>CM046671.1:63231347-63545618 GCA_025594165.1 Tamias sibiricus
AATAAAGTCAGAAACAATATTTAAAATAACCACCATGGTCATTAATATGGGCATGACTGGAAGAATTAGCCAATTGCCATTATATGAGAGTAAATAAGGGTAGAGGAAATGGAAAAGAGGTAAGTGTATTTCTACCTGTGAATGATATGATACCCCTTTAGGGAAACTCAAGAAAGTTCATGAATAATCTACTTCAAAGCAACACTGATATAGCTATGTTCTAAAATAAGTCACTTAATCCTAAATTTCCAAATGCTAACAAAAAAATGTACTGTCTTCCAAGAAATTGTTTCATAAAAGGTAAATTAGATTTAATAACTGATATTTTGCTAAATTGTGTTCATTTCTTATATCCTTATTGTTTGCTAATACATGCAGTTTTAGATATGAAAACATTACCTATCCAGGATTGGTATGTTTGAAATATAAAATCCTATTTTTTTTAAATCTATGGTTCTGAAATTTTAAAACAAAGTGTTATAACAGATATAAAGTTGTTTAGATTTATGTAAAAGTACATAGTTTATGTGTAAGTAACTACAGAGAAAACATTTTTTCTTCAAATTGATGTTTAGATCAAGAAACTCTTAAGATATATTTTATCTATAGCTTATACATTATTTGAAAGAGTCTTGTTACTTTGTCAACTTCCTGTCTTAAATTCACACTAACAGTAAGAACTTTGAATTTCTTCTTATATGTACGTATAAAGGAAAAGACTTTATATAAAAGTATAATATTCACTTTAAGGTTTCCCTGCCTTTTATATAAATTTGAAGCTATTAAGAGCATAAGAGAATATTGGGAGTAAGGAAAAAAATCTAATAAATTTTAAGAGTCACTTCTAATAAATTATGTGCAAAATCTTAAACTCTTTATTAAAATACATAAATATTAAGGCCATCTTGTTGTAGAAGACACATAACCTGGAAAACTCAAATAGAAATAATTAGCTTTTTATCAGCTGTTATATGCAACATTCTCTTCTACATATTTTCTTTGGTTACTGGATTAAACTAAAATAGAAGAAAATTTATGTCAATGTATCTATTTAGTTACTTATATTACTGATGTTTTATTCTAGCAATTTTACCTACTTAGCTTATTTTTAATTGATGTAATTTTGAGATATCATGACTTCTAATTTTTTTTTTTTTTTTTTTTTTTTTTGTGGTGCTGGGGATTGAACTCAGGGCTTTGTGCATACAAGGCAAGGACTTTACCAACTGAGCTATATCACCAGCCCCTAAATGAATCAAATGAGAAAATAAACTGAACCACAAACTAATGATTTCTTTCTGTAATTTTAGATTGGTCTGACTATTCAAAGTTTTATATGAAACTTAACAAAAATTTCAGGATTCAAGTTCATCTTCTCAATCTATGACTTTACTACCATTTAAAATAATTTTATTTGTATGATTTATTAATATGTAATAAATTAAAATTTGAAAATTTTGATAGAATATTAGCAAAAATTATATTGATTTGCTCTTGCTCTTCTACATTAGTTGAAATATATTAGTGATATACTTGAACAATGTTTCTCTCATTGTTTTTAATTTGGGGGAAGATCACTGCTATCAATTTAATTGCACAATTAAAATACTGTAGTAGCAACACAGAAATGCCTTTCTCCTTCATTTCCTAATTTTTGATAGTTTCCTCAATTGCTTAGAAACTTTCTGGAAATTGCCATGTAGTTTGATATTGTAAAAATGTAAAGGTTAATTTGCTCAATTGCTGAGACCTTAATTAGAACACATCAGTTATTTAGAATGTTTGATATTTCCTGTAAATTCGTCTAATTAGGAAACCCTTAGAGATTCCTGTGAAAGGAGATGAACCCACCAAAATGTGCTGGCAGAGATAGATGCTTTTTTCTCTTCTTGAGTGAAATCAAAACATCATAAACATTATGAAAGACTTAAGAATTATAATTTTACAGCTAAAATGTCATGTGGTACAACCTCAAATGCTTTCTGGATTTGTTGTAATTGCTTTGTTGCCCACATTTTTGTGGAGGAAGAGAATGTGTTTGCATTGGTATGAAAAAGAAATGTCTGATTAAAGAACGAGAACTTATTAAAAGTGTGTTATAAAGAAGTTTTCATAGGTTATTAAATTCATAAATACAGAGTTTGCATTCAGGAGATGGCGAGTGCCATACATTTCAAAGTTGTATAATTTAATCACATTTTATCCACTTACCTTTTTGTTGAAAAGAGAGCCTACAGAATGGGAGAAAATCTTTACCACATGCACCTCAGATAGAACATTAACCTCCAGGATATATAAAGAACTCAAAAACTCAACACCAAAAAAAAAAAAAAAAAAAAAAAAAAAAAACACAAATAACCCAATCAATAAATGGGCTAAGGAACTAAACAGATACTTCACAGAAGAGGAAATACAATCGGTCAACAAATATATGAAATCATGTTCAACATCTCTAGCAATTAGAGAAATGCAAATTAAAACTACTCTAAGGTTCATCTCACTCTAGTAAGAATGACAATGCAACAATAAATGTTGACAAGCAACAGTAAATGTTGGCCAGAATGTGGGGGAAAATGTACACTCATGCATTGCTCGTAGGACTACAAATTGGTACAACCATTATGAAAAGATGTATGGAAATTCCTCAAAAAAACCAGGAATGGAACCACCATTTGACCCAGTTATCCCTGTCCTTGTTATATACCCAAAGGATTTAAAATCAGCATACTACAGTGACACAGAGACATCAATGTTTATAGCAGCTCAACTCACAGTAGCTAAACTATGGAATCAACCTAGGTGCCCTTCAACAAATGAATGGATAAAGAAATGGTGGTATATACACACAATGGAATATTACTCAGTCTTAAAAATGAATGAAATTATGGCATTTGCAGGTAAATGAATGGGGCTGGAGAATACCACGCTAAGGAAAATAAGCCAATCCCCCCAAACCAAAGGCAAAATGTTTTCTCTGATATGCAGATGCTAATTCACAATAAGGGGGTGGGGCTGGGGAAGAATAGAAGTACTTTGGATTAGGTAGGTGAATGAAGATAGGGGAGGGTTTTGAGGGTAGGAATGATAGTAGAATGAATCTGATATTATTACCATATGTGCATATATATATATATATGTATATTTATGTATACACATATATATATATCCAGTATGATTTTATATTATGTACAACCAGAAGAATGAGAAACTCTATTTATGTATGATGTGCAAAGTGCATTCTAATGTCATGTATAACTAATTAGAACAAATAATTTTAAAAAGAGTGGAAAAGTATTGTTAGTGGGGATGTAAATTAGTAAAGCCATTATGGAAAAACACTATGGAAGTTAATCAACAAAAGTAAAAAATTAGAACTATCATATGATCGAGCAGTGCTACCTCTGGGTATGTATATATATATATATATATATATATATATATATATATATATGAAATGAAGTCAGGATAGTAAAGGGATAATCAGCACTCCCATGTTCATTGCAACATTGTTTACAATAGACAAAATATGAAAGCAACCTAAGTGTCCATCTAACAGACAGCTGAATCTGGATGTAATGTGGAGACCACTTTTGACATTTTTATTACTGGTAAAAGCACACACACCCTGTTAATGATGTTGTCAAAATTATCCATCAATTTATATCCAGTTACAAACACTACTACACAGTGTATATTAGTTATTGAAAGAGCAACCTGGATTACAAAAGCAAAGTTTCATTAGGAATGGAGTTAGCATATACTCATTCTTTTTTTGCATGCTATTCTCAAAACACTTATTGCCAGGCAACAAACTGGTATGCTGTAGAGAGCATACGTTTTGAGATGATAGGTGACAATATCCACTGGTTATTAAATAACAAAAGTAAATAAATAAAAGTAAAGAAAGGTGTGGGAAACTGCTTCAATGTGACTGTGGCATGTCAAGAACCAAAACAAAAATATAGATGGACCATCTCTCTACTTTTTTACTCTTTGTGATATAAACCATATGTTGGCTTTCTCATGAACAAAGACCCCAGAATCACAAAACCCTGCCAAATCCCTAAATATTCATAGCAGCTACGTCATATGTTCTATATATAAAAGGAAAATCACATCACACATTCTGGCACCACAGAAAACAAGTTCACGTTGAATCATGGATAAGACACACATATTGGAAAGTTAATGTAATTCTCACTGTTTCCTGTTTTGACCCTACTTCTGAATCACAGCCTATATGAATAAGAGGTTAGACATGAAGGGCTGATTTACTATGAATAAGATGTTTTTCCAAACAGGTTGAGAGTTTTAAACTTCAAACACAGTATGTAGTGCAAAGTAGAAAGAAAGGGGATGGTGTGATATGATCAGAATTGAGGCTGAGAAAGCAGACAGGCTCTGGAGTAACACTGGCTTCTCTGAATCTCAACTTCTTGGCATCCTCATCCCCAGAGCTGGTGTCAGAAGAAACATTTTTCTGGAAAAAAAAATCTAGAATATATTACTAGGTTATGTTTTAAGTCTTTTGGAACCAAAAACAACAATATTACTGATAATGATACTTGGAATTTCTTGTGCATTTACTAAGTTCCAGGTAGTATGTCGATACCATAATCTTCACTCTACTGGTGAACCATGGGTGCATGAACTAGTGTAATCCTTCTTCACACAGAAAGAAGTCTGAGAGGATTGGTACTTAACTGGTGCTAATTACTTTTACCTTTGAGAGAACAATAGGTAGAGTTAAAATCAGATTATCAGTCTTGAGGTCAGGTCCAGAAATTCTAGAGAAGCAAAATCCATAAGCAGAAGGTCTTGATCAAGTTCCTGCTGTTCACTAGAAGTAGAAATGTACAGACAAGAGCACAATTCCTTCATATGGACTTAAGCTAATGGTTTCAGGTGGGCAATCCTGGATAAATATCAAAGAGCAAAGTAAGCAACTGTACTCATATTGGGCAGCTGATTCAAGCACAACTAAATATGTGATTGATTATGCTAGAAAAATACAGTCTGGTCTCTCTGCCTAAGTAGCCTTCCTAATGTGGATGAAGAAAAATGAGTATAGGCAGCTGCTCTCAGAAAAAAAGTGGATTGTCCAAAAGCTGTGTAGCAAAGGAGTAATTTATATGCATTTAAAATTTTTAACATTTTGTGAACTAATAAGTATACATTTAATTTAGATTTTTTTAAATATGGTATCCTATTTTCCCATTCTTTACTTACTTCTGAGACTTGCTGTTTTGATAACATTGATAGTTTTGAGGGAAATTGGTCAGGTATTTAGTAGAATTTCCCCTAATTTACATTTGTCTGTTTTTTTTTTCTCATAATAATATTGAAATTATAAGTGTTGAGAAGAAAGACCATGAAAAAAAGGGCCATTGTCATCACATCTTATCAAGGGTGCATACTATCAACTTGCCTTATCATTCTTAATGTTATGTTTGTCAAGTTTTTCTACTGCATTTACACTCCCCCTGCCCCATTTTTCATATTCTAGAAGGAAATCATTATGCACCAAACACACTTAAGGAGTGTTTGCTCTTCCCCCTCCAGGGTGAAGTATCTATAAAAATCATTTAGAATTCTTCTGCATGGGAAATTTGTCTCATTCATTCATTCATTCATTCATTCAATAATTCACTTATATTAGAATTGAGTCATGACTGTTTATTTTATACTTTGTATTATAATCCAATATTCCTTTGTTTACTTCATTGCTCTGATTGTTTTAAACTTGGCCTTTGGGAGTTTTGTTGTTAGCAGGCATATATCCATTATTATGCTCCTTTAATTTTTATTTTTTAAAGGACTTCCTTATGTTTTAGCACCATGAGATAATTCAGAATCATCTTGTATTTTTCCTGCCCCAGTTCTAAATTTAGCCATTTCTCTAAGAAACCTAATTCCTTTCATTGCTACTGTAGGGTGAGAAAAACAAAATGACTCTGAAGACATACAAAATAAGACCCTTATATTTATAGTTACTATTCAAGTTTGGCTCATTAATTTCTAATAGTTTGCTTTATTAAATTTGTGAGAATTTGAAGCTTCATATTTGTACTTTGGTGTTATGGCTTTAATTAAAGAAAATCACATAACTTCTAGTCTTTTAAAGAATATATAATTTTCTCATTAAAATGTGTAAAACAAATTTTCTGTATTGTCTTTTTAAATAATAATATGACAAAGGGATTGCCAAGGAACTTTTTTTTTCTTTGAACACATGCTGGGCTTTCAGTGACTACTCAAATTTCCTTTGGTTAATTAGAAGACAGGTGTGACTCTCAACTTCTTTAAAAGTGTAACACAATGCTCAAATTCATTATTTTGAATTTCATTACTGCTGGCAATGATTAATTTATCCAATATTCTCCATTTCCCTCCTGTGATGATGTTTTGCTAATAGCATCATTAAAACCCACTTGGACAGAGGTAATTCTAGAAAACAGTAGATGGAGCCATATGAAATTAAGGAGAATTCAAAATGAAGAAGACTCTATTCCTACTAGGCTTCCATTGGGGATTTACTTTCCAGGAAATACTTGGCTTTCATGCACAAGGCTAACTGCAAAAGTTGTCTATAAGATGGGCTTTAGAATGCTCTGATAACACATATTTAAGTGTAGAATCATAAGGTAACTCATGCAACCTTACAGCAAACTGAGATGCATAAGTGAGTTTGATTTCAGAGGGCCACGGTGGTGATCTCTGATTGCATCAGTACCTGCTGTAGGCAAAGCATACTCTGCCAGAAACCTTTTATGTCCTTGAGTACATCATGCTCTAACACTTCTAAATTCAGTAATAGATGCACAGGTGTGATTTGAGGTTAGCAAACAGTAAGAGCCTGAGTCACCAACATTATATGAGTCATAGTTGGAAAAAAATGCAATTCATTGAACTCAAGTTATGTGCCTAATTTCATCTGATTCTATAATTTTAGAACATTAATCAGGGCTTTTGAATATTTTTAAGTGTCCATGAGTTTCCACTTCTGATTACTCTGGAATAAAATAAAGGGAATAATGTTTTCCACTCTACTCAGTTGTATCTGGTTTCTTGACAACAACTGAAGTTAAATTAATGAGCTATTAACTTAAGTCCTTGGGCCTTTGATAAAACAATGCCATGATTGCTTTGTTAAATGAACATAAGGAACTTTTAAGATTATCTTAAAGTCTATCTATCAAAGATCATTCTGTATTCGTTGGGTGAACTTATCTATATACTTTGCGTCTAAGATTTTATTTAGAGCTTATACTTTGGTTAAAAATGAAAAGTGGGTTTAAAATTGCTATTTTGTTGTTTTTGTACATACAATATATTTAGTAACAATTTTAAAGGCATTCAAATTATGATACCTATTTTAATGAAGATTTCTGAGCTTCCAATGCCCTACAGGAGGACCCTTTCCTCCTGTCAACCACCAAACCTCCGGAGCAGCTATTTAATCCCTTAAGTGGACCAAGAAGACCAAGCCTGCTCTATGATAAATAACAGAACTGATAAAGATAATCAATCATCATCAACAAAAGTCCCAGTACAACAGATTCAAAGTTGCATTGTATGTCTCCACTTAAAATGAACTTGAAGCATAGGAAGTTTTAGGGTCTTAATGGAGATCAGTTTTCTATCATTGGCATACCACTGTATTCTATGCATGCTTGTTCAAGTGAGGAACAGGGCATTTAATCCTCTATATGAGAATCACGGTAAGAAAAATACTACTTTCTTTTACCCTCTAGATGCTTTCTCTTTTACCTCTAAAACTGAATCTTCCTTCAATATGAGTTATTAATTCAATGATCATGATATTGCTCAATTGCAAAATTTCTCATAGAACTTTCTGTTAAGCCCTAGAAAAAGAAGGAGGTTAACAGAAAATTCTGTGAGAAATTTTCTTTGCTTTTAAAGATTATAAATAAATATTTTCATAAACCTGCTTTTTACTCAGCATTTCCAAAATCTTTTCTCCCCACAAAATGCATACAAATGCATAAAAGCCAAGTGACTACCTTATACACACATTTAGAATTAGAAATAGCAATCAATCAAACACTTGCTGAATTTCTTTCAGCATCATAAGCTTGAGATTTTCACTTAGCATAATCTTGGTGAGAAAAAATGCTATGAATCTTACAACATTGAGGATGCTTTGACCTCTAGAAATCTTTTAAATAGCAACATATGCCAAACTCACAAATTTTAATTTCACATATATTCTAAACAGCTAAACACTCTTTTATTCCCTCTCTCTCTCTGGTACAAAAAATAGGTCATCTGAATGTACTCTGCAATTCATGATTATCCAAATAAATAGTATTTGAATGGAGTGTGTTTGTGTGTCTATATGTATATATAAGAACTAAGTATTGGAACTTACAGACAAGGCAATATTAACTCTTTTCTTTAGAATTCATTTCTGATCTTACTTTATCTGCCTCATTTGATAAGAAAAAAAGGTCAGGCTGGGGCTACAATTCAGTGGAAGAGTATTTACCTGGCAAGTGCAAGGCCCTGGGCTCAATTCCCAGCACTAAAAAGAAAAATAAAAGTCAGGTTCCAGAAAGTGGGATGAGCATAAAATTTTACCACTGAAAAGATGTAAAGAATATTATTGTTGTTTATTCTATGATAACAAATCTTCAAAAGTAGAAAAGTAGTAACTGTACCCTATTTTTATAGGAGTATCCATTGATCTACATCTGGCAATTAGTCCATCAATGCAATGCATGTAGATCAACATTGGTGAGTTAGGAAGGTCAGGTAGGTGATGAAATATCTACCAAAGTAACTGGACAGTTGCAGAAAAATATTTGGCCCTATGTGGCATGTCTTTGACAGATAATTAATGTAAACATGCTCATATGTATATATATGCCTAACCCTTCAAGAGAAGTCATTTTGATTACAACTATTGAACAACAGTAAATTTCTTCACAACTTAGATTCTGTCAATACTAAATTTTTGTCAAAGTGCCTGGACTTCAACTATAGTCATTAAACTGGGGTTTATTGAAATTTTCTTCAGAACTTCAAGCATTTCTTCACAATACACTACTGCAGGAGCCCTGTTTGGGGAGATGGCTTGAATTGCGGTTGACTATGAGCTGTGGAGATTTGGGCATTGTCGCCTTCCGTAGTCTCATGGGACTTGTCCCGGGATCTCGAGTGACTTGGCCGAGATTGCTGATCGGGTCAGCGCCATTTTGGTGGTGTGTGCGGTGCATGTTAGTCGTTGTTAGAGCCAGAGAGAAAAGTTATCAGAATAAAAAGCTGTTTGTCTCCAGTTTGCCTCTGAACTTCTTCCCGCGGCTTCGTTGCTCCAAGCGGCCATCACTTCAGGCAGCAACATACTACATACTTTGGTGGTAAAAATTCGACCAGCTATTTCAATATTTCCATCCTTGACTCTTTGTAGGAGTATTGTTTATGAATTGTAACAGTTGGATCACTAAACAGCATCATGTAGAAAAGGAAAGAAGAAAAACCTTAGAAATCCTATTCAGTGTCTCCAGTTATTCAACCTGTCAACTCCCATGTCCTTTCACAGTGCCTTTCAGGCACGTTCGCATGCACTGTGGCTGCATGTCTGGGGATGGGTCTGCACTGGGTAAGAAAGAAGCTTGGGCTCCGTGTACATCACCTGACATGCAGCTACAACTAAGAGAACAATGCTAATTACTGCTAAAGTTCAAAAAAGAAAATTTTGTGTTAAAATTAAAATATGATAGAATTGTTTTAAGCAAATGTTAAAAACCTAAACAGAATAATGATCAAAAAAAGTAAAAGGTATGCTAAGTATGCTGAGTATAGATTGATGTCCGTTTTCCAGTTATCTCGGTTTTCCATCTCCCAGGGTAACCCTCCTAATTGTGTGTTTTTACCTTTTCTGGTGGATGACACTATAATCCTAAACAATGTGTTTTATTTGCAAATGTGCATCCACATAGGTCTTCATCAATATCTTTCTTGATAGGAAAGACAAGAATTTGTCAACCTACCATACTATTTATTTTCCTTCTCCTTTCATCCTAAATTTAGATAGTTGCCTTACAACTTTCAATTCTTTTCTTGGTTACTGTTACAACTTTATCTTATTTTAAAATTTAAATTAAATTTATTGTAAATTTATATATTTAAACCAACAATTGCACATAAATTGAAAATTGTGTGAAGCTCTGATACATGCATACATTGTATAAAATTCAAATAAGGGTAAACATGGATTTGCTCAAGCATTTATTATTTCATTATGGTGAAAGCTTTTTTTATTTGTACTTTTTAGGTATACATGACAGTAGAGTGTGTTTTCACATATTGTACATAAATGGAGTATAACTTATTCTAATTATGATCCCATTCTTGTGGTTGTACATGATGTAGCATTACACTGGTTATTTATTTATACATAAGGATAGAAAAGTTATGTCCTATTCATGCTATTGTCTTCGCTATTCCCATCCTCTCCTCTCTTTCCTTTCTTCCTTTTAGTCAAATCCAATGGAATCTTGCCCTCCATACCCTCTCTTATTGTGGGTTAGCATCTACATATCAGAGAGAACATTTGGTCTTTGGTTTTTTGGAATTGGCTTATTCCACTTAGCATGATATTCTCTGGTTTCATCCATTTAATGGCAAATGCTATAATTTCACTCTTCTTTAAGGCTAAGAAATATTCCATTGTGTGTACATACCACATTTTCTTTATTCATTCATTTGTTGAAGGGCACCTACGTTGGTTCCATAGCTTGGCTATTGTAAACAGAGCTGCTATAAAACTTCATGTGGCCACGTCACTGTTGTATGCTGATTTTAATTCCTTGTTGAGCAGTGGGATAACTGGGTCAAATGGTGGTTCCATTCCAGGTTTTCTTAGGAATCTCCATACTGCTGTCCAGAGTGGTCATACCAATTTATAGTCCCACCAGCAATGTATGAGTATAACTTTTTTCCCCACATCCTGACCAACATTTATTGTTGCTTGTATTCTTGATATTTGCCATTCTGACTGGAGTGAGATGGAATCTCAGTGTAGTTTTAATTCACATTTCTCTAATTGCTAGAGATGTTGAACTTTTTTTTTCATATCTTTGTTGGCCAATCATATTTCTTTTTCTCTTCAGTATCTGTTCAGTTCCTTAGCCTACTTATTTATTTATTTATTTTGGTACCAGGGATTGAACTCAGGGGCACTCAACCACTGGGCCACATCCCCAGCCCTTTTTTGTATTTTATTAGAGACAGGGTCTCACTGAGTTGCTAAGTGCCTCGCCATTGCTGAGCTGGCTTTGAACTCGTGATCCTCCTGCCTCAGCCTCCCAAGTGCTGGGATTACAGGCGTGCGCCACCGCGCCCCGCTTAGCCCATTTATTAGTTGGGTTATTTGGGGGTTTTGATGTTAAAATTTTGGAGTTCTTTATAGATCTTTGAGATCAATGCTCTATCTGAGGTGCAGGTGGCAAAGATTTTTTCCTATTCTGTAGAACGATGTTGGCCTTGATTCTTGATTGTTTCCTTTGCTGTGAAGAAGCTTTTTAGTTTAATACCATCCCATCTATTGATTCTTGATTTTGTTTCTTATGCTTTAAAGTCTTCTTGAGGAATTAGTTTCCTAAGCTGACATGATGGAGATTTGGGCATAGTTTTTCTTCTAGTAAGCGCAGGGTGTCTGGTCAAATGCCTAAGTCATTGATCACTCATAGTTGAGTTTTTGTGCCAGGTGAGTTTTGCTGCATATGTATTTCCAGTTTTCCCAGCACTATTTGTTGAAGAGGCTAACATTTCTCCAGTGTATGTATATGACATCTTTGTCTAGTATGGGATAACTATATCTATGTGGATTTGTCCCTGTTTCTTCTATTCTGTTCCATTGGTCTTCATGTCTATTTTTGTGCCAATACCATGTCATTTTTGTTGCTATAGTTCTGCAGTATAATTTAAGGTATGGTATTGTGATGCCACCTGCTTCACTTTTATTGCTAAGGATTGCTTTGGCTATTTTCGGGCCTCTTATTTTTTCAAAAGAATTTCATGACTGCTTTTCTATTTCTATGAAGAACTCCATTGGGATTTTAATAGGAATTGCATTACATCCTTATATTGCTTTTGGTATTATGATCAACTTGACAATACTAATTTTTCCTATCCAAGAACATAGTATATATTTCCATCTTCTAAGGTCTTCTCCAATTTCTTTCTTTAGTGTTTTGTAGTTTTCATTGTAGAGGTCTTTCACCTTTCTCTTTTGTTAGATTGATTCCCAAATAATTTTTAAGGTTATTGTGAATAGTTTTCCTGATTTATTTTTCAGCTGATTTGTCATTGGTGTATAGAAACACAACTGATTTATGGGTGTTAATTTTATATCCTGCTACTTTGCTGAATTCATTTATGAGTTCTAGAAGCTTTCTGGTGGTGACAAAATAAAAGGAAATATCACCACAGACACTACTGAGAGACAATAATCAGAAACTACTTTGAAAATATATACTCCAATAAAATAAAAAATCATAAAGACATTGAAAATTTTTTGAATCAGTGGGACATAGCAGATTTAAACATCAGTTTCAAGCAATGAAATTCAAGATGCCATCAAAAGCCTACCAAAAAACAAAAGCCCAGGACCAGATGAACTCTCAGGCAAATTCCATCAGACTGTCAAAGAAGAACTTATACCACTCCTCCTCAAATTATTCCATGAAATTTAAAAGGAGGGAATCCTTCAAAAACTCATTCTATGAAGCTAGTATCACTCTGATACCAAAACCAGGCAAAGACACATCAAGGAAAGAAAACTTCAGACCAATATCCCTGATGCATAGATGTAAAAACTCTTAATAAAATACTGTAAAATTGCATACAAAAACATATTAAGAAGATAGTGCACCATGATCAAGTGTGGTTCACTCCAAGGATGCAAAGCTGGTTCAACATATGGAATTCAATAAATGTAATTCATCACATCAATATACTTAAAGACAAGAACCACATTTTTATCTTAATGCAGAAAAAGCATTGACAAAATACAGCATCCATCCATACCCGAAACATTAGAGAAGCTAGGGAGAGTAAAAACATACCTCAACATTGTAAAAGCTATCTATGCTAAACCCAAGGCCAACATCATTCTAAATGGAGAAAAATTGAAAACCTTCCCTCTAAAAACTGTAACAAGACAGGGATGCCCTCTTTCACCACTTCTATTCAACATAATCCCTAAAACCCTAGCCAGAGCAACTAGACAAAAGAAAGAAATTAAAGGGATATGAATAGGAAAAGAAGAGCTCAAACTACCCCTATTTGAAGATGACATGATTCTTTATATTTAGAAGACCCCAAATCTCCACTAGAAAGCTTCCAGAACTCATAAATGGTGAAAGCTTTTTGAAATACTTTCCTCTAACTTTTTGAAACCATGTCATCTATAGCCATCTTGCAGTGCAATATCACACCAGAACTTTTTCCACCTAACTATAACTTAGTATCCATTTATTAACCATTCCCCATTCTCCTTCCCCACTATTCTCTCCAGGCTCTAGTAGCCTCCATTCTACTCTTAACCTCTGTGAGCCCAACTTTTTTTAGATTTTACACACAAGTAAAAGCATGTGGTACTTGTAGTTTTTGTGCCTGGATTCTTTCACTTAACATAGTGATCTCTAGTTCCATTCGTGTTGTCACAAATGACATGATTTCATTCATTTTATGGCTGCATAGTATTCCGTCATGTATAGGCACTGTATTTTCTTCATCTATTCATTGGTGAAGGACACTTATGTGTCTCCATTTCTAAATTATTATGAAGAGTGCTGCAGTAAACAGGAGAGTGCAGATGCCTCTTCAACAACTTGATTTCAATTCCTTTGGATATATACCCAGTAGTGAGTTTGGAAGATCATATGATAGTTCTATTTTTAAAAATTTTCAAGGAAAATCTTTATATTTTTCCACAATGGCTGTGCTAATACACATTCCTATCAACATTGTCCAAGAGTTCCCTTCTCTCCATATCCTCCCAGCACAGGTAGTCTTTTTTTTTTTTTTTAATTAAAATTATTTTTATTTGAAAGAAATCCAATAAACTAAAGCTATTCAGAGTGAGGTAGTTGGATACTTGGTAGACACTTTGTCAAAAATGAACTAGTGGGTCTATTATTACAAAGAAAACAACTGACAACTCCTAATAAAATTTAAATCCTGAAAAAGGTATATTCAGCAATCAGACATTGCCAGCATCCTAGTACTTATAGGCTTTGCTGATGAGAAAGAACAATGTAATGTTAACTAATACAATTTTCAAAAAACTTATGATGTAATCTCTCAGCACTTGGTAGCTCTATATAGCCTAATGAACCAATATTCTAAAATGATCAACATATGATCTTACAAAGTTAAACATGAATAAAGATCATATTCAAAGCATAACTACGTGTGAACAGTTAAATTAGTATCATTCCATATACTGCATTACCACCACTCTTTTTTTGTTATTGTTCTAATTAATTATACATGACAGAGGAATGCATTTTGACACATCATACATAAATGGGGTATAACAAGACACAGAAAGCACAAAAAGTAAAATCAAGACTCAATAAATGGGATGGATTCAAAATAAAAAGCATCTTCTCAGCAAAGGAAAAAATTAATAACGTGAAAAGAGAGTCTACAGAAAGAATGGGAGAAAATCTTTACCACATACACCTCAAACAGAGCATTAATCTCAGGATATATAAAGCATTCAAAAAACTTAATACCAAAAAAAAAAAATAAATAACCCAATCAATAAATGGGCTAAGGTTCTGCACAGACACTTCACAGAAGAAGAAATACAACTGATCAACAAATATATGAAAAAATAGTCAACATTTCTAGCAATTAGAGAAATGCACTGTAGTAAGAATGGCAATTATCAAAAACACAAGCAACAATAAATGTTGCTGACAATGTGGGGAAAGAGGTTCCTCATATATTGCTGTTGGGACTGCAAATTGTGCAACCACTCTGGGAAGCAGCATGGAGATTCCTCAGAAAACTTGGAATGGAACACCATTTGATTCAGCTATCCCACTCCTCAGTTTATACCCAAAGGACTAAAATCAGCATACTACAGTAATGCAGCCACATCAATGTTTATAGAAGCTCAATTCACAAAAGCCAAACTATGGAACCAAACTAGGTGCCTTTCAACAGATGAATGGATAAAGAAAATGTGGTATATATACACAACGAAATATTACTCAGCCTTAAAGAAGAATAAAATTATGGCATTTGCAGGTAAATGGATGGAGCCAGAGAATACCATGCTAAACAAAATAAGCCAATCCAAAAAAACAAAGGCTGAAAGTTTTCTCTAATATGAGAATGTTAATTCACTATAAGGGGAAGCTAAGGAAATATAGTACTTTGGATTAGGCAGAGTGGAGTGAAGGGAGGGGAGGGAGTATAAAGGTGGGAAAGATAATAGAAGGAAGCAGACATTATTACCCTAAAATGTACATGTATGATTATACGACCTGTGTGATTCTATATCATGTATAACCAGAAGAATGAAAGTTACATTCCATTTACATGTAATCTTTAGTCTTTTTTTATAACAGTTATTCTGACTGAGATAAGGGGATACCTCATTGTGGTACTTTCATAACTTTAAATAATATAATTACCTTAAGCTTTAGAAGTGATTGAAACCTAAATAAAAAACTGCACCTCTACACTGATCTTAAATATGCCAATCCTTATTATTGTTAGCAAAAACATTACTTTTATGTTATCAGATTTCATAATTATTGCCTTCTCTTCATAAAAAAGCAATTCAATATTTGGTGTTTGAATAGTCAAATTGGAAACCAACATTTATAAAATAATGACTATATAAATATCATTGCAGGTCACACTCATGGTAGTCTGAGATACAAGTACATTTTTTTCTTTCAGTAATCCACTGCTCAAGCTATAACATATTTATATTGTTTAATTCTTATATGTATTTGTTCTCCTTTTCCAGTTTATAATTACCTTATCTTAAAAGAGATAAAATATGATTATTTATAAATCATCCTGATATTCCAATATCATAATCATAGCTTTGAATAACATCTGTTTTGTTTTTCTTAATTGTAAAGTGTTTATAATCCATGCTTTTTCCAATTTAGGTTAATGCCTAGGACTGCTTCAAAACTATCACCCTGTGATTCCTTACTGAAATCTTAACCTCATTGTTAGTTAGATCCAATGTCTCTCCTTTATAATTTTGAATCCTTTTTAAATTTTTTACTGGAGAATACCTTTGAGTATATTTTAAAAGAAGAACACACGTCATTGAAGTTGTGTAGTCCCTGTATATTGCAGAGATCTTACTGCTTTGTCCTTGGCCTGGGTTGATAATTGATTATATACCTGCATATCAATTTTAGATTCAAAGTAAACTTTCTTCTAGATGCTGAGGACTTCAATTTTCTTGCAGCCTGTAGGATTGCCAACAAGCTAGCTGATGCCTCTGTGATCTTCCTTCCTTTAGAGGCAAGGAGTGTTTTGTGCTTGTTCTCAGGAAGCTTTTTAGATTGTCTTTTTATCTTTGAGCTCCTAATATGTCACCAACAGACATTCAACTGTGTTTCTCTTGTCATTCCTTCAGACTTCCCTTTCTTTTGTATTGAGAAAATGTAAACTGCTATTTCCTTCATTGTTGCATCTCTGCTTTCTCAAGCTCCTTTGGGTAGAGGTCCTCTTAGATGAAAGTGAATTTCCTGGATTGAGCTTCCATACTGATACTTGTCCCTATTACTCCTCATCCCTTTATTGTTTCATTTTACAACCTAAAGTCCTTACCTGTGTCCCGCGTAATGTCTTTTCTTTCTGATTCATTTTGCTATTTGATTTACCTTGGTTCTTCTCTTTCGTGTTATCTTTACTGTCCAGTAATTCTGTTTATTCAACCGTATTTATGAATGAAGAACTGTGCTTGATATTCCTGGTAGCTGTTCTGGATTTCCTTAGCAGATTTTTGGCCCCTACATCAACTACAAGATCTGTGTACAAGAGAAGCAAGCCAGCAGTTGCTGCCTTAGCTTTAGAGACCATAGACACACTGCCCTGAAGTTTCAGTGCTGATTCAAGAGGTTTTTTGTTTTTTGTTTTTTTTGTTTAATTTAGAATATGAGTCTCAAATTCAGGAGCCTAGATTTCTCCAGGCAAAGATATCATACCAATTTTTTTTTTTTTTTTAATCAATGTATCCTAGGTTTACCCTGGAACCATTAATCCTATAATACTCTACAATTGTGGAGGAAAAGGAGGCTGGTGGGCTATTCTGAAGACTGCCTCTTAGTTACTACCTTGAATATATTCTCCTTGCACTTGTCCTTCAGATCTATATCTCCACATTGTGAGCTGTCTGTCTGACACTTAGAAATGCAACTCCCACCTTTACTTCAGACGTCCTCTGAGTGTTTTCTGCATAGTGGCCTTTCCATTTCAGGCTGTCAATATACTGCCATATGTTTTGTTTTTTCAGAAACTCATAAGAATGTGTCTGCTCTTTTAGAACTTCATTTTCCAGTTTGTTACAGACTTTTCTTTTAATTCACATTCACTGTATTTTTATTAGAATTTTGGAAGAAAGCAGAGGCAATTGTTTCTATTTCCAATTGTTTGGTCCTTTTGAATGGAAAATGTAGAGTCAACATTTCAGTTTTAAGTAGCAGAACTGTTACATGGTATGCAGGAAAATAGTCTCCAGAACCCATTTGCCTTGGTTTGGACCATGACTTTGTTTCATTTTAGTTTGCTTGTTTGACACTGTGAAAATAACTTAATTCTTTAACTATGCTTACTTGTTCATAAAAGATACAGATCTTTATTTGTTTTTAGTTGTACACAATGCTTTTATTTTTATGTGGTGCTGAGGGTTGAACCTGGGGCCACGCACATGCTAGGCGAGCGCTCTACCACAGAGCCACAACTCCAGCCCTCTCACAGAATTTTTTTAAAGATTTAAATGAATTTATACAAGTAAAGTATTTACAAAATGTCTATTCTACAGAAATGATCAATAAATGTTAGCTGTTTTAATACTGAACTTCATGTGGCATAGAATGACATAAATTCTGTGAACTTTATGCTTTCTCAAAAAGACTGTTGACTATGATGCCCATATGATACTTTAAATTATGTTATAATATTTTTTAAGTTTTAAAATTTATTTACTTTCTAGTTCTTAAAGTGATGTCAAGCATATCACCTTTGCAATTCCTTTGATGAACTATTTTAGTCTTCAAAGTTCATGACTCACAAAATAAGTACATTCCATCCTCTCATGGAATAAATATTAATAGAATCTTAGTTATTTTAGAGAGGAAAAAATAAGAATGAGTAACCTGCCGTGTTTTGGTACATCAGAAATTGTTTGAGATTAATAGATAAGGAGTGAGGAGTCTATTATTATCAGATGAGATCCATCAATATAGGGTGGAGCATTTTAACAAAGATTTTGAAAATTAAACAGAGAAACAGATTGAATTGCATGTCTGTAAATATAATTTATTCATCCTGAATCAATAAGTTACAGTTTGCAACTTAGTTTTATTCTGTTTCTGACAACTGTAGGTGAATAAAGAACCTACAGAATGTCTTTTCAAACTTACAGTTCCCAACACAGTGCACTCTGCCTATAAAATTTAATAAATTCTTGTAAAATCAATGAACCAATAGATGACTCCTTCCCTGTGTACATTAAGTGACTGATACCACTCCCTAAATTTTGACAAATGTAGGATTTAACATTTCATATTGTTTCACAAATTCATGGGGTTCTTTAAACATGCCACAGGATCAGAGAGCTGCTTGGTTGCATTATGTATTATAGGCTATTCTAACTAGAAGTTTGTTTTAAAATTGAAAATAAAATTGATTAATAAATAGAGTATTGAGCTAAAAACAAGAATTAACTCTAGTCTCTATAGCTTGATTTGGGGGACACAAATATTTTTAAAAATGATATTTAACAAAATGCAATAGTTTTTTCTCTAGTTTTTAATACATGGAGAGATGAAACATAAACTATTACTGGTTGCTAAAATAGCCATTTGGATGATTGTATCCTATATCTAGACTTACATGTGATGTAAGCAAATAGTACTATAACAGAATTTATTCTTCTTAGAAGGGAGGTCACATTTAAACATTTGAAAACATTTCAGAGTTGGTAAGTGGTCAATAGAGTGACCTAAATTTACAAAGAGGTTAAATAAATCACCCTGGGCCACAAGGATGTGTCCGCAATAACACAATCACATTAATTCTGACTGAATACAAGTGTGATTCTCTGTCAATGAATGCAGTATCATGGAAATTTACACCTCGTACTAAGCAAGCACTTGTCATTAAGGAACTTATGCATCTAAAAAATCTTGCTGTTTTAATTTCCTCTCCGGTCACATAAGGTTTGCTCAAATAAGATGATCTCTAACTCTGAGGTTCTTTTAATATAAAAGAACTAGCCTCCTCATTGTCACACCAAACAGATCCTTTCAAATATATGTCACTCAGATTAATTAAAAATCTCAACACCCTGGAATACATGTGTTACCAGCATTGGATTATGTTCTAATGATATTAATATTTGTTAAATCGTCACTAACTGCATATCCATCATAATTGCTCAATTCTGGTTTATGGAGCTATAAACTTAAGTAAGTCAATGTAGAGTCAGAATAATTTGGTTCTACTCCCAGCTTTTCCGAATTAATTGAGGTGTTACAATTACCATGTTATTCGATTAATTCATCATCAAATGTTGAGTAGGCACCTACTACATATCCAACCTTCATGTAAGTACGAAGGATATAGTGGTAAACCAGATAAACTTGGCATCTCCTCAGGGATCCTGGTTTAAGGAGATTTTTAGTAGGTTGATTTTTATGTAGTTTATGATTAGTGTGGAAGATAGCAGAGTCATAGCCCTGCAATTTTTTTTTTGCAAAAAAGTTATCTTTAATATCTATACTAAATAAATAACATTTACACACAAAATAAAACCATCATAAATTTTGAATTAAAATTTCAGGTATTATGTATATTGTTTTACTACTTTATTTAACAAACATGAATGTTGAGACCTACAGAAGTAAACAGGTTTATCCAGGGTTGTAAAGCAAGAGGAGAGATTTAGGAAAAGCTGATAGAAATTTTATTGACTAGCCAAATCCCAACTATTTATAATAGTTGTGTGAATAACTCATTGCTCAAGAGCAATAAAGCACTATGTATAACTAAATTATTCTCTGGTACTTACGATAATATGAATTTACTTGTTAAATGACATCTTTGAGAAATGTGAACAAAGTAAAACACTGAAAACGCCTAGCAGCAAAATCTGATTTACTTTCCATAAATGGATTGCTCAAGTCTATTTCTCTTCTGAGTGCTATTTTGCAAAGGTAGTTCTCTAAGGAATATTTCCTCTTCATATTTTATATGTGCTTTCCTCTTGGGCAGATTTGCCATGAATGGATATTTCCTTACATTCAGTATCACAATGTTTAAACAATCATCTTGCAAAGGACCTTGTCCTTTGGTTGGTAACTAAATAGATCTTAGCTGGGGGGTCACCCTTTCTTGTGGAGGTTCTGCAACATAGAGGGTCTTTAGATAATCTTTGTAACTCTACACCCACTGCAGGGTGTGGTGCACCAGGCTGAGTGTCAGAAACCATGATCCAGCCTCAAACTTGTCTGTCTCATTTTGAGAAAGTCACAAAATGACTGCAGATCCCAGTTTATCTTACAATAAGGAGAAGTTATAGTAATTTTAAAACACCCTTTACTTCTGAATATTATCCCATTACAATTAGAAAATTGGGGGCAAATGCCTATCATGGAACCATATTGGATAAACTATAATTTTTAAGGAACAAAATAAACTCTGGGAAAAAATGCTGTAGGAGATGAGCCTTTGTATGCATTTTATGCTGAATTTTTCATTTGCTAATTTATGCATGTGTGTGCATGCAAGTGTATATGTGCATGTGCATTTACTAGTTTAATGGTTTTGCCTCAAAGCTAGATGTGGCCTAGGAGATATAGGGCAGGTGTTCTGGACCCACAACTGAGTAAGTACAGATGAAACAAAGACTGCTTTTTAAATATTCTCCAGTCCTTTGGTTTTTGACAGAGTGATATTTTTTATAATACAAATCTTGTTCATTTTATTCCTTGTGGACATCAATTTTCTTTCTGCCTTGTACATTCTATCTACTATTCTAACTAGAAAACTCTTCCCCCCTGACTAATATGGCTAGTAAAGGCTCATCAATTTAATCTCAGTTGAAATGACACTACATCACGGAAATTCTCCTTCCTCCTTCCCTTAAGAATTTGTGTTTATCTTTTTCATAATTAGCACATTTTTTCTTACCAAATGCATTAATTGTACCAATCATTCCACATTATTTCCTTTACTACTAGTCTACAGATACAGAGGTAGTATCTTTCTTGTTCATTTCTGTGTCTATGGTTTCACAATGATTTGGCAGATGAAAGGCTCAATGAATTGAATGAATGAATACAAAGATTAATATCTAGACAAAGATATTTGATCACCTCTTTTTAAATGTAGTGACTTCTCTCACAATTTAATTTCCCAAATGGCCTACTTATTCTGAAAGCTGACACTTAAATTTCATTGCTAGTAGTTACATCTACTTCTTTAATAATTTCTGATTCACTTTTTATCTCATTCCTTCAAAAGGGACAATATATTTTTTTTTTTGGCTAACTTACTCAAATACTCTTATTTAGTGCTAGCTTGCACCTCAGTTTCCCCCACCCCTATCCAAAATGCTTATTTTAGATATTCAAAAATAAAACATTTTCTGCCATTTATTTTTTAATTCCAGGGTAAAAAAAAAAATGCTTGAGGGACTATTGATTGTCTCTGATATGAAAAACTGCAGATTATTTTGTTTATATTTCTTTCTTCTTTTTATATTTATTGTCAACTGTATTAGTATATTACTGAAGTTTATAACATTTACATTCCCATTTATAGTTACAATTTCCATTGCATTCAGTCTTAATTTGATACTTGAATTATTTCTTTGCTCAACACCAGGTCATTTTACTTTGTATTCTATATTCACGAATAATTTATTTAATCTACCTTTTTACTAAGTATCATCATCAAATATATTTTTAAAGGGCTGTATGCATGATATTTTGGACTTAAGTTCTTACCTGGTTGATAATATTTGTGAGTACATTTGATTGACATCTTGACTGAGTTTGATAACTTTGCATTACATTTTGTCCCACAAATGTGTAGACACAGTGTCATTTGTGTTATATCCTTGAACATGGTCATGAAAAAATCCAAGGCCAGCTACTCTTATCCGCTTTGGATGTGCAATTACCTTTCTATATAAACATATAAAGAATTATTTCTTTTTTCCTCAAGTTGAACAATTTAACAATATTGTGATTCAGGATCTATTGTTCTCTAAGAATTGTTTCTATAAGAGAGGAAATCATATTCAAACTTTTTAAAGTCATAAAATATAACACACATAAAAAAGATAGACTTGTTATGTGATCTTGGGCAAAATGATTTCACCTCTGTGTGTCTTCATTTCCTCATCTTAACACAGAATTGGTTTGTTCTATCATGTAAAATGCTTGGCAAGCCTCTTATACTTACACAAGAAAAAAATCTGAACAAAATGAAAATCAACCAATCATCTTATAACCATTAGAGAACTGAGGTCACAAACAAAACTGCTGTGCCCCAAACAAGATAGGCAAATGAATATAAAGAACCACATATTATTAAGAGGGGAAGCAGCTGGAGCCAGTGACCATTAGAAATAATTAAATAATTATTGATAATTGCTGAAGGTTGAATGTTGTCCCTTTGATAGAGGGACACACACTTTTGTGAGTTTTACCACCAGGATCACACCTGCTTTGCAGTGAATATTAGAAAAAAATTTCTCATGCTTCCATCAGATGCAAAACAAAATAAACCATTTTAAATACACCTAGGGTGAAAAAATAACAATTTTGTAATATTCTGAGTGTTGTTATGTTCTTCATAATGCTCTCAGGCAAAATTACTTTAACATAACCTAACCAATGTCAGGGAAGAGAAATATAAAACTTCAATACCATATACCCTCCTGTAAGCTACCTGGTACCGAAAACCAGGAGGAAAACTCTCGGAGGCAGAGTAAAGCTATTACTACTTTTACTTCTACTTTCTTAGAGAGAGCTTAGAGAGAGAAAGAAAGATTTTTCTTCTTCTTAGAAAGAGCTTAGAGAGAAAGATTAGAGATAGCTTTTTCTTCTTCTTCTTAGAGCTTAGAGAGAAAGAGAGAGAGCTTGAAAGAGAGAGATTTCTTCTTTAGAGAGAGAGAGAGCTTAGCTTTTAGAGCTTCTTTCTTCTTTGTTCTTTCTTCTTTCTTCCTCGGAGCCTCTGCCTGACTCTGACCAGGAATTACTTCTTCTATCTGGTTTCTCTTCTGTAACCGCTCTGCCTACGTTCTGGCCGCTCTGATTCTTTTCTTCTTCTGCGACCCGAACTCTTCTTCCGACCGAGCGACTGCATGACTGACTGAATGAATTCATTCTTCTCTTCACTCCGACCGCTTTCACCCGGTTATATACCTTTAGCTTTGCGGGTGCCTCACGTGCATTTACAGGTGCGTCACATACATACTTATTATCAGGTGGAACTTATGGCTTCCAGCTGACTGCAATAGCCATCTCCCTAATTGGGGCTCCTTCACCCTCCTTGTCTCATGTATGGAGGGAAATGATGGAGAAACATTTGTGAAGGTTATAGCTAGAGACACAGGTCCACTAAAAGTATGAGATCTAATCATAAGATTATAGAGCATTTCCCTTCCATCTTCGACCTTCACACTGTATCAACAGGATTGCTGTACTAAAATGGGGGATCTTAGTTGAAAGAACTACAAGGCTCAGATTCTATTTAACTATGGGTTTCTAGGGAAACCCAAAGGTAGCATGGTAGGAATAAACTAGAGGAAATTGAAGCCTCTGACACCTACAGCTTCCACAAATAGTAAACATAGCTTAATATCTTGCCAGATAAATAGAAAACCTCACAGAAAAGGCCTGTTTATTTCATTTCTTATTACCTGATGCATCACATGTTTTGAAGGAGCCCTAATTAGGAAGGGCTGTTGCAGCTAGCTGGAAGCCATAAGTTCCACCTGATATGTATGTGACGCACCTGTAGGCACCCGCAAACCTGAAGGTATATAACCGGGTGAAAGCGGTCCGAGTTAGGAGAACGGAGATTCAGTCAGTCGGGCAGTCACTTGGTCGGTCAGAAGAATCAGAGCGGCCAGAACGTAGGCAGAGCGGTTACAGAAGAGAAACCAGATAGAAGAAGTAATGACTGGTCAGAGTTAGGCCGAGACTCCTGAGGAAGACAGAAGACAGAAGACAGAAGAAGGAAGAAAGAAGAGAGAAGAAAGAAGCTCTAGTCTTTCTCTAAGCTAAGCTCTATCTTTCTTTAAGCTACTCTACTCTAAGCTAAGAAGAAAAGCTAAGCTCTATCTTTCTTTACTCTAAGCTACTCTACTCTAAGCTAAGAAGAAAAGCTAAGCTCTATCTTTCTTTACTCTAAGCTACTCTACAGAAGAAGGAAGAAAGAAGAGAGAAGAAAGAAGCTCTAGTCTTTCTCTAAGCTAAGAAAAGCTCGCTTTAATCTTTCTCTCTAAAAATCTTTCTTTCCCTCTCTCTAAGCTCTAAGAAAGTAGAAGTAAAAGTAGTAAAAGCTATACTCTGCCTCCGAGAGTTTTCATCCCGGGTTACGGTACCAGGCAGCTTACAATGTTTCTTACAACAAAAAATAACAAACTGTGCTAAAATGCAATAAGAATACAAAAAGAAAAAGCAAAAAACAAACCTCGATTCAGACATGGTAGAGAACTAAGATTAACATGTCAAGGGCTCTATGAAGTTAAGGATCAGTCCACAAGACCTCCTTCATTTCTTTCAACAATTGCAAGTCCAGGGAGGTCCCCCCAAACAACCTCAGTGTCTACAATTCACTCGAAGATTTTAGAACTCACTCAAAACTGGTATGGCAATGGCTTATTATATAAAAGGATTCAGGTTAAAATCATCCTATAGAAGATACACATGGGGCAGAGTCTAGAAAAATTCTCCAATGCTGACCTTCCAGTCATCCTCTTCCACTAAATTCATGAAAAATGCTATATTCCCATCAATGATATGTCACTAAGCATGAAAGCTTACCAAAGGCTTGATGTCTGGAATCTTAAATGGAGCTCCATCATATAGACATGTTAACTACCCACATGGGTAAACTCAGTCTTTAGCTCTTCCAGAGTTGAGCTGATATGACATGATTCCAAATCTCCACTAGAGATCACAGTTAGACTGTCCAGTATGCTCCAAGGCCTCTAGGTAAACACAGTCTTATGGGCATAAAATTCCAAAGACTAGGAGATTACATTTCAGTGTTCAAGGTCAAATCAGATCTTTATTTATAAAATATTAAATTCTTTATTGCATATTCTGCAATGGAAAAATAAAGAACATTTAAGAACAAGAGCAACATATAAGTTGAAAAATATAAAATATATAAGGGGGGAAACAAAGTAAATAATAGAAATAAACAACACTATAACAGAAATAAATAAAGACTGTGATGAACTCATAGTAGACTTGGATATACCTGAGGAGAGAACCAGTGAGCTTCACGATATGGCAGTGTAAATTCCTCAAGATGAAATGCAAAGAGGAAAAAGAATGAAGAAAAATGGAACAGAATATCCAATTCCTCTGAAAAAATCACAAAAGGAGTAGTATATTCCTTTTGATAATACCAGAAAGAGAGAAAAGAAAGGAAGAAATAAAAATATATTAAGTAACAATAGCTAGTAATTTTTCAAAATTAATGACAGATAAGTAAACCACAGCCAGGAATCCCAAAAAACACCAAGCAGGATAAATTCAAAACATCTGTGCCTGGGCATATCATATTCAAAATACAGAAAGCCAAAAACAAAGAGGAAAGAAGCAAGAATAAGAATTACATAAAATTTATTTTCAGAAGCCATTCAAGAAAAAAGAGAATGATAAGAAATACTTAGATTTTGAAAGAAGAGAGTCACTACCCTAGAATTCTCTACCCTTGGAAATTATCCTTCCAAATGAAGGATAAACAGACTTTGTTAGTGAAAAAGGGGGGGGGGAGAATGTGTTGTAAGTAGACCATCCTGAAGAGAAATGCTAAAAGAAGTTCTTCAGAGAGAGGAAAAATGATATAGGTCAGAATCTTGGGTCTAAATAATTAAAGGACATTAGAGGGGGGAGTAAATGAAGGTAAAATGTAAAATATTTTATTTGTTGCATTCTTAATTGATTTAATAGATTTTATTTGATTAAAAGAAAAATAGCAACAATGGATTTGGTGTTTATAAAATATGGAAAAGTAAAGTGAATACTATCGACAATGTAAAGATATGGAAATGAGAACTTGGGAATACTGTATTATAATATATCTCCACTAAAACTGACAGTACAGTGCTACTTAAAAGTGAGCTTAGGTTAGCTACATATGTACACTACAAACTCTGACAACAACTAAAAAAAATTTATTATGTTAATAGAAGAGAGAAAATGGAATCATACAAAAAGCACAATTAAAATCAGAGAAGGCAAAAAATGGGGAAGACAATATATAGAGCAGGTGCAATAAAAATAAAGCAGTTGTAAGTATTATAAATATTATTCAGCTCTATCAATTATCACTTTGAATATTAATGGTTCCAGTAAACCAATTAAAAGAGATTTACAAAATAGACTAAAAAGCAAACAAACAAGACTACACTATATGTTATTTATAAGTAACCACATTAAATACAAAAGAACCCATAGATGAAAAGCTAATGCATAGAAATAAACAATGCTAAAGCTAATTTTTAAAATGCTGGTAGTTATGTTAATTTTAGAAAAAGACATCAGAGCAAGGAAAAGTCAGGGCTAAAGTTAAGTATTCTATAAATGATTCAATTATCCCAAAAGTCATAACAATCTTAAAATGTATGCACCTAAACAACAGAACATGAAAATGTGAGCTAAAACCTAACAGAACTAATAGGAGAAAGAAATTAATTAGTATGGTTGGAATCTCCAATGTTCCTCTATGGGTAACTGTCATAGCCAGCAGGCAGAAAATCAGTACAGATATGGTTGAACTGAACATCAACATCTATCAACTCTAACTAATTGAAATTTTTAGAATATCTCAACCAATAGGAACTAAATACAAACTCCTTCTGAGTTCATATTTTACATTTGTCAATGTAAAATATATCTGACCTATCTGATAAAGTCACACAAAACATAGTCTTAGACCAGAATAGATTTAAACTATAAATGAATAATAAGATAGCTGAAAAAAATCTAAATATTTTTGAAAATTATAGCACATTCCTAAATAACATGAGTCAAATTTTATCAGAAATTTTTAAATATTTTAGAATTAATGAAAATCAAAATACCAAATCTGTATTTATCAAAATTTGAGTGATACATTGAAAATAGTGCTTGCAGGAAATTTTATAGCATTGATTGCACACATAAAAAAGGAAGAAAGACCTAAAATTTTCATCTCAGCTTTGACTTTCAGAAACTTTAGAAAGAAGAAAAATATAAACCTAAAGCAAACTGAAGACAGTAATAAGGAATGAAGCTGAAATGAATGAATGGAAATACCCCCCCCCCAAAAAAAAATGTCAATGAAACCAACATTTAATTTAAGAGAACAAAATTTATAAAACTCTAGTCATACTAATCAAGAAAGAAAGAAGACACAAATTACTAGTACCAGACATTAAATAAGCAGTCTTTATTAATTAAAACAACTAATTTCCCAATGCAAATAAAGATACACTAATCAAGACATTGTTGTGTTAGTAAAGGAAGAGATACATAGAACAGTAGAGTAACTGAGAATTCAGAAACAGCCCCACATAGATAAGTCAACTGAACTTTGATGAAGAAGAGCAAAGACAATAAGACAGAAGTAGTCATTTCAACACATAAAACAGTGAAAACTGTTTTCAATCAAAGAATGAATCAAGACACAGACTTTATACCTTTCATAAAAATTTAATTCATCATATATGTAAATGTAAAATGCAAAACTATAAAACTTTGAAAAGATGATCCAAGAGAAAATCTATGTGATCTTGGGGTTGGCAATTAGATTAAACACTAAATGTTTGCTATTGGAAATTTTAAGAAAATGATAAACTGAGCTTCATCAAAATTAAAAAATTTGCTCTGTGAAGGACACTGATAAGAGATGCTGCAGAGTGGGAAAATACTTGTAAAAGCTGTATCTGATATAGGACTTGTAGAGCTAACTTGTAAAGTTAAATAATAAGATAATAATACCCAACTAAAAAGCAATCTAAGGACCTGAAGAGACACCTCAAAGAAAATAGGTAGATGGCCAATAAGCATATGAAAAGATGTCCAACTTCATATGCTATTAGTAAAATATAAATTAAAACAACAATGAAGCACCACTACATATCAATTAATTATACACACATGTATGCGTGCAGACACACACACACACACACACACACACACACACACACATGCTGGCAAGGATGTAGGGCAATAGAAACTCTCATGGAAATGCAAAAATGTGCAGCTACGTGGAGAGATAGTATAGCAGTTCCTTACAAAAGTAATCTCACCATGCAATCCAGCAAACACTAATAGATATCTATCCAAATAAGTTAAAAATCTATGTCTATATGAAAACTTGCACATGAACGTTTATTAACAGCTTAGTTTAAAATTGACAAAACTGGAAGCAAACAACATGCCTCTCAAAAAAATGAAGTAATTTAAAAAACAGTGATACATCCAATATTGGAATATTATTCAGTGATAAAAATAAATGCTATACTATCAAGTCATTTCTTAAATGAATACTTTTTAACATAAATAAATGATTGTTTTTAAGAAGCTAATCTGAAAAAGCTATACAGATGGTCCCCAACTTGCTCAATTGATTGTTTTCAGCTTTACAATGGTGAGAAGTTATACATATTCAATAGAAACTGTATATCAAATTTTGAATTTGGATTTTTCCCAGGCTGGTGATATGGGGTACAATATTCTTTTGGGATGCTGGGCAGCAGCAACAAGCTGCAGCTCCTTGTCAGCCAGGATATAACAAGGATGGGCAACCAATATTTTCACAGGGTTGCTAAGCTACAATGGTCTGTAGGTTAGGTGTATTGAATGCATTTTTTAACTTAGAATGTTTTCAACTTGTCAAGGGTTTATGGGCACATAACTCAATGGGGTAAGTCAAGGAGCATCTCTGTACTATTTGATTAAAATTGTAGAACATTCTGGAAAAGGTAAAACTAAAAAGACAATAAAAAGACCAGTGGTTGCCAAGAGATCAGGAAGAGGGAAGGAGGAATGAAAATGTGGAGAACAGAGGACTTTGGGGACAGTGGAACTGTTCTGCATTACACTGCAGTAATGATTGCATGACTTCATGCATTTGTCAAAAGTCAGAACTGTACAGCACAAAAGTGAATCATAACGTGAATTATGAACTTTATTTAATAATAACATCAACATTGATCATCAATTGTAGCAATGTACAACATCAGTGTAGGATGTTAATAGTAAAGGAAGCCATTGGCGGAGAAAGAGAAATATATATGGGAACGTTGTACTTTCTGCCTAATTTTCTGAAAGCCTAAAATTTCTCTAAACAAGTATTCATTTTAAAAAGTATATATAGAGCTGGGATTGTGGCTCAGCGGTAGAGCGCTCGCCTAGCACGTGCGCGGCCCAGGTTGTATCCTCAGCACCATGTAAGAATAAAGGCATTGTGTACAACTAAAACAAATAAATAAAGAAATATTAAAAACAAAAAGTATATATAATTACGTATGCAATCTAACTACATCCTACCATAATAACCTGTGCAAGGAAAGGCTACCTTATAGCTAGATGGTCATCAAAGGAAGTCTGGGACTGATCTGTGGCTATAATAAGAACAAGTAGGGCCAGCTAGAGGTATATATGTGCCATTTAAATCCAGAAGCTCCTGAAACCCAGGGCTAGCTTGTTGGCATTATTTAGTGTATAAATTTAGACTTTAGCTTGGTAATCAGCTGCCTGGTCTGGACTTGCCCCATGATCAAAAGTGTTTAAAAGACCCAACTATAAAAGTCTGCCCAGGCTCACCTGAAATCATGATTTCTTGCAGTCATTTTGACAGTTCATACTTGAAAGGCAAAAAGCATCCTGTGCGAGTCACAAAGGAGTCTAGGAGCTGTCTTGGAAGCGTAAGGTTTTGATTGCACACACTTCATACCGTGCTGTATCCTTTACTTTCATGACAGGCTTGCTTGTATTCACAATGTGGAGTCCTGTGAGTCCTTTCAACTATCCAAGTTAAGAAATAGTAAATTGACAACATTCTAGACAAACAAGTATGCTCCTTTTAATCAAAAGTCCTTCCCTCCTCCCAAGGTAAAATACACTTATGATTTTGAAAATAATCATATTCTTGCTTTTCTTTATAATTTTACCACCTCCATGTTGATTTGTAAGGAAATCAGTTTTACTTAAATTGGTTTTCCTTTTTTCCTTTTGATTTTTATGTTTCTTTCACCCATTGTGATAATGATTCACTAATCTTCAACGTTGTGCTAATATTTCATTTTAATGAATGTTCCAGATTAACTATGCTACTCTTAAAGATATGGGTTGTTTCTGATTTAAGAATATTGCATTAAAAGTTTCTGAAACATTATGGAGCATGTCTCCTAACATACAGGTGTATGCCTATCCATAGAGCATATATTTAAAGACAGGCTGTCTGGGTTGAGCAATATGTTTTCTCATCTTCACCAGACAATGACAATTTTATAAAGTGGTTATATCAATTTATACTTCTAGCAGTGTATATAAGGCCCCCATTGCTTCACAGCCTTCCAAATGGGTACTCTAAGACTTTATCTGTTCTGGTAGATGTGCAATTTAAATCATTTCCCTGGTTATTAGTTAGATGAGAGTCTTTCTTTCTATTTATTAATTTTGTTTGTCTCTGTTTGAAGTTCCTAAACAGGACTCTCCATTTTCTTGATTTCCCCAGTGAGTCAATTGTATTCAAGGAGATTTTGGATGTTACCCCCTTCTCCTCCCTATATGTGATGTAGATATATATTATTGTCTCTATATATGTGATTTAAATATATATTATTGTCTTTTCCCACAACTGCTGAAGTTGTCTGCACCATTTCTTTATTGTCATTTGCCTTGTCACTTAGTATATGGTCTCTTATAATGAAAGAGGATTCTTTTTTTTTTTTATTATTTATTTACTTATTCATCATGCACAAGTATAGTATCTTTTTACATACAACTGCTTGCATACAAAGTATATAAGTACCATTCAGATCTTCAATCATGCATTTAGGATAATGATATCCATCTCATTCAACCACCAATTTTCTTAATTGTAAATGTTACATTTATAATATGGTCTCTTATAATGAAAGAGGATTCTTAATTATAAATGTTACATTTATAAGTCATTTGAGATCCACTTATTTTGGAAAGGTTGTTATTAAACAGGCTTTTCCACCCATACTAACTTTTCCCCATGCTGGCTTGCTTATATTCTTCTTTTTTTTTTTTTTTTTTAATTGAACCCAAGGGAGCTTAATCACTGAGCCACATCCCCAGCCCTTTCTTTATATTTTATTTTGAGACAGGGTCTCTCCAAATTGCTCAGGACTGCACTAAGTTGCCAAGGCTGGCTTTGAACTCACAATTTTCCTGCCTCAGTCTCCAGAGCTGGGATTACAGGTATGTGCCACCATGCCCAGCTCTGTCTTGCTTATTTTCTTTCTTTTGTCCTTTTAAAATTTTCTGCATGTGTCCTTTTTTCTTTTTTAAAAAAGCCTTACTGTATGGTAGTGTAGTTAGTACATTTACCTGTTTTCTATGATGATTTTGTATATTTTATATTTAATATGAATAGCTCTTTTCAGGCTTGCTCCATGATCTATCATTGCAACTGAGTTGTTAAGTTATTCCCCGTTTTTTTCTGAGATTGTTTTCTCTTGAGCTCCAGTATGAAGATGGAGTACTCCAACACATGCTTCTGCTTTCTGAGTGCAGACCATATTAAAATAACTATCTCAGCTATTCCAGGGTCCTGTCTTTATTCAAAAAAATTCTTTGTGGTATCTCACTGCAGTTTAGCCCATTGAGTCCCAACATTTTCACTTGTGGTCTATTTTAATGAAATTGATGCAGCTGCATTTAAATATGTTGAAAATCATGATTTAGAATTTGTGTGTATTAACATTATACTTATTACAATCATAATAATTATAATTACATACTGATATCACCCATTATATTTAAGTTTTTGTAGGTGTTCCACATCTGGGATGATGGGACAAAATGGGTTGATAGGATATTCTATCTGAGGACAGAGTATAAGGCATATTCCCTTTTATATGAGGAAGTCTTATAGCCTTAATGAATTCACTTTAATTCGACACAGATATATTTATCTTTTTATTATTCTTGGAAGAAAGATAAAAATAAAAGCTCACTATCAAATCTACTCACAACAAATACCTTTTCAAGTATGAATGATCTCAAATATGTCTTATTGATTTAGGTACTAACCTGATTTGGAATTAATGGATCCTGTCTTTCTCATTGGTCAAGTCTGTCTTAAAATCCATGTTTGAATTCTGAATATTAAATGCTGTGGTCTTGTTTGTTTTGTGTTTTACAAACTGAGTAATTCAGAGAAATGAATCTCATTTCCTAAAGTTCTGGAGATTAGGAAACCCAGGATTGAGAGGCTGCATTGGTGAGGACCTTTGTGCTACATCATCCTATGGCAGAGAGTGAGCTGGGAGGGGAGAGAAATTCACCTTTATATATTCATATATTTATGGTCACCTCTTAAAGTTCCCACATCTCAACAGTGTTGCACTGCACATAAACTTTGGGCAATACATGTAAACAGAGTAACATGTTTTAGCTTTACAATGACTATCTGATTTATTTTTACAAGTTTTTCAAATTTCTATCAAAATCCTTTACCATTTCTCCCATTTTATTACCTTTTCATCAATGTCATTTTCTTTTCCTTTTTTTTTTTTTTAAATAGCCATTTCAAAGAACTTGTCTGCAAATATCAATATCTGGATCAATTGTAGCCCTGCAACTATTATCTGGACTTTCTCCATTATTGCTCATGTTTACTTTCATCTTCACATGCGAGTGAATTTTGATTGAATGCTAAACGTTTTGTTCAAATGAAATAGAGACTCTAAATTTTCTACATTTTTTTTTTATGCTATACAGGCAAGGTGACAAGGTGGCATCTCAATCAACTCTGAATCTAATAGGAATTTAAAATGGATCACAGCTAGGTTATATAATCAGTGGTGCTCACTCTACTCATGGCCCTCATGAGTGCCTGATGGGGAGCCTAGAGGTTCACAATCTCCTTACAGAAAGAATGTAAAAGATCCCCACCTCACTGAGAGCTCTGACTTCCTTATTTTTAAAATCTGGTAAATGCCTTGTGCTGCAAATATTTTCCTTTTTTGCTTCAAAATCACTACAAGTGTTCTCACTCTGCCTTTTAGAAATGATTGACCTAGTTGCTTAAGTTCTTAGTAGCACCAGATTTCAGCAAATATCCCATGAGGCAACCAGCTCTGAGTTCCCTCAAATTTCCTGATTGTCACAGCAGCCATGCATGTCCCTCTGTGTATTACCTCCACCATACCAGATATTACAGTAGATTGTTCTTGAATAACTCTTGTTTGTTTCCTCCCTAAGCTGTAAATTTCTTGAAGGCAGAAACTATGATTTTTTTCTCTATATTTTCAGAACAATGGACACAAGGTAGATATTCCTGTAAACAAATGAAAACTATATCATCATTTTAACATAAAAATATTTTACATATTTTGAATCATGATGTTTTACTGGCCATATATGTATAGCTAGTCAATTAAATTAGTCAATTATTGCAATTTTATGGCCATTATATGTAATTCTATAAATGTGTATCTTCATTCATTTACATCATTATTAGTCTCATCTGTTGAGTTAAGCTCAATATAATCTCAATATTAAAGCATATGCAATGCTTCTGCAATAAACAAAATGGCAATAGCCTATTTAACTATAAAGATAGCAGTATTAGATTTTTTGTTTATATTTTACTATTTTTGATTTATAGTTTACTACTATATTTTAAGTATATAATTTTCTCTCCAGAAATTTTTATTTCCATTTCTTTTAAAGGTGTTGAAAAATCTCCATAATATATTTTTATCTTTTTGAAATATGGAGTCCTTTTTAACTTATTTATTCAAAGTTTATTTTACTTACTGTGTATTTATGCAGATCTGAAAAACAGGATGTATGTGTCCTTTAAAGAAATGGAAAAAGGTAGATTACCTATACACAAATCTTATGCCCTTTAAAGTACTTGCCTACTTTAAGTTATAATGACATTCAAGCAAAAATGAGCAGGAAACCTCCATTAAAAGGTTAATGCAATAAATGCTCCTTTCCAATTTATACAAATGTCATTAAAAGCATATCATTAAATTGTGGCATTGGTGGGTGATAATTCTAATTATATATACTGTACTCTCAAAGCTTTTCTAACACTAGTATTCATTTTCCTTAGCTATTAATTTTTACAAATGGCAGTGCTTTATTCAAGTAAATACTCAACAACACATTTGATAGCAGATCCAATGAACATTGTTCTTTAAAAATAAAACTTAAAATGCTATTAGTTCATTTTATATTAACAGTATACAATTATTTTAGCTGTGCTACTCAGTCATCACTAGCCTCGTGGAAATGTTTACATTTGAATTAATTAAAATGAAATAATTAAAAAATATTTTCTGTTTGATTATCCTCATTTTAAGTGCTCAATAGCCAAATGTGGTTAGTGAAGGGCAAAAACCACACACGGGGACCACTTGGTAGTAAAAGTGGGTTTATTAACTGGCCCCTATGGCCGGTGGGGACCGAAGGGGACACATGGAAGGGGGGAGGAAAACCGGCGGGAGGAGAGGAGATGGGGTGTGGATGGGGCGGAAGAGGCAAAAAAGGAAGTGTTCTGGACTGGCAGGGGCTTAAAAACAGAAGGGCAGAAGTGTGACTTGTATGGTCCGGATTGGCTCAGAAAGGGAGAGCTCCCCTCCCCCACTGTGGGTGAATTCCTGCCAGAGGCGAATATTCCCAGGATCAGGAAGGGTGGGGACTCTAGCCTGCCAAAGGTGAATTCTCACAAGAGATGGGCACTTCCAGGAAGGCACCTGGGGGTATGGCCTGCCGGCCTGAAATTTATCTAACAGTTAGGGGCTATCATATTGAACAGGGTAGATATAGAACTTTTCTGTCACCACAGATATTTTTTTAATAGAGCTGATTAGGTTTTTCAACATACCAGTGTTAAAATTTTTGCTTTATTTGAAAGGTCTGAGTGAAAGTAATGAATGGGTTTTGAGCAAGTCACACTAGTTTCTCTTTAAACATATTTTAGAGCAAAGTTTGTGTTATGGTTTCACTTGGAGGTTATTTTAGTAACCCTTTTATTAGTCAGATAAAAATAAAATTTCCTAAGGAACATTATTATTTGGCGGCAAATAAGTTATTGTTTGGCAAGTCAGTAGTGAAGCTGAATTTTTTTTTTTTTTTTTACAGTGCTAAGGATCAAACACGGAGCCTCACACATGCAAGTTCAATGTTATACCGCTAAACTACACTCCCAGACCTGTGATCCTGGAATTTATACTACTACTGAGAAGATACTCATCTCTCATTCTACTCTTCCATATTGCCTCGTTTAAAATTATTTTATTCTTAGTACTTTACTAGCACCAGAGAAACATATGAGTAAATGATCAAATTGTCAATATCTCAGTGTGAAATTATTGGTTACTGGTTAAATTGTATTTCTAAAAGGCATTTGCATTGTGATAGAGAAATAGCACATCATTTTCAGACTCAAACTGAGAATTATGACATTTTTGCTTCCTACTTATAAACAAGTATAGTTTCATGTTTCTAACAGAGCTTAAAGATCCACATCAATTTTAAGTCAATGAAGAAAAATGACCTTATTCATCCCACACAATCTGTCCCACTGTTACCATAATATAAAACACAATAAATAGGATACTTTGCATATCTCCCTGTGAGACTGTGAATGTTCGAAAATCACTATATATCAGGAATTTATGTGGTCCACAATAAGTATTTGTTTAATGAACATGCATTAAAATAAAAATGGTGACTCAATCAATGGTACCACTTAGCAATCTTTAGCCTACTTATTCTCTACCATTTGTATATCTTTAGATCATGTGGGGCTCTAAAAATACAAAGAAAACAATACAACACACTTAGTCATCTGAAAAGAACTTGCTGATCTAAATGACAAATTTTTCCACTGGTTTTTAGAAATCCATCTAAATTAATGTGTCTTGGCATCACATATCTCTGGGAGTGGTTAACTTCAAAAACAAAACCTATTCTTTTTTTTTTTTTTTTTTTTGTGGTACCGGGGATTGAACTCAGGGGCACTCGACCGCTGGGTCACATCCCCAGCCCTTTTTTGTATTTTATTTAGAGACAGCGTCTCACTGAGTTGCTAAGTGCCTTGCCATTGCTGAGGCTGGCTTTGAACTCGCGATCCTCCTGCCTCAGCCTCCCAAAGTGCTGGGATTACAGGCGTGCGCCACCGCGCCTGGCAAAACCTATTCTTATATAGCTTATTTGATAAAAATCTAGAAGGATAATAAAAGAGTCTGTATTGTTGTTAAGTTAAAACTATTACAACAAATAGCCTTGAATACTAATCCTCCTCATATAGTTTCCTGTGAAGGAGTCATTATAAATTTACTATAACTGTGCTCAAAAAGTCCCTAGGAAAAGAGTCAGAAGGTTAAAATGGTCAGGGCAGTGAAAGTGAAAAAAAAAAAAAAAATCTAACATTTTGCAACACAACAACCTATCATGTTACAAACACTTTCTGTAAAATTCATGAACTAAATGAGAAATCTGAAGTTGTTGTAAGATTGAGTACATTTAGAAAGAATTAAAGATAAGAAAATACCTGAGTTAATTTTAAAATAATATCCAACTTCAAGCAAGAATAAATATATATCCTTGTAGTTATAGCAAAATAAGAGATTTAAAAGAACCTTATTAATTCTTGTGTTCCGAACTCTTACTCCTAACTGAAATAATTCCCACAGAATTTATCCAAAACTACTTTTTGAGTATCTTTTCTGAGACAACTGTATTTCCATGCCTGAGGAGAGAGTTGTCAACAGAAAAGAACATGGAATTTGTAGGGCAGACATGAAATCCAGAGGTTAAAGTAATAACAAGTTGGTACTATGGAGAAAAAATTGGAGATAATCGGTAGCAGGTAGACTGTGTTATAAAGGATGTTCAGGGAAGGTATTTATGATAAGCTGACACTTGAGCAGAGCTTTAGTGAGAAAGAAAGCCATGCAGATTATTGAGAGAAGACATTCCAGGTAGAAGAAATAATGAAGACAAAGATCCTGTGTCAAGAACATGATTCATGATTTTTGAGGACAGCAATCAGATGTCTGAGAGGTTGGAACAGAATAAAGCAGGAAAGAGCAGTAGAAAGTGATGTTAGAGAGTTGCTCTGACATGCAACAGCATCTAATTTTAATCACTCATAACTCTGTGTTATTTTACATGAAATGTATATTACCAGAAGCATTTGAACAAAGAATCATATGATATGAATACATTTTTTTAGAAGAGGTATAAGCAAATGGTCATTTTTTTGCCTAAAGCATTACCACCTATATTGAAAAAGTAGGGGTAGAAAAGCCAATTATAAAGAAGCAGAGTATGAGGCATATTAAATCTGAGGTGACTATTTTGACATCCAACATAATAATGTTAGTTGAAAAACACAAAGATGATCATCTACCATAAACGCTTATAGTCACCAATTTCACTACCTCATGAGGCAATCTAATCCCCTAATAGTCAACCCTGAAATTTTCAATTTATTAAGATAAAATTATCCTACTTCTACTTTTCTTTCACTGATCATAATTCTATGTTTTGGAGGAGAAATGTGAGTAAAAATATAATACTTATTGCATCACAATCTGTACAAATTCTACCTTATTGGTCCTTTCTTTTGCTGGCTGAGTGTTCCACTCCTACCACCATCCTCATCTCAAATGGTTTTCTAGTTGTGGTTGTTCTCAGCTAAGTGCCTCTGTTCCCTTAGCAGGAAACAGAGTGGATAGTATAAGATCCAATCAGAATTTCACATGTGGGGTTTCTTTGTCCATCCTTCTTGGAAATACATTTATCTGATACCTTCTTTTACTTTGTTTGATATTTGAGCTCATTATGGTTTGCAGGATAAGTATTTTGTGAACTTTCTGTACCATAACATTGAGCATTATTATTTGTTTCTTGTCTTATTTTTTATTAGTATTTAGTTCTAACTTTAAATTTTCCTAAGCAGGCCACAAAATCTTTTTTAAGAACACTATTTTTGTGCAGAGTGGGGAAGGGGGACTTTTTAAAAAGAGAAGTATTAGCATGGTTGCCTAGAAACCAGAAATGCGTTCAAAATGATAGAATGAACAGGGGAAGTAAATGAAAATATCATCTATGGTGATATTTGATTTAGGTGAGAAAATAGCTGACGCATTTTGTGCAGCCTTCACTTGATGAAACAGTCTTCCTTTTCTTAAAGAAGACTCATAGCAAGCATGAACTTACTTGATAATGAGTGACTGTGTTACTGGAGTCGTTGCATATCTCCATCATAATCACATTATGCCTTTTAAATTATTTTATTTAGCCATTCTCCTGTTTTCACAAAAGGGCATTGTCTATCCACAAATTTTCTTTGGTATGCTTACATATGAAGAGCTATTCATAAGTTTTAAAGGTTTTTAGTACCAACTATTAAATGCTATTCTAAGTCAACAGTTACTTAAATTTTGAAGAGATATGATATATATATATATATATATACATGTGTGTATGCATATATGATCTATATATACAAACACACATATATAGAGATAGACAAAAGCTTAGACCAGTGATTAAACTATCTTTCTTTACATCCTTTAATATTTTGTAATCCAGTGAGTTTGCAACATTTAATATTAGAAATAATGAATGGAATAAGTTGATATTTCTTGCTGAGTTTAGAACTAAATGAATTATATTCAGATACCCAGATTTTAAAGCTACTTTGTGTCCATGTTACCACTCAGGCCATGCTTCCAACTTTAAGTTCCTGATGAAAAACAAAGTTACTAAATTTAAATTTCAGATATATCTAATGGAAGACAACCAAAAAGAGCTTTTAAAGTCTTGCAACTTAACATTTACACATTTTCAAGAGACTGCTTCTTACATTTTTCTTATTCTTTTCCTGGATATTCTTATTCTTGAATATTTTCAGGTCTGTTGCCTCATTGTTTTGTTCTGCAGCTTATTATTGAAATTTTAATAGCTGTAACATTTCCATTATCCATTTCAAAATGGAAAATGTCACTATGCAAAGGATCAAAAATCCCCAAAACTTCCTGATATGAAAAGCAAGTTATAGAAAATAAAAAATCTTATTAGAGTGCTTTAAAGGCAATAAAAGATAAGAAGAAAGCCAAGAAATGAGATTCCATTAATTAAGTTTTAGTAAATCATTAGGTAATGTAATAATTGTATTATATCATAGAATGATGGAAATGTAACAATTTTAAACAGAATTTAGACTGACAATTTTAAGATAAAATAGTCCATTCATTCAAAACCTCTTTTTCTGTCAGACTACCATTCTGAAATCCTGATACTTGGACAAATGTTATGTGATCCAAGTTGCAGTTGTCAATAGAAGAGGACACGATTCTATCATTTTTTTCAATCATAAGTATGAGTTGTGTATTAGTATGCTGATGTTAGCTTGTTGATCTGAGATATCAACAGGATGGGGGTTGATATCATGAGTTGATAACATGGCAATCTATTATATGAGCTAGCTTTCTTTCCTCATTCCTAAAGGGAATTTTATTTTTAAAACATGAAAGTAATTGAGAAATAACTAAATCTCTTCTATGGAATGACATACACAGCCTTATTAAAATGTTAATTTAGATAGACATTTACAACAAACTACAATTACATAGTAAGTTCCACGAACATATCCTTGATCCAAGTTTTTTTCTGCAAAGTCTGATACAATGATCAGCATCTAATGGGTATACAGTAAAGATCTGTCATGCCAGGCATGGTGGCGCAGGCCTGTATCCCAGTGAATCTAGAGGCTGGGGCAGGAGGATCGCAAGTTCAAAGCCAACCCCAGCAACCTTAGTGAGATCCTTTCTCAAAATTAAAAAAAAAAAAAAGATTTTAAAAGGCTGGGGATATAGCTCAGTGGTTGAGTGACCCTGAGTTCAATCTCCAATACCCAATTTTTTTTTTTGTTAACGTGATTCTGATATTAGCTTCTATTGCTTCCTTCTCCTTTATAATAATTTTATTGAATCTCTTTACAAGAAGTAGATGTGGATATAAATCCTTTGCCTTCATCTTCTTCACCTACATATCATATATATGTATGTGTGTATGTGTATATATATATCATTACTACCATCAAATAAAAAATATAAAATTGCTGAAACTTAGTTGGATTTGTTTTCCTTTGTGTAATGACTGATGGCATTAAGATCATGCCAAGAATTGTCCCCTTTTCTTGGGCTGGTCTGCTCTGAATGGGAGGGGCACTCAAGTTTGAGCATGAATAGAACAGCTTTCAGAATTTTTTTTTTTTTTTTTTTTTTTGTGGTACCAAGGATTGAACTCAGGGTCACATCCCCAGTCCCCCCCCCCCCCTTTTTTTGTATTTTTATTTAGAGACAGGGCTCTCACTAAGTTGCTAAGTGCCTTGCCATTGCTGAGGCTGGCTTTGAACTCGCGATCCTCCTGCCTCAGCCTCCCAAAGTGCTGGGATTACAGGCATGCGCCACCATACCCGGGCAGAAAATAAATTTTTTCAGAAATTATGCTATACTAGGTAGAAGACAACAGTCCTTCTTTCCTCCATCTCTCTCTCATACATGTGTTTAAGGGAACCATTCATTACTCATCTCTCTATCTAGGCTTCGTTGCCTTTTTACATCCCCATACTCAACTACCTGATGGGAACTAAATTAAGCAGCTAGTAATTATCTTATATTTACTGAGTCTGCAGTACCACATATTTATAACTTTTCAGATTCTTTCTACCAAAAGTTCTACCCTACCTTGGAAAAATAGATGAAGTAGCCAAGAAAGAGCTTGTGGAATGAACATGATTTTAATATCACTGCTTATAATCAGATTCTTTATAAAATAAGTTCTATAAAGACAAAGCCAAGATCTGTTTTCTTTGGGACAGTGCATGACTCAGACTAGGAATTCAATAAATATTTATCAAATGAGTGAATGTCAGAAACTATATGGACTTACAGTATTGGTAATCATGGAGGTGAAATATCAATGTCCATGTAATGATACAAAAAGTAGAGAGAAGCACAGAATAAGAACTGTGTAGAGAATTTGGATAATGAGATTTTTCATAGAGCATTGCTGATCTGCATAAGAGAAAAAAAGTCATGAATAAGCAAAAACCAAAAATTGAAGAGTGGAGAAATTCATATTCTCTGCATGGCTTTAGGGAAAGTAACATAGTCTCTTTGGCATCATTCTCATCATTGAACAAATAGGTCAACTGTACTTACTTTTCAGGGTTTTTGTGAAGGTTATGGAAAATTTATATTAAGTGTAGTACCTATTCTACATAATTATAAATAAAAGGGTTAATTCTTATTTATTGAGCAACTATTTGTCCAGTGTCTACTATGTAACAAAAATTCTGGTAGACAGAAGGCTACAAAATGAGTAGAAAAGCCACAGACACCAGAGTTTCAGAGCTTAGATTTGAATGACAGGACATTAATCAAAGAACCACTCAAAGAAATTTAAAACAATGAATGCATCCATAATTAGTAATAATTACATTAGTATCATTAACACTTGTTTTTACTACTAATTCTATATATGCATTATGAAGGGTATTAGTAACTGAATTTTAGAAATCTACATTCATTTGGGTTATTAACATTTTAGGCATGATGCTTTAAATGAATTATTTAAACCACCATGTCACATGAAGCTTTCAAAAAGCTTCAAACTATTATGAAGTTCCTATCAATTTTATGACCACACTTCAAGTAGTTTTCTTTTGCTCTTTTAAAATATAATGACAAAAATATTAATGTTGACTAGCAAGACGGAAATTTTCAATTACATAAATCTAAATGACACATGATCCTCTTTCATTAGTAATAGAGAAGCATATTTAGGACACACAAAATTGACTTTGATAGATGCTCAAATTCATTGAAAGCTTCGTAACCAAATATGGCAGTACAGGAAATGAGTAGGATAGAGGAAGATTTGAAAAAACAACTTTGATTCAGGAGTTTTTAATAGAACTTAATAGAATCTAGAGATAATAAAGCAAGTGGAAGAAAATAAGACATCTAGACCTTAGCTGACTTTGTCATTAATCCATTAATCTTATTTCAATAGCAATAATACTGATAGAAACCCTCTTTATCATTGTGTGGAAGTAAAATATTTATTGTATAAAATATTGTAATCTTGGGTAAAAATTATGATCTTTGTAGTAGTGGAAAAGTTACCAATTTTCTATCCCCTGAATAATTAACCTGTATGAGAGTTAATCCCCTACCCACCAACCCCCCATTCTATGGAGCAATAAAAGAGATTTTTATGAGGAGTTTTTAATTATAATATTATATAATTATTATGTGGAATTGGCTTACATAGTTGTGGAGGATGACAAGTCCAATGATTTACCATATTCAAGCTGGGGACCCAGGAAAGCTGACAGTGTAGCTCCATTCTGAATCTGAAGACCTGAAAAACTGGGGGTGTTAAGTTCCAATCTGAGATCAAAAATGTTCCAGTTGAAACGGACAGACAGACTGAAGTTTTTTTTTTTTTTTTTTTTTTTTTTTTTTTTTTTTTTTTTTTTTTTTTTTTTTTTTTAATGTTCCCAATTTTATTTATTTTTTATTTTTTTTAAGGTCAAATTCAAAAGTAATTTTTTTAAATAATTTTTAATGTGTACAACTCATAGTGCATGAATTTAGCATCTTTTTACATACAACTGTTTGTATACAAAGTATATTCGTACAATTCAGGTCTTCAATCATGCATTTAGGAAAATGAAATCCGTCTCATTCAACCACCTTTTCTTTTCTTTTTTTTTTCCTTTTCTCCCCCTCCCTCCCCCCTTGCTCCCCCCCTTACCTTCCTTCCCTTTGACCATTCTAGTGTTCCTCTAGTCCTCCTATGTACCCTCCCCATCCAACAATACTATGAACTAGCCTCCTTATATCAGAGAAAACATTTGTTACTTGGATTTTTGAGACTGACTAACTTCACTTAGCATTATGTCTTCCAACTTCATCCATTTACCTGCTAATGCCATTAATTTGTTTTCTTTTATTGCTGAGTAAAATTCCATTGTGCGTATATACCACATTTTCTTAATCCACTCATTTACTGAGGGACATCTAGGTTGGTTCCACAACCTAGCTATTGTGAATTGTGCAGCTACAAACATTGAGATAGCTGTGTCACTGTAATATGCTGTTTTTAAGTCCTTTGGGAATAGACCCAGGAGTGGGATGGCTGGGTCATAGGGTGGCTCCATTCCCAGTTTTCCAAGAAATCTCCATACTGCTTTCCATAATGGTTGTACCATTTTGCAGTCCCACCAGCAATGTATGAGTGTGCCTTTTTCCCCACATCCTCTCCAACATTTATTGTTGCTTGTGTTCTTGACAGCTGCCATTCTGACTGGAGTGAAGTGAAATCTAAGAGTAGTTTTCATTTGCATTTCTCTAATTGCCAGCGATGTTGAACATTTTTTCATGCATTTGTTAATTAATCGTGTATTTTCTTCTGAGAGGTGTCTTCTCAATTCCTTAGCCCGTTTATGGATTGGGTTATTTGTTTTTTTTTTTTTTTTTTTTTTTTTTTTTTTGGTGTAAAGTTTTTTGAGCTCTTTATATATTCTAGAAATTAGTGCTCTGTCTGATGTGCAGGTACTAAATATTTGTTCCCAATTAGTTGGCTCTCTATTCACCTCACTGATTGTTTCTTTTGCTGAGAAGAAGCTTTTTAGTTTAAGTCTATCCCATTCATTCATTCTTGGTAATAATTCTTGCGCTACAGGATTCTTATTAAGAAACTTGGGGCCTAATCCGACATGTTGGAAATTGGAGCTTACTTTTTCTTCTATTAGGCGTACTGTCTCTGGTCTAATTCCTAGGTCCTTGATCCACTTTGAATTGAGTTTTGTGCATGGTGAGAGATAAGGATTTAATATCAATTTGGTGCATATGGATTTCCAGTTTTCCCAGCACCATTTGTTGAAGAGGCTATCCTTTCTCCACTGTACATTTTTGGCACCTTTGTCTAATATAAGATAGCTGAAATTATATGTATTAGTTACTGTGTCCTCAATTCTGTACCATTGGTCCACCAGTCTGTTTTGGTGCCAATACCATGCTGTTTTTGTTACTATTGCTCTATAGTATAATTTAAGGTCCGGTATGGTGATGCCCCCTGCTTCACTTTTCTTGCTCAGGATTGCTTTGGCTATTCTGGGTCTCTTATTTTTCCAAATGAATTTCATGATTGCTATTTCTATTTATTTGAAGAATGACGTTGGGATTTTGATTGGAATTGCATTAAATCTGTATAATGCTTTTGGTAGTATGGACATTTTGACAATATTAATTCTACCTATCCAAGAGCAAGGTATGTCTTTCCATCTTCTGAGTTCATCTATGATTTCTTTCTTTAGTGTTCTATAATTCTCATTACAGAGGTCTTTCACCTCTTTCGTTAGGTTGATTCCCAGGTATTTTTTTTTTTTTTTTGATGCTATTGTAAATGGGGTATTTTTCATCATTTCCCTTTCAGAGTCTTTGTTGCTGATGTACAAAAATGCCTTTGACTTATGTGTGTTGATTTTGTATCCTGCAACTTTGCCTAATTCATTTACTAGTTGTAAAAGTTTTCTGGTAGAGTTTTCTGGGTCTTCTAGGAAGATTATCATGTCATCAGCAAATAGTGCTAATTTGAGCTCTTCTTTTCCTATCTGGATCCCTTTAATTTCTTTCGTCTGTCTAATTGCTCTGGCCAGAGTTTCCAGTACTATGTTAAATAGCAGTGGTGAAAGGGGGCATGCCTGTCTTGTTCCAGTTTTTAGAGGGAATGCTTTCAATTTTTCTCCATTCAAGATAATGTTAGCTCGGGGCCTTGCATATATAGCTTTTATAATGTTGAGATATGTTCCTGATATTCCTAGTTTTTCCAGTGTTTTGAACATAAAGGGGTGTTGTATTTTGTCAAATGCTTTTTCTGCGTCTATTGAGATGATCATATGATTTTTGTCTTTAAGTCTATTGATGTGGTGTATTATGTTTATTGATTTCTGAATGTTGAACCAGCCTTGCATCCCTGGGATAAACCCCACTTGATCATGGTGCACTATCTTTTTGATATGTTTTTGTATCCGATTTGCCAGGATTTTTTTGAGGATTTTTGCATCTATGTTCATTAAAGATATGGGCCTGAAGTTTTCTTTTTTGGATGTGTCTTTGCCTGGCTTTGGAATTAATGTGATATTGGCCTCATAGAAAGAGTCTGGAAGAGCTCCCTCTTTTACTATTTCTTGGAATAGTTTGAAGAGCATTGGTATTAGTTCTTCTTTGGAAGTCTTATAGAACTCGGCTGTAAACCCATCAGGTCCTGGACTTTTCCTTGTTGGTAGCTTTTTGATGACATCTTCTATTTCTTCGCTTGTAATTGATCTGTTTAAATTGTGTATAGCCTCCACATCCAGTTTAGGCAAATCATATGCCTCTAGAAATCTGTCAATGCATTCAGTGTTTTCTATTTTATTAGAGTACAAGTTTTCAAAGTAATTTCTAATTATATTCTGTATATCTGAGGTGTTTGTTGTGATATTCCCTTTTTCATCATGAATGTTAGTAATTTGAGTTTTTTCTCTTCTTCTTTTCGTTAGCATCGCTACGGGTCTGTCAATTTTGTTTAATTTTTCAAAGAACCAACTTTTAGTTTTGTCAATTCTTTGAATAGTTTCCTTAGTCTCAATTTCATTAATTTCTGCTCTGATTTTAATTATTTCCTGTCTTCTACTGATCTTGGTGTTGGTCTGTTCTTCTTTTTTTAATGCTTTGAGGTGTGATGTTAAGTCATTTATTTGTTGGTTTTTTTTTCCTCTTAAGGAATGAACTCAATGCAATGAATTTTCCTCTTACTACTGCCTTCATAGTGTCCCAGAGATTTCTATATGAAGTATCTGTGTTCTCATTTACCTCTAGGAATTTTTTGATCTCCTCTTTGATGTCTTCTTCAACCCCTTGTTCATTCAGTAGCATGTTGTTTAGCTTCCAGTTGATGGAGTAGTTTTTCTTATTCCTTGTTTTGTCGTTGATTTCCAATTTCATCCCTTTATGGTCCGATAGCATGCAGGGTAGTATCTCTATTTTTTTATATTTGCTGAGAGTTGCCTTGTGACATAATATATGGTCTATTTTGGAGAAGGAGCCATGTGCTGCTGAGAAAAATGTGTATTCGTTTACTGAGGGATGAAATATTCTATATATGTCCGTTAGGTCTAAATTGTTAATTGTTTTAAGGAGGCTTAAAGTTTCTTTGTTTAGCTTTTGTTTGGATGATCTATCCATTGGTGAGAGAGGTGTGTTGAAGTCCCCTAGAATAACTGTGTTGTGGTCTATTTTACTCTTGAACTTGAGAAGCGTTTGTTTGATGAATGTAGGTGCTCCATTATTTGGTGCGTATAGATTTATGATTGTTATATCCTGTTGATGAATGGTTCCCTTAAGTAATAAGAAATATCCATCTTTGTCCCGCTTGATTAGTTTTGGTTTGAAGTGTACCTTATTTGATATGAGAATGGAAACCCCTGCTTGCTTCCACCGGCCATGTGAGTGATAAGACTTTTCCCAGCCTTTCACTTTCAGTCTGTTGATGTCTTTTTCTATGAGGTGTGTTTCTTGGAGACAGTAAATTGTTGGGTCCTTTCTTTTAATCCATTCTGATAATCTGTGTCTTTTGATTGGCGAGTTTAGGCCATTAACATTCAGGGTTATTATTGAGATGTGATTTTTATTCCCATCCATTTTTATTTGAATTATGGCCTTTAGCTTGATTTGGTTTCTCTTCTGGTTGGTATTTCCTTTAGTTTAATATCTCCCTTTGTTGATTTTCATTATCATCTTTCTCTTCTTCTTCATGAAAAATGTTGCCCAGGATGTTCAGAAGTGCTGGCTTTCAAGTTGTGAAATCTTTTAACTTTTGCTTGTCGTGGAAGGTTTTTATTTCATCTTCGAATCTAAAGCTCAATTTTGCTGGATATAAGATTCTTGGTTGACATCCCTTTTCTTTCAGAGCTTGAAATATGCTATTCCAGGATCTTCTTGCTCTTAAGGTCTGGGTTGAAAAATCTGAACATAGTCTGATTGGTTTCCCCCTATATGTGATCTGCTTCCTTTCTCTTGCAGCTTTTAGTATTCTCTCCTTGCTCAGAATATTAGGCATTTTCATTATAATGTGTCTTGGTGTGGATCTGTTGAGATTTTGTTTGTTTGGTGTTCGGTATGCCTCTTGAACTTGGTTTTCCCATTCATTCCTCAAGTTTGGAAAATTTTCTGTAATTATTTCGTTAAATAAATTACTCATTCCTTTGGCTTGAAACTCTGCCCCTTCCTCTACGCCAATCACTCTTAAGTTTGGTCTTTTTATGCTGTCCCATAATTCTTGGATGTTATGTTCTTGATTTCCAACGAGTTTTGCTGTGTGGTCTAAATTCTTCTCTAGGACATATATTTTGTCTTCATTGTCTGAGGTTCTTTCCTCCAAGTGGTCTACTCTGTTGGAGATGCTTTCAATTGAACTTTTATTTTGGTTTATTGCTTCTTTCATTTCTGGAATTTCTATTTGGTTTCTCTTTAGAGCCTCTATTTCCCTATTGAAGTAATCTTTTACTTCCGGTATTTGTTTTTGGAGTTCTTTGTCAAAATGATCTTTTGCCTCCTGTACTTGCTCCCTCATCTCATTTTTGAGTTCATTCTTAAGTTCCCTAAACATTTGGCATATGTAATTTCTAAATTCCATCTCTGGCATTTGACCAACTGTGTTTGCCATGAAATCTACTGATGAGGAATCTTGATTTGATTGTGTCACTTTCTTCCCTTGTTTTTTCATGCTGCTTGTGTGTCTTTTCTTCCTGCACTGTGGGACCTTGACTGTTTCGATTTTACCTTAATGCCTTATGTTGTTCCTGTAGTACAAAGCTATCAGCTCCCCTTATAATTCCTTTACACTTTAAAACCTAACACTTTCTATTCAGCAAATTCAATTTTGATCACAATGTACAGATTTTGTTAACCCAGATATTATTTCCAATTTACTCTGTACGCTTCTGATGGGGTTTTATAGCTTCAAGTATTGGATACAGAGGTATTATGTTTAAGAAGAAGGAAGTGTCTTGAATTGTTCTTTCTTGGAAAGTATGAAAGGAGAGTTCTATTGACGTGGTTTACTGGAAGTGGTTTAGTATCAGTAGAAGAGAGAAGATAGAAAATGGAGTTGACACTTAGGTGGAAAGACCCATTTATATATAAAGTAAGATGGAAAAAGAAGAAAAAAATGATAAAAGAGTAGAAATTGGTGTAAGAGAGAGGAGAGAAAGAATCAAGAACATGGAGAGTAAACTATATATAACACCTCTTTGCTATCCAGTTCAATTGCGCCGTTTCTAGAAATCCCAAATTCTGCATAAAGCTTGTTTTTGCCTCTGTTTAGTATGCACTGGCAGGGTGCAAATATGAAAGATGAAGGAGGAAGAAGAGATGCCAAAGTGAGAAGGAAGAAAAGAAGGAATGAGAAAAGGAGCAGAAGCAAACAATCAAACACACTGACAATCAATGCAAAAAAAAAAAGCAAAACAGAACAAAGCCAAAAAAAGAAAAAGAAGAACAAACAATCTAACAAAAAACCCCAAAAATCAATAACACAAGCAGACCAACCAGAAAAAAAAAAAAAAGTCAAACCCCAAGTCTCAAACAAAACGGGCCTGGGAAGCCCCCTCTCTTTTCCCTTTCCAATTTAAGCCAACTGCATTGAACCACATCCAGATAGTCTGCCACCCTGTTAGTGAAGTCAAGTCTGCACCCTAGGCCAGCGGCTGAATGGCTCAGGGGAAGATTGGCTCAGGGCGGTTGTGTGTCAACAGATGAATGGCACCGGGAAGGGGACCCTCCAGAAGGCACCCTTTCCCCACGCCCACCCACAGTTGTAGCTTCTGGTGGCCACTGGGCTGGCCTCAGACACGCCCTCCCCCTGCTGGTTACCCGAGTCTCACCCAGGTGTGCGCTGCCTTCAGGGCGCTGGGGCTCCCTGGATGTCTGCAGCTGTTGTCTCCTCCATCTTTTCCCCTTTGTCTGGGTCAGCCACTGCACTTCTCAAAGATGGTGGTGTTCTCCCATTCAACAGCAGCTCCACAGACCCTTGTGTCACTCCAGAGCGTGCGGGATCTGCTTGGCAAGCAGTGCGAAAGAGCTCCACATGGACACCGCCCACGCCTCTAGGCCTCTTTTTATCCCTCCTCCCCGATGGGTTTCAAAGCCGCTGGGTGGATCATCTCTTTGCCGAGATGGTATCGGCCCCTGTGCCTGTAGCACAGACAGCGCTGCTTCGGGCTGTGGACAGCTGCGACTCTGCCTCTGCTTGTTGTGGTCCTGTAGAACCTTGTATTTCTCTATCCAGAGGTGCAGGAATGTCTCGGCTCCCTTTCAGTTGCAATACAACCACCAGCAACACGCTCAAACTTCCCACTCCGCGTCCTTCAGCAGCTGCGTCCAGAGAGCACCTCCCTCCTGTCGGCCATCTTCCCTCTCTCTCCCAGACTGAAGTTTTAATGATGTAGCTAATACTTTAATTCTCAGTTTGGGATATAGTTAAGATAATTTCAGTTATTATTTTCCTAATCAGCTTATATCATGCATTTATAATCTAAATACTTCACTTGAAAACATCATTTTGTGTTAGGAAAATGTTAGTTTTGAGTAGCAGAGACTCCTACTGTTGAATTAACATGAAAAATTAACTATGCATCTTTCATTAAAGTAAAAATGTTATGAAAGAGTTGTGTATTTTTGAAGGGTATGACTAGTAATTTACCAAAGAAAACTGTATTGATCACCCATAACAGTGATCTAATAAATAATTCCTCACACTGTGTGACAGTTATATCATATGATTTTCCTCCATTTATTATGTCACTTAATTCTCAAATTTGAGATAAATATTTTCTTTTTTATTTTTGGTTTTATTCCCATTTTTAAAATTTATTTTTATTCTAATTTGTTATACATGTTTGCAGAGTACATTTCATTTCATATTACATATAAAGAGCACATTTTTTCAAATTTCTGGTTTTACATAAAGTATTTTTACAACAATTGTGTCTTCATACATGTATTTAGGGTAATCATGGATAACTTAGTCTGCCATTATTCCTATCCCCTTGCCCCTCTCCCCCCTCTTTGTTCTATTAAAAGTTCTTTCATTCCTCTCATCCCCACTCCCTTGCCTTTATAAATTAGTATCTTCACATCAAAGAGATCATTCGATCTTTGGTTTATTGGGATTGGCTAACTTCACTTAGCATTATTTTCTCTAACTCCATTTGTTTACCTGCAAATGTGATGATTTTATTCTCTTTTAGTGCTGAGTAGTGTTCCATTGTGTATATATACCAAAGTTTCTTTATCCATTCATCTGCTGATGGGCATCGGGTTGGTTCCACAATCCAGCTATTGTGAATTGTGCTGCTATAAACATTGATGTGGCTGTGTCCCTGTAGTAAGCTGTTTTTAAGTCCTTTGGGAATAGGCCAAGGAGTGGGATAGCTGGGTCAAATGGTCATTCCATTCCAAGTTTTCCTAGGAATCCCCACACTGCTTTCCAGATTGGCTTCACCAATTTGCAGTTCCACCAGCAATGTTTGAGTGTGCCTTTTCCCCCACATCCTCGCCAGCATTTGTTATTGTTTATATTTTTGATAGCTGCCATTCTGACTGGAGTAACATGAAATCTTAAGAGTAGTTTTGATTTGCATTTCTCTAATTGCTGGAGATGTTGAACATTTTTTCATATATTTGTTGATTGTTTGCATATCATCTTCTGAGACATGTCTGTTTAGTTCCTTGGCCCATTTATTGATTGGGTTATTTGTGTTTTTTTGGTGTTAAGGCTTTTGAGAGCTTTATAAATCCTTGAAGATAGTGTTATATCTTATGTGCTTGTGGTAAAGATTTGCTCCCATTCTGTAGGTCCTCTATTCACCTCACTGATTGTTTCTTTTGCTTAGAAGAAGCTTTTGAGTTTGAATCCATCCCATTTATTGATTCTTGGTTTTAGTTCCTGTGCTATAAGGAGTCTTACTGAGGAAGTTGGGACCTAAACCAACAAGATGGAGATTTGGGCCTACTTTTTCTTCTATTAGGTGCAAGTTCTCCGGTTTAATTCCTAGGTCCTTGACCACTTTGAGTTAAGTTTTGTGCATGGTGAGAGAAAGAGATTTAACTTTATTTTATTACATGAGGATTTCCAGTTTTCCCAACACCATTTGTTGAAGAGGCCGTCTTTTCTCCAGTGAAAGTTGTTGACACCTTTGTCTAATATAAGATAAACTGTAGGTATGTGGATTAGTCTCTGTGTCTTCTATTCTGTACCATTGGTCAACTGGTCTATTTTGGTGCCAATACCATGCTGTTTTTGTTACTATTGCTTTGTAGAACGATTTAAGGTCTGGAATAGTAATGCCAGCAGCTTCATTCTTCTTGCTAAGAATTGCTTTGGCTATTCTGGGTCTCTTATTTTTCCAGATAAATTTCATGATTGTTTTTTTCTATTTCTATGAGGAATAATATTGGGATTTTGATTGGTATTGCATTGAATCTGTACAGTGCTTTTGGGAGAATGGTCATTTTGACAATGTTAGTTTTACCTATCCATGAACAAGGTAGGTCTTTCCATCTTCTAAGATCTTCATTAATTTCTTTCTTTAGTGTGCTGTAGTTTTCATTGTAGAGGTCTTTCACTTCTCTTGTTAAGTTGATTCGCATTTTTTTTTTTTTTTTTTTTTTTTTTTTTTTTTTTTTTTTTTTTTTTTAGGCTATAGCAAATGGGGTGGTTTTTCTAGTTTCTCTTTCTGAGGATTTGTTGCTGATGTACAGAAATGCCTTTGATTTATGGGTATTGATTTTATATCCACCTACTTTGCTGAATTCATTTATTAGATCTAGAAGATTTCTGGTGGAATTTTTTGGATCTTCTATGTATAGAATCGTATCATCTGCAAATAGTGATAATTTGAGTTCATCTTTTCCTATCCGTATCCCGTTAATTTCTTTTGTCTGTCTAATTGCTCTGGCTAGGACTTCAAGAACTATGTTAAATAGGAGTGGTGAAAGTGGGCATCCCTGTCTTGTTCCAGTTTTTAGAGAGAATGCTTTCAAATTTTCTCCATTTAGGATGATGTTGGCCTGGGGCTTAACATAGATGGCCTTTATGATGTTGAGTTAAGTTCCTGTTATCCCTATTTTTCTAGCATTTTGAACATGAAGGGATGTTGTATTTTGTCAAATGCTTTCTCTGCACCTATTGAGATGATCATATGATTTTTATCTTTGAGCCTGATGATGTGATGAATTACATTTATTTATTTTCTTATATTGAACCAACCTTGCATCCCTGAAATGAATCCCACTTGATCGTGGGTGTACTATCTTTTTTATGTGTTTTTGTATTTGATTTGCCATAATTTTATTAAGAATTTTTGCATCTATGTTCATTAGAGATATTGGTCTGAAGTTTTCTTTCTTTGATTTGTCTCTGTTTGGTTTTGGAATCAGGGTGATATTGGCTTCAGAGAATGAGTCTGGGAGTGTTCCCTCTTTTTTTATTTCATGAAATAGTTTGAGAAATATTGGTGTTAGTTCTTCTTTAAAGGTCTTGTAGAAATCAGCTGTGTATCCATCTGGTCCAGGGCTTTTCTTGGTTGGTAAGTTTTTTATGGCATCCTCTATTTCTTTGGTTGAAATTGATCTATTTAAATTGTGAATATCATCCTGATTTATTTTGTGCATATCATATGTTTCTAGAAATTTGTCAATGCCTTCGTTATTTTCTCTTATTTGAGTATAAATTTTCAAAATAATTTCTAATTATCTTCTGTATTTCTATAGTGTCCGTCGTGATATTAACTTTTTCATCGTAAATACTGGTAATTTGTGTTTTCTCTCTTCTTTTCTTTGTTAGCATAGCTAATGGTTTATCAATTTTATTTATTTTTTCAAAGAACCAACTTTTTGTTCTGTCAATTTTTTCAGTTGTTTTTTTAGTTTGAAATTTATTTTATTAATTTCAGCTCTGATTTTAATTTTTTCCTGTCTTCTACTTCTTTTGAGGTTGGTTTGTTCTTTTTTTCTAGGGCTTTGAGATGTAATGTTAGTTTATTTATTTGTTGACTTTTTCTTTTTTGAAGGAATGAGCTCCATGCAATGAACTTTCCTCTTAGTACCGCCTTCATAGTGTCCCAGAAATTTCGATATGTTGTATCATTGTTCTCATTTACCTCTAAGAATTTCTTAATCTCCTTCTTGATGTCTTCTGCAACCCATTGATCATTCAATAGCATATTGTTTAGTCTCCAGGTGTTAGAGTAGATTTTCTTTCTTTTTTTTATCATTGATTTCTAATTTCATTCCATTATGATCTGATAGAATGCAGCGTACTATTTCTACTTTTTTATATTTGCTTAGAGTTGCTTTGTGGCATAGTATATGGTCTATTTTAGAGAAGGATCCATGTGCTGCTGAGAAGAAAGTGTATTGGCTCACAAATGGATGATATACTCTATATATGTCAGTTAAGTCTAAGTTATTAGTTGCATTATTGAGTTCTATAGTTTCTTTGTTTAACTTTTGTTGGAAGATCTATCCAGTGGTGATAGAGGTGTGTTAAAATCTCCTAGAATTATGGTTCTGTGGTCTATTTGACTCTTGAACTTGAGAAGAGTTTGATTGATGAATGTAGATGCTCCATTATTTGGGGCATATAGATTTATAACAATTATATCTTGTTGATCTATGATTCCCTTGAGCAGTTTGAAATGTTCATCTTTATCTCTTTTGATTAACTTTGGTTTGAAGTCTACTTTATGTGATATGAGGATAGAGACCCCTGCTTGTTTATGTAGACCATGTGAGTTTATCCCATCCTTTCAACATCAGTCTGTGGGCATCTTTTCCTATGAGATGTGTCTCTTGAAGGCAACATATTGTTGGGTCTGTTTTTTTAATCCAATCTATTAGCCTATGTCTTTTAATTGGTGAGTTTATAGGCCATTAACATTCAGGGTTATTATTGAGACATAATTTGTATTACCAGTCTTTTTTTGTTGTTGTTATTTTTGGTATTTAGTTTGACTCGGTTTCTCCTTTGGTTGGTTTGTTCCTTTATTGTAGTTCTTCCCTTTGCAGATTTTCATTATTATTTTTTATTTCCTCTTCATGGAATATTTTACCAAGAATGTTCTGTAGAGAGCAGGCTTTCTTGTAAGTTCTTTTAGCTTTTGTTTATCTTGGAAGGTTTTTATTTTATCCTCAAATCTAAAGCTTAATTTTGCTGGATATAAAATTCTTGGTTGGCATCCCCAATCTTTTAGAGCCTGATATATGTTGTTCCAGGCTCTCCTGGCTTTGAGGGTCTGGGTTGAAAAATCTGCTGAGATGCAAATTGGTTTTCCCTTGTATGTAATCTGACTTTTCTCTCTTGCAGCCTTTAATATTCTATCTTTATTTTGTATGCTAGGCATTTTTATATAATGTGCCTTGGTGTGGGTCTGTTGTAATTTTGTACATTTGGCATCCTATAGGCCTCTTGTATTTGATTTTCAAATTCATTCTTCCTTCTTGGGAAATTTTCTAATATTATTTCATTGAATAGATTGTGCATTCCTTTGGTTTGAATCTGTGCACCTTCCTCTATTCCAATGAATCTTAAATTTGGTCTTTTTATGGTATCCCATAATTCTTGGATATTCTGTTCATGGTTTTTTACCATCTTCACTGTGAGGTCAACTTTTGTCCTCATTGTCTGAGGTCCTATCTTCCACGTTGTCCAATCTGTTGGTGATGCTTTTTACTGAATTTTTTAAGTGTCTTACTGTTTCTTTCATTTCAAAGATTTCTGTTTGAGTTTTTCTCAAACTCTATCTCTTTCTTGAAGTAATCTTTTGCTACCTGGATTTGTTCTCTTATCTCTTTGTTGGTGTGATCAGTGGTTGCTGTATTTGATCTCTTATCTCTTTGTTGAAGAGATCAATTTTTGCCTGTATTAGCTCACTTAGGTCATTTTTCAAATCTCTTATCATTTTAATTGTGTATATCCAGAACTCCTTCTCTGACATTTCACCTATTTGCTTTCTATGGCTTCTATTGTTGTAGTATCTTAGTTTGTTTGGGGCATTTTCCTCCCTTGTTTTTTCACGATGATTATGTATTTCTCTCTCTTGCAAGGTAAGCCTGAGTTATTACAGCTTCTGTCCTTTTGTCTTATAAGGTCCCTACAGGTTACCCAAAACCTCACTTTTTAGGGACATATCAATATTAGAGGTTTCAATGTACCCAATGTGTATCCGTATGTCATTTAGTTTCTATTTTTATATTTACAGTTTTGTGGCTGTGTCTTCTTAGTAGATGGGCCTAGCTAGAACAGATGCAAGTGGGCGGTGCTTTTCTCCCTCTGTCCTCAGCAAGAATGGCCCATCCCAGATGAGCTGGAAGAGCTCGAAAGCCTGCAGGCAGGCCCAGCTTGAACTCACTCCCGGAGGTCTAGCTGGGGACTCCTGCTGGCAGGCCAAACTGTGAACCCATGCCTGCAGGCAGAACTGGGAGCTCCCGCTGGCAGGCCTAACTGGGAACTCCCACCATCAGACGGAACTGGGAGCTCCCATCTGCCCAGTGGTCTGAACTGGGAGCTCCCACTCTCAGGCCAAACTGGGAAAGTAAGCTGGCAGACAGAACTGGGAACTCACGCTGGCAGGTCGAACTGGGAGCTCTGCCCGCTAGCCCCAGGGCTGGCCTGCTGAACTGGGATCTCTCTCAAGGAGGCTGAACTGGGAACTTAAGCAGGCAGGCTGAACTGGGAACTTTTTTTTTTTTTTAATTTTTTTATTATTTATTTACTTATTCATCATGCACAAGTGTAGTATCTTTTTACATACAACTGCTTGTATACAAAGTATATAAGTACCATTCAGATCTTCAATCATGCATTTAGGATAATGATATCCATCTCATTCAACCACCAAATTTTTTCCAACCCCCCCTTACTCCCTCCCTCCCCTCGTTCACAGAGTTGTTGGAAGGGGGTACATAGGATCAGAGGAACACTAGAATGAACTGGGAACTTAAGCAGGCAGGCTGAACTGGGAGCTCTGCCCGCAGGCCACAGGGCCTGTAGGCTGAACTGGGAACGTCCCGCTGGCAGTCTGAATAATATTTTCTTTTTTCCGAAAGAAATCAGTGAACAAAGGTGTCAAAGGTGATACATTTATCAGTAGCTGACCAATGATTGTAGCCTGGACATTCCATTCCAGAGACAAAGCACTGAGAAATGAGGGGCACTGATAAACTCCTGGGGCTACCATGAGAGGTTCCTAGAAAGCTGAGCTAAGTATAAAAGAGATTGTTGGCTTCCATCAGTGGCCATTTTCCTTAGAATGGGATAAAAGGGCAGAATCTTCATCACTCTTATACTTTTTAAAAAGAAAATTTTCAAATGAAAGTTACCAGGAACATTCAGTTTTAATAAGATAAATGTTTCTAAAATTTCTTGGAATTTCTAAAGAGCAAGAGTACAGGATTCAGTTCAAATTATAACTGTTCAAGACAAAATGAAATCTAATATGCTAAATATTCCAACAAGCTACATTTTCTTAGGAAAAAAAATTTGACATAGGAAGAAAGTACAAATGAAAGCAAAATGAGGTTGGAAAAGAAACAATAGAGGGATAAATGTGTATGAGTCTGAAGGCAGTGCTTTAAATCATTTATTTAGAAATTTTAAAAGCTACAAAACTCCTACCCTGGCATCAAATTAGAGTAGTCAAAATATGCATTATCCTCATGCATTGATTTTAATCTCTGTTAAATTAGTTGTGCATATTGTTACTTAATTTCTTTCTAGAATTTGGCAGTCAAAATGCTCATCACAGCCCAGAACTTTTACCAGTTTATTTTAAATAAAAGCTCTTGGTAATATCACAGCAGGATTCTTTTGTGCACACACAGCTCTCTGGATCAACTTCAATGACAATGTTCTCCAGTAAAATCCAATAAAACCAACTTAGCCTTTCACCTGGTGATACTCAGATTAAGTTTTCCCAAGAGAGAGCTATAAATAAATGATGCTCCAAGTGTTCCAGGAGGACCCTGTTTTTGTGAGAGGCTGGCATGTGCAAAAAGATCAAGTGAGATATTCAAGACACTGAAAACCTGAACTACCTAGAAAATTAAAATGAAAACATAAGACCACAATAGTTGCTGCAGCTTTCTAGGCAGAACTTAGATATAAACACACAAAATTAATTGTGGTTGCTCAGTCCCCCAGACCACCCAGTGGCAAATAGAAATAGAGGTGTGGGAGAGGGAAAATAAGTACTTGGGTTTTCTGATTGGACATGAATATTCACAAGGGAAAGCAGCTTCTATAACTTTCTACTGTGATATTTAAGGTAAAATCACTAGAGAGAAACATCAACTATTTAACAGCTTCAAACATAAAGGTGCTCCCTTAACATGACTGAGACACTTATCCTAAACCCAGACTTAACATCAAAATTATGCAAGAATGAGATTTTTGCCTGGAGCTTTCAAATTAATGTTAAAATCATGCATTTATTTTAATCTAGATTTAAAACTTCTGCAAAAGGAAATACTTTCTGAAAATTTTTCCTAACTGAAGAAAAGAAACCACAGTAGGTATGTGTGTATGTACTTGTGTTATCTATTTCTTTGATTGCAATAAAATCAGTGAAGCTGTAATCACAAAGGAATTATCTGACCTTGGTTAATAATCACTAAAATAATAAGCAGAGCTCAGTCAGAATTTAACTTTATGATAACAAAAGACAGAATAATTGTGAATTAGTCTAAAATTTAGTTTTAAGAAATCAAGATACAGGATAAGAATGGATTTAACTTAAAATTTTGGTAACTATTCCATACATAAACTTTCTTGTCCATCTAAACAAAGGGTAATGGTTGGCTCAATGCTTTGCTTTATACTAATCTTAAGTTTTATTAAACATATGCCTACAATTTTAATATTATTTTTAGTAAGGAGGAATTGATGTACTCTAGAATTATAATAATCTGATACTATTTGCTTAATGGTGAAACTATAAGAAAATTCCTATTAAAAGCAAGCATAGGAAAAAACAACCACTATCATTAATATTTTAATATTGTTCAGACTCTTTTATAGTTTGTTATTTTAAATTTCATTTCTTCATAGTTTTAGGGATATCCATTGACATTTTGTTATCTACTATACCCCTTTTTATTTTTTCCTACATCATTTGCTTTTATGTTATTCTTTTCTCTGTATATTGTACGTGTATTTCTGATACTATTGTTTTTTTCCATTCTTTTTTCTTGTGCATTTTAAAACTGTTTATATGGCTGATTTTTTCAGTGCATTTATTTCTGTGTTTTTGTGCAGATCTGATACAATTTGTGTGTAATTTTGTATGTTTTAAAATATTTCACAAATTTATTTTTTAGTTTCTTTAAAAACAACTGATCATCTCTTTCTGCACTTTTAAAAACCTTTCATGTGCTTTTCTTTTTTCTCGCATTTTTAAAATTCTTATCTATTTGGTGTCATTTTTTTTTCATGCTTCAATTTTCCAAGTAGTTTTATACATTAACAATCATTCTATTTTATATAGAATGTTCATGTTGAAATCTTTTATCTTTTCAAAAGCAATTCTTAACTTGGTTGAATTTTTAAATTTTTCTATTTGATTTATTTATTGTAAGCTGCCTGGTAAGCTACCTGGTACCGAAAACCGGGATAAAAACTCTCGGAGGCAGAGTTAAGCTTTTACTACTTTTACTTCTACTTTCTTAGAGCTTAGAGAGGGAAAGAAAGATTTTTCTTCTTAGCTTAGAGTAGAGTAGCTTAGAGTAGCTTAAAGAAAGATAGAGCTTAGCTTAGAGAAAGACTAGAGCTTCTTTCTTCTCTCTTCTTTAGAGTAGCTTAGAGTAAAGAAAGATAGAGCTTAGCTTTTCTTCTTAGCTTAGAGTAGAGTAGCTTAAAGAAAGATAGAGCTTAGCTTAGAGAAAGACTAGAGCTTCTTTCTTCTCTCTTCTTTCTTCCTTCTTCTGTCTTCTGTCTTCTGTCTTCCTCGGGAGCCTCGACCTTACTCTGACCAGTCCTCTGGAGCCTCGGCCTAACTCTGGCCAGTCATTACTTCTTCTATCTGGTTTCTCTTCTGTAACCGCTCTGCCTACGTTCTGGCCGCTCTGATTCTTCTGACCGACCGAGTGACTGCCCGGCTGACTGAATTCTCCGTTCTCCTAACTCGGACCGCTTTCACCCGGTTATATACCTTCAGGTTTGCGGGTGCCTACAGGTGCGTCACATACATATCAGGTGGAACTTATGGCTTCCAGCTAGCTACAACAGCCCTTCCTAATTAGGGCTCCTTCAATTTATGCTCTAAAATTTATTATTTCCTTTCTTCTGCTAACTTTGTATTTAGTTTGTTCTTTTTAATAAAGTTCTTCATGGAATAAAGTTAGTTTACTTGAGATCTTTCTTCTTTTCTAAAGTAGATATATATTGCTATAAACTTTCCTCTCAGTGCTGCTTATGCTGCATCTTGTGTTTTGGAATGTTGTGTTTTATCTTTATTTGTCTTGAGATATTTAATTCCCTTTTGATTTTCTCTGATCCAATGTTGTTTGAGTATGTTGTTTAATTTCCATGTATTTGTAAATTTCTCCATTTTCTTAGTGTTACTAATTTCTAGTTTGATTCCATTGTGGTTGTAAAAGAAACTTAGGATAAATGACCTTTTAAATGTAGTTCTTTTGTGATCTAATGTCGGGACCTTACACTGTCTGCCAAGGGGATGGAAAAGCTCTGACTTTCTGGATGCTTGCCACATTACCACGCCCTGTTACCGGACCTAGGCTAAGCTGGGGGCATGGCTGTCAGAACAGAAACTGACCTACTGATTGGCTGATGTCCACTATAAAGCATTGTGCACCTTTTCAATAAACGAGTTCCAGTGCCCACTGACTGGACTCCCCGGTATGTTCCTGTGTCCTTTGAGGGCAGGAGAGGGAATTCCGGTGGCCTTTGCTTTCCCAATCTAGTCTCTCCATTGGGGTAGGCCTCTCTGGCCTCTTTTGCTGGACAAAAGAGGTCCATCCTGGGTACAGGGGGGCTAAAGACTCCAACCCCTTATAACTTCGTGACAACCTAATATGTAATCTGTTCCGGAGAACATTCCTTGTGTGCTTGGGGGGAAATATGCCTGCTTCTGCTGTTGGTGAGAAATTTATGTATGTGTCTGTTATGAACACTTATCTATAGTATTGTTCTTTTATTGTTTTGTTTTTTGGTACCAGAGATTGAACACAGGGACTCTTAACAGCTGAGACACATCCTCAGCCCTTTTTAATTTTTTTTTTTGTTTGTTTGAGACAGGGTCTCATTAAGTTGCTTAGTGCTTCACTAAGTTGATGAGGCTGACTTCGAAATTTCAATCCTGCTGCCTCAGCCTCTAAAGCCATTGGGATTTCAGGCATACACCACTATGCCCTGCTCAACTCCACTGTTTCTTAATTGGTTATCTGTCTAGATGTTCTATCCAGTATTGCAAGTATTGTATTGAAGTCTCCTACTATAAATGTATTGCTCTCAATTTCTTTCTTCTGGTCTGTGTTGAGTGCTGTTCAAGTTAGTGTTCTCCAGATAAACAGAACCAATGAAGACTATTATAGGAATTATCTGACATGCTTATAATGGTTGTGAAGTCCCACATCTGCTGTTTGCAAGCACAAAAGCTGGTGATGAACTCAATTCAAGTATAAAGAAAAGAAAAGAAAAAAAAGGACACTGATGAAGTAAGTTCTAGTTTGAGTCTGAGAACCTAAAAATACCAGGAGTGCCAAGGTCCAAGTGCAGGAGAAGGTACATGCCCATTTCATTAGCTTAAGCTTCTGGATATTTAGATTTTATTTTATATAGAACATATATTCCTATACATTTATTTTTAAAATTTTCTTAGCAACAATATATTAGATAAATAAATCAGCATCTCTGACATTCTTCACAGACTATCCTCATACAGAAGAAGACTCCTACCAATTGTCCTGCTTAGAGATTCTGAGTGCCTTTTAAACCTGTGTGTTCAACCAAACAGCTGCCTATATCTTTAGTGGTTGTGTCAGTAAGCTTTTCATTGCTATGGTAAACATCTGAGAAAAACAACTTATTTTGGCTCATGCTTCCAGAGGCTTCAGTCCATGGTGGGCTGGCTCCAAGGTAGAAACATCATGGTGGAAGAGTGTGATAGAGTAAATATGCTCAGCTTATTATAGCCAAGAAGCAGAGAGAGAAAGGTAGGGTCCAGGGACAAGAAATAGGGCATGAACTTCTTCTTTCAAGCATAATCCATTTGCCTACAGTTTCCACCACCTCCCAGTAGTTCATTCAGCTATAAATGGATTAATCCACTGATGAAGTCAAAGTCCCATTATTTTCCAAAAGCTCTACCACTGGACGTTGCAGCATTGGGGATCAAGTCTTCAATATGAGCTTTTGGAGGACATTCTAGATCCAAACCAATCCAATTCCTTCTCTCCTCAAGGAGAAGCTGAGAGTCAGAGCTTATCATTTGTTGATTCAGTTCTGAGCTAAAAGCAGAGCCCTAGATAATGCCTGAATACTTGTTCAAACCATGTTTAAATTGCTGCATTGCTTTTTGCATCCCCAGTCCTCTAGAAAAGATCAGGCCCTGTCAGCTTTCACAGTGAGTTAGAAACAATCCCTTAGGTAGCAGCTAAGGAAATTTAGAGGCTAGATGTACAGTCCAACTTTTTCCATGGGGAAACTATAGCTTAATTTTTTGACTTAAGTAAGTTTGGAAGAACCATGGGAAGTGTCTGTATGTTCAGTTAAGCTCCTCAAGGACTAGTTGCTGCCTACCCCTTTAGCCCCTGGCTCCCATAAACAGGCCAGTCAGAAATTAGACACTTGGTCAGAATCTGGAAGAGCTGGGGTAATATGTGTTCAGTCTCTTCCAGGGAGATGCTGGGAACTGGGATTTATTGCCTATTCACCTTGTGCTGAGCCAGTATGACAGTAGAGTATATTTTTACATTTATACATACATGGAGTATAACATTCTAATTAGGATTCTGTTCTTGTGGTTGTCCACGAGATGGAGTTTCATTGGTGGTATTCATATACAAACATGAAAATTATGTCTGATTCATTATACTGTCTTTCCTATTTCCTTACCCCATCGCTTCCCTTCATTTCTATTTGTCTAATCCCCTTGCTTACTGTGAGTTAGCACACACATATCAGAGAGAACATTTAGCTTTTGGTTTGGGGAAGGTTGGCTTATTTCACTTAGCATGATAGTCTCCTGCTCCATCCACTTACCAGCATATGCCATGAATTCATTCTTCTTTATAACTGAGTAACATTCCATTGTGTATATGTACCACATTTTCTTTATCCATTCATCTGTTGTAGGACACCCGGGTTGGTTCCATAGCTTAGCTATTGTGAATTGAGCTGCTGTGAAAATTGATGTGGCTGAGTCAGTGTAGTGTGCTGATTTTAAGTCTTTTAGGTATAAACCAAGAAGTGGGATAGCTGGGTCAAATGGTGGTTCCATTCCAAGTTTTCTGAGGAATCTACATACTGCTTTCCAGATTGGTTGCACCAATTTGCAGTCCCACCAGCAATGTTTGAGTGTGCCATTTCTGCCACATCCTCGCCAAAATTTATTGTTGCTTGTCTTATTGATAATTGCCTTTCTGACTGTAGTGAGATGAAGTCTCAATGTAGTTTTAATTTGGGTTTCTCTAATTGCTAGAGATGTTGAACATTTTTTCATATATTTGTTGCCTTATCATATTTCTTCTGTTGAGCTGCTATAAACATTGATGTGGCTGTGTCAGTGTAGTATGCTAATGTTAAGGGTATTTTTTCTTTTCTTTTTTTTTTTGTTTTTATTAGTGCATTCTAGTTATATATAATAGTGGGTTTCATTTTGACATATTCATACATGAGCATCATATAATTTCCTCCATTTCAACCCCCAGTATTTCACCTTCCCTGAATCCCCTTCCTCTTTTCCATTGGTCTTCCTTCTATTAATTCATTGTCATTTTAATTGGTGCATTATAGATATACATAAAGGCAGAATTTATTGTGATATATTCGGACCTACACAGAGCATAGTTTGTTCAATTTCATTTGCAGTTCCTTCCCTTTCCTATCCCTCTTCCATCCCACTATATCCCCTTCCTCTACACTATTGTTCTCCTATTTTCATAGCCACTCCTGACTTTTGTTTTAAATGCATGTTTCTCTCTAGCTTCCACAGAGAAAACATTGACTTTCTGAGTCTGGCTTATTTCACTAGCATGATGATTTCTAATGTACTTGGTATGATAGAGTCACACCAGCTTCAGCATTTCTCACAAAGGGAATTATCCACATGTAGCTGTTTATTCAGTACATCCATGCAGGGACAGAAAATTCAGAGCAGCCTTTCTTCCCCGCGTGTATTGATATATTATAATTATACATACCATTAATTATACATACATGTGTACATTGTGTACATGTATGAATATGTAACAAGACCCATGCATATTCACACATACACACAATATGAAAGTAAAATTTGGTCAATTTTATTCCCCTCACTTGAGCCTTCTATTTTGTCATCTTATGGATGTTCAATATTTACCCGAATCTTAAACTAGGAGACTCCTTTCTCATGTTTTACTGTCTGACATTGGGGCATATTTTCTAGTCTGAAGAATTTCTCCCCATGACTTTTTTTTCCCTCATGCTTAATCTGAAGGAGTCTTTTTGTTGTTGTTGCAAAAAATGATAAAGGAATACATGCAATTTCTAGAACACTTCAACCCTTGATCTATTCCAAGTTAATTCCACTCAAACTCTATTATCCAATATGAAGTACCGCCTGTATTTCACTTCTCTTTCATTCCTTTTTGTTTATTACATGATCTGGTAACCTTTGATCCATTCTAATAAAACATGGATTAGTGGGGGAACATGAGTGAAGAAATGACCCTATGAAAGAAAATGCCTCATATAAGTATGTTTGTATACATGCTCAAATCTTTACCCTCTGTATGATGAAAGAATTTCATCTGTACAGTATGATAATGCAGTAAGGTAGATTGCCATTTTATAAAAGGACTATCCCTTCAGGGTCACATAGACCTGGAGAGTGAAACTCCTACTGCTGCTTGGTAGTTCATTCATAAATAAATAATTCTACTTTCAGAAATACTTTTTAATGGTGGGGTAGGGGAATAGAACAGGTTGCACAAAGTACAACTAGCTTTCCACTATCATTGTTAATTATTCCCTTTAATTAGCTATTATTTACATATCACTGCAGAGGTGAGAAAAATTCTTTGTCATACTTTCTTGATTAAAACATTTTTCAGAGATCTTCTAATTCAATAAATTAGAGCTTTTAAAAAGTGCTCTACATTAGGAACAGTAAGAATCTACCTAATTTCTTTAGCCATTTCTTTTTGTTATTTGGATTTAATTCAGACAATTATCTTTAAGATGAGAAACTGGATAAAGGTCACATTTTTATATGAATATCAAATCTTGCTTTCATTCAAATTCTTAGGATTGTGTTATATGTGAGAAAAGCCAGGATGATAGGGTTTTCTTTAGGCATAACTCATGAGCACATAGTTTGTAATATGAGAGAATGGATTTAAGCCATTATGAAACACTGACTTAATTATATGGAAAGGATAAGATTTCATTCTTTGATTAAGTAATATTGGCTATGAAAATAAACTTATTTTTAATGGACTCTGTATGGCTGACTTGTGAAACTGTATCTGTGATCACCTTTAGGAGTTTCTATGAAATAGTTTGTTGTGACTTTTTTTTTTTTTTATTCCTTTTTTTGGTGGGCGGGGAATGATCAGAAATATTTCGCTTCTTCTAATCCCCTAAAATACCCTCAAATTATGCATGACCCTACATGTTAAGAAAACAAAATTTCATTATTTTAAAATTAATATCCAATTTCAAAAGAATAGCATTATCAGTCAATTTTATACCATCCATTGATATTTCATCAGATTGTTTGCTCTTTAAAAGTACAACATCTCAACAACTAACTGTTAAAGAACTGGAATCTGCCACGTTTCAGTATTATGTATACAACTTCATACAGAGGAGTTCAGTGCATACTGAGCTGTATGGATGATATACCTGTAAAAAGAGAATTCATATTTCTAAATTCCAAGCAATGGAATATCCTACAGGGCAAGTAAGCCATTTCATCTTTACAAGTTGCTAATCAATAAATCACACTTAAAAGCAGTTGAGTAACCACCAGATGAAGCTTGAAGCAATAGAATTCTAATTTACAAACATTTATGGCAATGGTTTCTGTCCTGGACTTCAACATGTTGAACATGAAAAATTATAGCAGTAATTCACATTTACTTTACTGGTGCATAACAAAAAGGTCTTGTAAAGTCAAATATATATGTTTACTTTTTATAGAAAAATACAACACTAATTTAAAAATTAAATGTAGTTATTCTTAAAGAATCTTCAAGTATTTGGGAAATGTACATTCCTATCTTTAGGGAATAATAAATTTTATTAAGTGAAAAGATACCAATATATTTTCTTAACATCAGTTGGATTTAGATTTTCAACATATAGGAAGACAGTTTTCAAAGCATTTTCAGAGAACTGAAGCCACAATGCAGATTGCCACTTGGGAACCTGGAGCCACATGAGAATGTAAAGAGTCACAGCCAAGGTCAACTTAGCTGAATGAAGACACTAAAACCACTAGCTAGAGAAGTATCTATATGGTAATTTTGTGGAACTATGGAAAGTGAATGTTGACTCTCATCAGAATGAAAAGCAATAGGAGGTCTAATATTTTGAGATCCACCCTCATTCTGGGCTTACCTCCAGAAACCCTACCGGATTATGCTGATGAAGAGCCAAGGAAAACCTGTCATGTTACTGGCTGATGGAGGGAAAAGGTAAGCACTTCATAGTATTTCCAGAGCATTCTCCTTTAAAAAGCCTACTGTGCAGTGGAAAAGACTCACAGAGCTTTATCCAAGCAGGGTACTGAACAATTGTGTTAATCTGGATTGTCTAGTGTTTCTGTCTCTCCTGAGTACAAAAAGCTAAGAAGAACGGGTAAAGGTCACAGCATAGATAGACAGGCCCACTGAAAGACTGAGATTTAATCACAAGATTATAGAAAACTTCATTTCCCTTACATCTTACTACCACATCACCAGTGCCTTAGTAAAGTAGCAGTGGGATACAACAGAAAGAGCCACAAGCATAAGACTTTATTTAAGAAGTTCTCAGAGAAGCTCAGAGACAACAGAGACAAAAACAAGAACACTGAAGGAAATTGAAACCCCTGCCACAATGTTTGCCAATGCAAACACTGAATACTGCCCAAATTCTACCAAATAAACGTACAATCTCACACTCCAAGTTCATTGTCTCAGTTCCTATTGCATGATACACCGTGTTAAACTTCATGCAAAATTAACAAGGCATGTTAAGAACAATAAGAAGCACATTACAGAGGCAAAGCAATCGTGAACTCAGTAAGACTTAAATGTGGCACAGAATTTGAAATTATCATAAAGAGAATTTAAATAAACTATGATTAATATGTCAAGTGCTGTAATGGAAAAATTATATAACATTAAATAACAGATGAGGAAGGTAAGAGGAGAGGTAAAAACCCAAAAGATAAAAATAATATGCTAGAAACCCAAATGCTATAATACTATATTAGAAATGAACAATGCCCTTGATGGGCATATCCATGGATTAGACAAGGCTAACTAGTGAGATTGGAGATACATCAACAGACACTTCCCAAACTGAAATGTTAAGACAAAAATAAATAAATAAATAAATAAACAAACAAATAAAAAAGAGACAGAGATCAGAATGTCCAAGAGCTGTAATACAATATCAGTAAATGTATCAATTATCTAGGAAGATAAAACTCTTAACAGTATGCATTTGGAAACAAATTGAAAAAGCATATGAGGCAAAAGCTGATTGAAATATTATGAGAAATTAAAAAAATTCTTACAGCTAGAAATTTCAACACCCTTTTTCAGTAAAATATTAATCATATAGAAAAGCAGTATTATAAAATAGTATTATTATTGACCTGAATAGTACTATTATTTTGCTTAATTGATACTTATGAAATATGTTAGTTGGACTTCATCACAACGTAGAAGAATTCATATAGTCCTTAGTTTTCCTGAAACATTCATCATAATGGGAAATATTCAGAGCAATTAAATACACCTGAACAAATTTGAAGAAATACAAACAATGTTTACACACCACAGTGAACTTAAACCAGAGGTCAGGAACAGAAAGATCACTGAAAAAAGATAAACAATTATTATTTGAAGTTTCATCTCAAAAAATTGGAGAAATAAGAGAAACTTAATCCTGAAGCAAGCAGAAGAAAATAATAAAAATTAAAGCAGAAATCAATGAAATTAAAAATAAGAAGTCATAACACTTTTCTTTTTCTATCAGACATAAAGTGGCATAAAGCAATAATAAAATATTATATTGCTGGGCTTAAAATATCTGAAGAAGTAATAACACAAAGGATGGAGGAGGAAATGGAGCTATATTAGAGCTATTTATTTTGAATAAAATTGACGTTAATTTGGTATTAATTAAAACTACCTTGTTTCAAATTATGATGTTCTTTGTAATCCTAAAATCTACTACTAAGAAAATAATTTAATATATATGTATATATTAAAAGACAAAAAAGTTATTAAAGTGGCACACTAGAAAATATCTATTTTACATAACGTAGAAAAATAATAGATAATTAAAAATACCAAAATGGTACCTAGTCTTCTCAAAATCTTAATGAAGGTAAATGTATTACACATTATTATTCAGTATAATTGATCTTAAAAATACTATACTAAATGAGAGAAGACAATCACAAAAGACAGCATACTGCATGATTTCATTTATATGAAAGGTGGACATGTATAGAGACATAAAATAGACTCTTGTAGGACAAGAGGGTGGGAAGGAATGACTAGAGGTGGACTGCTAGTAAGGATGGTTTCTCTGGGGGTGATAAAATATTGCAAAATTAGTGGTGATGATTATAGAACTCTTTGCAATCACCAATAAAAGCATTGAATTTACATTTTTAAATGGTGGGTTTTATGATAGTTATATTTTAGTGCTGTTATTTAAAAATGAAAAACTGAAGTAAAAACTAAAAACGTGCAGGGGTTATCTTAGCCTAATTGAGAAAAAGCAGCTAATAAAGTCAGTGACTTAAGGATAAGGCAGTATTTATGCCATTACTATCTTGTTTTAATTACTATAGCTTTGTAATAAGAGTCTGAAATCAGGATGTGTGTGAAGCCTTCTGATTTGTTCTTCTTCCTAAGTATAGCTTTTACTATTCAGAATATTTTCTGATTCTATAAAATTTTAGGATAGTTTTTTTTATTTATGGAAAAAATGCCATTATAATTTTGATGGTTAATCTATAGTTAAATCTACAGATTATTTTGAGTAATAGGGACATTTATAATGTTATTTAATAACATTAATTTTCCAATCCATGGACAGGGCTATCTTTCCATTTATTCATGCTTTATTCAACGTCTTTCATCAATGTCATATAGCTTTCAGTGTACCTTCATTCATTAATTTTATTTTTAAGTACATTATTCTTTTTTATGTTATTGCATATGAGACTATGTTCTTAATTCTTTTTTTGGATAGTTTACTGTTAGGTTAGAGAAACACAATTGATTTCTGTGTGTTTGTTTTGTATCCTTCAACTTTAATAAACTTGATAAATTATTGAAATAGTTTTTGGGGTGGAGTCTTTGTGTTTACGCTATAAAAGATTATGTTGTCTATTAACAAAAACAAAAAAAAAAGAGACACACATAGCAACAGAACAGAATGTGACTTCATAAACTATATGGTTGACCAAACTTTTACAAGAGTGCTAAGAGTATACAATGAGTGGGATAGTTTCTTCCATATATGATGCTCAGAAAAATTTGATATCCACACAGAAAAAATAAAATTGGACACTTATCTTACATCATATCCAAAAATCAACCCTAAATAAAGACTTACTTATAGGACTGGAAATCATTTTGGAAGGAAAGCTCCTTGATGTTGGTCTTGGCAATTATGTATTGGATATAACACCAAAAAGCATATACAACAAAAGCCAAAATAAACAATTGGCATTTTGTGAAACTAAAAATCTTCATATTAAGGCAAATAATCAAGAATGAAAAGAAAACCTATGGAATGGGAAAAATGTTTGCAAACCATGTATCTGATAAGGGGATAATATCCAAAATATACAGGAAATTCACACAGCTCACTAGGAAATACTCACATAATCCATTTTTTAAATTGGGAAAAGAGTACAATAGGTATGTTTACAAAGGATACATACATACATACATACATACAAAGGATACATACATATGTATCAGCAGGTATACAAAAAGAAAGGCTCTCAACATCACTAATTATATATGCAAATAAAACACAAATGAAAGCCATGAGGATGTATCATCTCACATTTGGTAGGATGACTTACTAAAAAGACAAGAAAGAGATCATAAGTGTTGGTGAAGGTATGGAAACCCTTATTATATATTGTTGGTGAGAACGTAAATAGGTGCATATGGAAAACAGTATGGAGACTCCTCAAAAAATTAAAAATAGACTTACCATATGATTCATTAATCCCATTTCTGGAAATATGTGTGTGTGTGTATGTATGCACACACAAACACACAAAGAAACATTATTCAGCCATAGAAACAGAGAAGGGAAACCAGCTGTTGTGACATGAATCCTCCTGGAGGACATCATGTTAAGTGAAACAAACCAGACTCAGAAAGACAAATACTGTATAATCTCATTTATACATGGAATCCAAAATATTTAAATTCATAGGCATAGAGAGTATAATGCTGGTTGCCAGAGGCTAAGGACTGAAGGTCTTGGAGAAATGTGCATTGGAGGATCAAAGGGTATGCTGTGGTTTAGATGTGGCTTGCTTTCAAAGGTTAATATACTACAAGCTTTGATCTCAGTATGGCAGTATTGAACTGGTGGAAACTTGCAAAGCAAGGTCAGTGGGGACATAGTCTTCAGAAGGGATTAATGCTCCTCTTGAAGAGGGAGTTAGTTTTCACAAACGAGGGTTGCTGTCTCTTCTGCACAAAGCCCATTCCCTTTCCATCTACTTACCATGTTGAGGGCCCCCAAGGGTTCTTTACTGGAGATCAAACAGATGAGGTCACCTAATATTTTTAAAGGTGTTTTTATTATATAGTATTATTATAGTTAATTCATTTTGACATAATTACATGTGCACAAAATACACTTTGCTTCTCTTCAATTCCTAGCTCTTCCTCTTTCCTGCCCTTCCTCCCTCTGTTTGTTCCCCTTCCTGTATTCTACTAGTCTTCCTTCTACTTATTTACTATCTCTTAATTGGTGTTTATAGACATATACAAGGGTGAACTTCACTGTGGTATATGCACATGGCATAATTTGATTAATTTCATTCCACACTTCCTCCCTTTTACCTTCCCTCCTCCCTCTATTCCCTTCCTCTGATCCACTGATCTCCCTTCTATTTTCGTGAGATTCCCCCCACCCCTTATTTTAATCTTGCAACTCATAGAAGAAAACATAGGCAAAACATTCCAACACATTGGTTCAGGCACTGCTTCTTTAACAAGACGCTAAAGCTCAAGAAATAAAACCAAGAATCAATAAGTGAGATGGTCTCAATTAAAAAACTTTTTCACAGCAAAGGCAACAATTAAGAGCTAAAGAGAAAGCCTACAGAATGGGAGAAAATATTTGCCAGCTATTCCTCTGATAGGTGATTAACATTCAGAGTATATGAAAAACTCAAAAAGCTTAACACCAAAACAAACAAACAAACAAAACAAAAAACAAATACCCCAATCAATGAATGGGGAAAAGAAGTAAACAGCCAAAAGAAGAAATACAAATGGTCAACAAATATATTTAAAATAATGTTCAACATCCCTAGCAATCAAGTAAAATGCAAATCAAAAACTACATTGAGATTTCACATCATTCCAGTGAACAATGGCAATCGTCAAGAACACAAACAATAATAGACATTAGTGAGGATGTTAGGAAAAGGATACATTCATATATTATTTGTGGAACTTTGGAGAGCAGTATAGAGACTCCTCAAAAGACAAAAGACTAGGAATAAAACCACCATAGAGGACCAGCTATTCCAGTTCACTGGTATTTATCCAAAAGAACTAAAATTAGCATACTTTGGTGATACAGGCACATCAACGTTTACAGCAGCACAATTCTCAATAGTCAAATAATGGAACAAGCCTTGGTGCCCATCCATAGATGAATGGGTAAAGATTATGTAGCTTTACATATATCTTTAATACATATATAATAATAGTTTACTCAGCCATAAAGAAAAATTAAAATGTGGAATTTGCTACTAAATGGGTGGAATGAAGAACATCATGCTAAACTAAATCAAGGATTGAATATTTTCTCTCATATGTAGAAACCACCGTTCTTGGTCTTTTAACTTCTAAAACTAAGCTAAATAATCTTTTTTAAGAGTATCCACACTCAGGTATTTTTTTGTAGCAACAGAAAAGGGACTAATATAATGTACAAATTTTCAATTATAGAAGAAATAAGTTCTAGGGACCTAATGTACACTATGGTGATTAAAAATGTTATTATATACTTACAGTTTGATAGGAGAATAAAACTTATATCCTCTTACCACGAAAAATACAACTATGTGAGATGGTAGATATGCTAATATCCTTGATTTTTTAAATCATATTACATGTTTATGCATATCAAATCACCACTTGATACATATTAAATACACATAATTTTTGTCATTTATGTCTCAAACCTGGAAAAAACAAAACATAAAATTTCTAGTAAAAACAAGAGTAAGACATCATTTATTCTTTCCATACATAAATTGATGTGTATCTTATTTATAAATATAAAATTATATAAAACAAACATTTTTATAATATGAATTTTGTAGTTTTAAATATATATTTTTAAATGTATGAATTGTCATAATTACAGCCCAATAGTAGTATTCTATTAAAAGTGTGCTGTTATTTCTTATGTATAGAGAATTACTCTTCCCTGTTCATAATTCCATTAGCTTAAGACCTGAAAAATCTACTAGTGCTTTTTCTTAATAAATATACCCTAGCTTAAACACCCATAATACAAAAACTAGTAAAATTTAAACTTCTAACAGATTATTTATTTTTAACAATTTACCACTACCATAGGACTCTCAGAAGAATTAATAGGCCAGACAACATCACTCAGATGGATAGCTCTTTTAGAGGTAGAAGAAATAAAAATATCTCAATAGACATGTAATGAAAATTTTCAAGATAATGAAATTTGAGAAATGAAAAGATTTTGGAACTAGAAAATATATTTCAAATCTTAAAAATTTAAGAGAGGAAATAAAAATAAATTATTAGCTAATTGGAGGAATCCATAAAATCAAATAGCATTATCTCATCCATGAGAGAGCAAAAAAATGCAAATTGTGAATGAAAACATGAGTCAGGAAGGTGAGATCTTGACAGCATATATAAAATCAAAGGCATTTAAGAAATGAAATGAAGAAAATCTAGCAAAAGGGAAGAATGAATAAAACTTTCAATTTGAAGTATAACTTGATTTATTAAATCAAAAAGGCTCACAGGATTTATAGAAAAAAGAAACATAAATCTATACATATCTTGTGAATACTTCAAACTTTTGATCTCTAAGAATAAAAAGACTATTGTAAGGGCTTCCAGAAAAATCCTACCAGTGTAACACACCAATGACTATCATACTTACATTGGCTTTCTTAACTACAATTTTGGAAGTTTCAAGTCCATTTTAAATTATATTCTTTACATTCTTATGTTACCATCTTATAAACAGAATATTATTGCATTTTGTTTTATCATCTACATGCTTACATCTATATTTTAATCTGAACTTTAAGTATTTATTGATAAGTTTGTGTCTTAGCATACTATTTTTTTCTATTTTATTCTACTTATATTACTTAAAGTTTTTTCTCAATTTCTTAACACTTACTATTTTATTTTTACATATTTTCTTTCAAACGGTTTGGAGTTATAATTTATTTTCTTATTACTTTTCCTTGTTATTATTTTTTTTTCTTTTTCTTTTTAGTTCTTAGTCAACAAGCAGCACAGTACTATAATCCCTGGAAAAAGAGCAGCTTTGTTAGCTAGCAAGTGATCCAGATTTCTTCTTAGACTCATTTGAGTCTCTAATTAAGGAAACAATCAATGCAATGAGGTTTTGCTTTATTTACGAACAAAACTCCAAGTACAGGAAAATGAAGGCAGCTAGCACTGGTGAATCCAAGTCTTGACAAAGAAGCAGCTCCTTTGAAGGTGGCCTCATGAGCCTGCTGCTGAGCATTAAGCCATTCATGAGTTGATTTGACAGAGATCAAATATGGGAGATTGGGTCTGGGTTTGTGGCTCAGTGGTAGAGCACTCACTTAGCACGTGCAAGGCCCTGGGTTCAATCCTCAGCACCACATAAAAATAAATAAATAAAATAAAGGTATTGTGTCCAGCTACAACTAAAAAATAAAAAAGTATGTTTATTTGTGTTTTATTTTGTTTGTTTTTAATATGGGAGATTAAGGCAGCTAGAATCCTGGGGCAGAGTTCTGGAGAAGAGGGATATAAAGTTCCAAAAACTCACATCAGGAAGTGTTCTAAGTATTAAGAGTCAAATATGTTGGTGAATCTCTCCAGAAGAAAGGAAGCAATGTGAAAGATGAGTAGCAGAATTATACACTGGATTTCTCTTGAGTCTATGCATACATTCTAATATGCACATAGTGAGATGAACCCTTCAGGAAGGTATTATATGAACAAGTTCTAGAGCTCACACAGAGCTAAGATACTTGACTACCAATCAGTGGTTCTGTCTTAGCAGGAGAACTAAAACAGACCTAGAGTAAAAGCTATTGTACATATACCCTTACCAGTCTCAGAAACGACTCGTTAAGGTCTGAAATTGATCTGCACGTAGAGGTAGAGTAGTTCCCTACTACTAAAAGTTTCATCATTCTATAGGAAACTCAACAAAAGTTAACCACTCAACAGCAAAACAATCTGATGTCTATCATCAAATAAAAATTTGCCAGGTATCTAGAAGAGCAGGAAAATGTGACCTGTTACAAAAACAAAACATAAGTTTATGGAAACAGATAAAAATTTACTGATGTAGTGGAATTAGTAGCAAAGGAAGAAACTACTTTAAAGACACACAGGATTTAAAGTAAATCCTGAATATAATGAGAAGTGAAATAGACATACAAAATAACAAAATAAACATTCAAAATAACAAAAGTGGTTCTTCTAAGATTAAAAAGTACATCATTAGAAGTAAAAATTAATAGGAAAGGAATACCAACTATTTAGCACAGAGGAAATAAATATTAAATGACCTTCAGGAAATAGCAAGACACTAATCAAAATAAAGCAGAGTTAAAAGATTTAAGAAAAATCAAATCTCAATTACCTGGGATACAACTTCAAATGACCTACCATCTATTTAATGTAAGAGTGGGATTCAGGAGTTCAGGGAAAATATATATATTTGAAGAAATAATATCTAGAAATATCTGAAATGCGTGAAAATAAGTTTACAGATTTAAGCAATCCAGCAAAACCCAGGAAGTACAAACATAAAAAAAAAGAAATATAAACATATTAATGAAGTACACTGAAGAGAACAAATGAAAACCAACTAGGAAAAAAGGCATACAATAGGAGAACAAAGTTAGAAAGAATATGGATTCCTATGGAAAGAGCTCAAATAAAATGGTAGTGTAATGACATCTATAATATGCAAAAAGAAGTGAAAACAAAAGACCCTATGTTAACTTAAAATTCTATATCCAGCAAAACATGCTTCAAAACTGAAAGCTAGAGACATTTTTTGGATAACAAAACCTAAGATAATTCATGAACAAAAGACCTGTATTATAAGAAAGGCTACAGGGGTTCCTGGGGTTGAAGGTAAAAGAGAACTCGAGCTACAGAAAGAATAAAGCAATTGCCAAGGCTGGCTTTGAACTCGCTGTCCTCCTGCCTCAGACTCCCAAGTGCTGGGATTACAGGCGTGCACCACCGCGACCATCAATATACTAAGTGCATGTATAAAAACTCAAATGGTGTATTTACTTTGTGTAAAACCAGTGACTTGGAAAATTGTGCTCTTTATATGGAATATGAAAGGAATTGCACTCTGCAAGCATACATAACAAATCAAATTAAATTAAAAAAATAAAAATTAAAAAAAAAGATTGGAAAAAAGAATAAAGCAAGCCAATAAGAGTTAATATGTAGGTAACTGTTAATGATTTTTAAAAAATATTTATTTATTTACTTTAGTTGTACACAATGCAATGCATTTATGTTTACATGGTGCTGAGGATCGAACCCAGGCCGCGCACATGCAAGGCTCTGCCACTGAGCCACAACCCCAGCCCTATTAATGATTTTTTAATAAAATTATTTAACAGATAATTCAATTGTTTATAATAAATATTTAAAATAAAAGAGAGTTTTATATTGATAAATAATAACATATTTGAGGTTCCTAATCTATGTAGAAGTAAATGTTTAATATTACAATAAGTAGAACTAAGGAAATGAAAATATACACAAGATTCTTATATTGTATGGAAAATGGGATAGTATAATTTGAATATAGATGTAATAAGTTAAATATACATTTTAATAGAAATGTATCAATATAAATTCAATAAATATATCTCTATCACTAAAGCAATCATTGAAAATAAGACAAACATGTTTAGCTAAAAAGGCATATTGGCAATAAAACAGAATTAAAAATTATTTGAAAGATGTCTAGAAAGGAAAAAATGGGAACAGAAAAATAAACAAATATTAAAAGGATGGACTTTTGAATTGAACCCAACTATATTAATAATTTCATTAAGTGTGAAAGGTTAACATATAAAATACAAATGAGTCCATTCTGATATGAAGAAATGATTGAAAATAATAGCTAGGGGACAGCTTTCCAAATAATATGTGAAGCAATTCCCCCCTCTGAGAGGTGCAGCTTAATTCCCAACACCACCCTCCCTTTTAAACATGCTATACTTAGTGATTTGTCTTGAAAGAGTAGAATATGGGATGAGGAAAATACTCACTTAAGAATGGAAAAACTAACATTCATGAATTTTACATGGAAAATGAAAAGACCCTAGAATAACTGAAACAATTTTGCAAAACAACAAACTTGGAGGACTTACATATATATTTCAAGAACTGAAATAAAGCTACGATAATCAAGTCAGTATGACAATGTATGGATAGATATATTGGTTCAGTGAACAGAACAGATTTGCCTATATTTAATGAATGAATACTTTACAAATGAGCTTAGGAAATTCAATGTGGAAAGGACACAATTCAAGAAATGGTGCTCGACAATTCACAATAGCTAAATTACAAAATAAACCTAAATTTGGATATCATTACCCTAAGTGCATGTATGAAGACACAAATGGTATGAATATACTTTGTATACAACCAGAGATATGTAAAAATGTGCTCTATATGTGTATTATGAATTGTACTGCATTCTACTGTCTTATACAACAACTTTGAATAAAAATTTTAAAAAAACTAAATTAGAATTTTTTAAAAATAGATGAATAGATAAAGAAACTTGTGTATATACATGTGGAGTTCTACTCAGCCATAAAGAAGAATGCAATTATGGCGTTTGTTGGTAAATGGATGCAAATATAGGTGAAATAAGCCAGACGCAAAAAACTCAGAGGTCAAATATTTTCTCATATATACGGAGGCTAGAGTAAAATAAAGGAAAGAAGAAGGGAAAGATAGGATAACATAAAGATATAGGAAAGATCAGTAGTGTAGAAGAAGGAGATTGAGAGGCAGAGTGGAAGGATGGGAAAGGGGAGGCAATGCAAAATGGATTCTTAAAAAATCATGTTATGAACATATACAAATATGACACAGGGAACTTCACCTTTATATGTAAGTAAAAGGAACCAGTCAAAAATAAATAAATATACTATTTTTTATTTTTAAATTTGTTTTAATTAGTTATACATGATAGTAGAATGCATTTATGCACTTTAATATATCATACATAGATAGGATATAATTTCTCATTTCTCTAAGTGTACATGTTGCAGAATCATATTGTTCATGTAGTCACATATATACACACCAATATGTATAATTATGCACCAAAAAATTTAATGAAGATAGTATAGCATGTATAATGGCACTGATATGAAATTCTAGGACCATCAAAACTAATCCATAATGGGAATCTAAGATGGAGGTGTCTAGGAGTATTGACTGTAGAAGATAATGAAGAAATTTTGTGGAATGATAAAAATAATCTTTAATTAAGATGGTGTTCAAAAACGTACACGTGTCAAAATGCATTAAAATGTGCACTTACGATAGGTATGTTTAGTGTATGCAAATCAGACTGCAATAAAATTGTTTTACAAAGGAATAAATAAATAAATAGATGAGAGACAAGAAGTCTAGCAGAGTAGAGGAAGGAGAGGACTGGAGGGGAAAAGGGAGGATCATGTACTGAAATTGAATTCAATGGATGTATGATTTTGTCATGATGAATCCAACTACTATGTATAACCATAACGCTGAAGAAGGAGGAGGAGGAGGAGAAAGAGGAGGTGGAAGAAAAAAGGAAGAAAGGAAGGAAAGGAAGGAAGGAGGGAGGGAGGGAGAAATGGTGCTAGAACATCCAGATATTTACTTTAAATAAAATGACCTTTGAACCTTAGCTCACACCATATACACAAATTAATTCAGAATGGATCACAGACATAAATGTAAAAATAAAAACTATAAAACTTCTACAAGAGTACTCTAAATAACACTCCAGGGCAGCAGACTTTGAACAACAATAAAAACAAACAAACAAAAAAACTAAAACTAAGGTATAAATCATATCAAATTGCTGTGATAATTTATACAAAAAAAAACACCCTTTAATTCTTTAGTGTGCTAAGTAAATGTGAAGGTAAGTTATAGACTATCTTCATATGATATGAAATATTCTTATAAAAATCAGTAGTAATAGGGAAACAAACAAAAAATTGAAAATGGACAAAATCTTTTCACATTTTTTCTCCTGTTTTTCTGTCAATATTTGGTGTTTACTTCTTCATTCCAGAACCATTCACTTAACACATATTTTGTTCCTGACATTATTCAAAAATTCCCTCAAGGGCTTCACAGTACAGAGACAGTCATATCCTAGAAAAATAAGCTTATGAGGAATCATGTGCAAGGAAGTGAAAGTCTTACTCTAAAAGGAGTTTTTCAAGGCAAACTTTAAAGAGGGTAAAGAGGACTGACTACTCTGGGTGTCTCCCCTGCCTTTTGCACACTCCTCAAGCCACCATTGGCTATCATCAGATGAATGGATAAAGAAAATATGATATGTATACACATAGTGCAGTTTTATTCAGTCATGAAGAAGAACAAAATTATGTCCTTTGCAGGATAATGGATGGAACAGGAGACCATGATGTTGAGCAAACTAAGCCAGATTCAGAAAGTTAAGGGTTATATATTCTCCCTCTTTATGTGGAAGCTAGAGAGAAAAAAAATGTAAAAGTGATCTCGTGAAATTAGAAGGGAAACCAATAGAGCTGAGGAAGGAGATCAGGGTGTGGGAGGTGGGAGGAAAAGGAGGTACTGGGGAATTACATTGATCAAATTATATTGTGTGCGTGTACAAAATGTCACAATGAACCCCACTACTATGCATAATCATAATACACTAACAGAAAAAGAGCAACAAATTTTTAAAAAATACTTAATGAAAGAAAAATAGAGTCTTCTTTTGCTGTCTTGGACTGGTTCTCTAGCCAATGTGGGCAGATTGCAGTAATCTCGTTATTATGGAATTCAATCATATTAAATATGTATAAAGTATATTTATATCACTCGCGTTAATTTTCCTTAATGTATAAGTAAAGCTACTTTTGTCAGCAGATTCAGGACATAAAACTAACGTACATAAAATAAAATTACACTATACTTTGAGCATCCTCAACACATTTCTTAGTTATCTTGTGACCAGTTTTTAAAATGTCCTGTTCCCTTAGAAATTTATGTTGGCAAAAGATTCATTCATCTTTTACTTTCATCATAGTTTTAAAGAACTCTAGGATACGGCAGCTGTAAAATCGGAGATAAGCTTTTCAGATTCTGTAACGCAGGTTGCATTTTCTTTCCAAGTTTGTCGCTTGCTGATTCGGTTGTAATGTTTCAGTCTGGATCAGTGTGGAAAACAGATGGCATGCCAAAGGGGTTCACTTAAGAGAGTTCAAGGAGCTTACAAAACTATGGGCACAGTTAAGGGACCAGACAATGGCTAATGAAACACCCAAGGATTATTGACAGCAGGGAGCTGTTACCATCCCTACACCAGGAAAAGCAAACAGAGGAAAAGATGTTATCAGAGACCAGCAAAAACTGGAGACTTGGAAGAGGATCCTTCTGGCATCACGCAAGGGCCTCACCTTGACCAATATAATCCAGAGACTGGAATGCATAGGAAGACCAGTGTTGTCCTTCATAGAGGTCAGTTTCCTGGAACATAAAGCAAGGCAAAGAAGAGTAAAGATGGAATCCACAAATGTTCTTTGGTCTATAGACATTTCCAGTTTTGAGTCAAATTAGCAGTAAAAACTAGTACCCTTTTTTTTTTTTTTCCAGTTTCCAATGTCATCTTTTTTTTAATTTATTTTTTATTCTAAGTTGTTATAAATGGCAGCAGAATGCATTACATTTCATATTACACATATAGAGCACATTTTTACATATCTCTTGTGTTAAAATACCTTCTTCATCCATAGATTGTATTTTTTTTCATATGCTTTTCGTTTCTTTTAATTTTCCATTTCACTGGACATTTTTCAGTTTCCAGATAGTTCATTGCTTTCTCTTTTCGCCAGAACATCATACTTGTTTATCACTCTTTCTTTTCTCAATATCTTCATCTGGCTTTTTCTTTCTCTCAGAGAGTTGTCTCCCAAAGAGAAGCTTAAACAAATTGAAGCTGTACTTTATTTCTCTGACAAGTCAGAGATCTTGCCTTCAAAAATGTGTATTAGTGCCTGGCAAGTGGTGAGAACTACCAGGAATTTGACACCAAATATTTACTTTGTAATACCCCCCAAGGGAGCTAGATCAGTAAATGTTTCCAAAGGTTAGGTCTGTTCAAAATATGTTAAAGAACTTAATCAAATGCTGAAATGTACATCTAAAAAGTAAACACTTCAAATTTTAGGATGTCAGATATGAGTATAGGTGAGATGTCAGATATGAGTCACCAAAGGGGTGAGCCTTGCAGAACAGTTTGGGCTTGAATAGCCTAAGGAGGAGTAGTAGATGTTCCAGCAAGTTTTCATGAACTCAAGGAGCTGGAGCAGAGATGTAGGTTGGAAGGAAAAGAAAGACACAGTCTTAACCAGACTTTCTACTTCTGTGCTTATGGCATTTTTAAAGAACTCATTGGAATCCATACTTACATTTGTCTTATGTTGTACCATAAAGTCTTCTTTATACTTGCGATACTTAATTTAATGTAGGCATCAGGTTGCGGATCTAAGTGCACTAGGAAGCATGACCATAATATACATTTCCTACCCAAAGCAGGACTTATGGAACAATGGCTCCATTTTCATAGTGACAACAAGTACTTTAGTTATAATGAGCAACTCTCGCTCTAACACTGGACGATTTCACACTGGAAAATTTCAGACATCACCATAGAAAGAACTTATTTTATGAAATCCATATGCTTGAAGTGAATATATTTGGGTTGAGGTAGATTGACTGCTATCCCGAGGATAGTGCACATTTGTCAGAGTTTATTTTTTACTCTGTGACAGATCCACAGTGATGGTCCAACTGACTCAGACCTTATGGTTAATTTCTCACATTATAATGTGATTCCTACCTTGGTAATCCAACAGATGGTTTGTCTCTTCCTGTCTTGGATGTTATGAGAAAAGGGATCATATTCGGTGTCTGGTTAAGCCACTGGTGAAATTCTGACAAAGATCATGAGCACCTTCACACCTGAGCACAGAATTGAGGTATTTCTGGTCCTCCCTGCCAACTTATCAAGTTTAATTGCTGTGGCTCCACATCTCTGGCTTGGCATCATGTGGAAAGAGACCGTTCCAGGGCCACAGTTGGCAGTTTCATTTACTTTACTTCCAGTGTTATTTACTACTTTGCTAGTCCTCATGGAAGAAAGATTTCTATGTTTTTTTCTAAAGCAGAAAGCCTCTCTCTCTCTCTCTATATATATATATATCTTTCTCTCTCTCCCTCTCTCATTCTTTATCTCAACATGTCAAGCCACTATGCTGGACAAACCCTCATATATGAAGTGTTCAATATAAAGAATTGCAGGTTTAAAAATAGTTGTAGTTTTAGCATGAAAGTAATTATTACTGGGTAACAAACTCACATTTTAGCTAGAAAGACTACAGAAATGTTATCTGATTTTTTGGAAGTTTTACTAGAAAGTTACTTTTTAACCAGCAGTAAAGAGATTTCTAATATTGGCCATTGTTCTTGATATGAGGCATGAGACAATCAACCTGCAGTGCCTAGTTCCTTATATTTCATAGTCACTCTCTGCAGTAACACCTTAAAAATTACATTGTAAAACATGTATTATTTCAACATTTATTGGAGACCTTTAAATATCTAAATGTCATTAAACCATAAAAAGATACCTTTTGTCTTTTACATTCTGAATTTCCTGAACATTTTATCAGAAATAATCATTTTACCTCATATTATGTTTATTTCTAAATTTTTAAGAGAATCATATTCCCAGTTAATAATATCAATCTAATGTAGGATTTAACATGCAGGCATTTTTAAAAACTGTAATGGATGATTTTAATTGAAAGTGAGGTCAGAAGTAAAGCTGTTAAAATATACATTCAATTATACATAATATGTAGTCCTAAATAGTCCTAAATAGACTAAATTATATATAAAAGCAATTACATAATAAAGATGATATTTCAAATCAAAAGGAAATAATGATGTCAGTAATTGATATTGGAACTAATTGCTAAAATAGCAACATTTTAACTTATTAAGATTAAATTATTATTATTTTCATTTGTTTTAATTAGTTATACATGACAGTAGAATGCACACATCATACATAAATGGAGAATAATTTCTCATTCTTCTGGTTGTACATGAACATGAAGGCATTTAAATTTTAATTTTGCAATGTGATAGTAATGAGTGAAAAAGAGTAAATTATATATATAAATATATATGTACATATATATGTATGTGTGTGTATACATATTTACAGTACTCTTTGTTTACATTTATGATATCAATAATATGTTTTTCTAAAATAAGATTTATACTTTCCTGTTGTTAGGATTAAAAATATTCAGTAGTAAAATAGGTATTCATAAGCAGCATTGACAGAGATTCCACCTTAAAAGTCTATATTCCTATGACATGTATTCACTGAAGCATGGTGACAAGACTGCTAAACAAAAGGCTTAAGAGTTTAAATCCAGAACTCGCTCATGATGTTATCACATGATACCTTGCAAATGGCAGATGTACAACTTGATTCCTTATCTCCTTGTAAATATGAGATAAAAGTTTTGAGTTTCAATTTCCTTTACATATTAATAATACAAAGATGGGTTCAAAAATAGACCAGACCAATTCTTTAGCAAGACTCAACCCATTCTTTGAGGAGTGATAGTTCAACATCATCACTTGCCTTTCATTACTTGCACATGCCTTCTGGTCCTTCAATGATTTGGTTCTCTCAATATTCCTAGTCTGATACCTCTTTACCTGACCCCACACAGCATGCAATCTCCTCATCTTGTGCTTCTCAAATTTCACCTCCCTATGTCTATAATTTGGTCTACTCCTTCTTTTTAAAATACCATTTGAATCTGTTAACCTATAAATCCCATAAATTATTTACATTTATGCTCAACTACAATTTCTACCAAAAGGTCTGGCCCAAACTCTACAAATCAAAATTAGTCCTTCTTAACATTGGCTCCTAAAATTATTTTTCTGTATTGTAAATCACAGCAATTACTTTATTCTGTTCTTTATTTTGGTACTCTTTGCTTGTTTCCTTACAGTAATACCCTTAGTATTAGGTAGATACTGTTTTACCCATACCCTTTATCCAGTTGAACTTATAATAAAACACTGCCCATCATTTAAAGGACCATGAAAGGATGCATATCTTTGATGATAAACTTAATATAGCAATACATACAAACTTATAAAAATGTATATGTCCTATTGTTTTTTAGTTTTTAAGGGCTAAACTTTTTAAACTTTATTAATATGATAAAACATATATACCAGAAAAGTGTCCATTGTAACCATTTTTAAGTATGCAGTTCAGTAACAAATGCATTCACATTGTTTTTGACTATCATTACAATCCCTTTAAAGAACTTTCTTGTCATTACAAACTGAGACTGTCTACCCATAAACACACATACACACTGCTACCTTTTTATAGCAGGTATCACAACATATACGCCACATAAAAATTCTTAAAACATTCATATATATTTCAGTTTCCAACATAATGGGATATTCATACCAGGAGATAATGAGTGCTTCAGATTTCTGAAGTATTTGTGATATGCTTTGTGAAAATTGTACATTAGGTAGAGCATATCAGAATAAAAAAGTGATTGAGGCTATATTGAGATTGACTATATGCACAACAGGAACTAAATCAAGCCTAAAACTTGAATAAACATCACATGACTAGAAAATTTAAATAATTTTTACTCCAATTCTAATTTCTTTATCAGTATGCCTATGAATGTATTTACATTCTTATCTGTATACATACATACAAATACATACATAAACAGATTTTTTGCCTTCAAAACTAATGTGTAACTCCTGGAAATAAAATGAGGATAAAATTCTGAAACTTTTCTTTTCATTAAAGTTTGGATAAAGCAAAGTAGAATAAATTATCATGTAATATGTATATATCTATGTAAAACAAAATATTAATTAGATTATGTATATATCTACATTTCAATATATTCCTTATACTGTGTCTCACATAATATTAAAAATGAAGTGATACTTGTGCTCATATTACTGTTCTTACTTCAACTGACTTAGATGAAGAGAGTCAGAGGTTATAAAATTCCAAATTGCTAACAGAATTTGAAAATATTCTGGATGACTAATTGACATCCACTGGCTCACTAACTTCTGCAAGCCCTGGCATATGGCAATTATTCAAAATGCCAAGAACAATTAAATGAATGATATATTAAAATAAATAAATACGTACATATGTAAATACCTTACTGCCTTTCAATACTTATGAACATTGGAAGCACCATAAATACATTTAAATAGCTTTGGTAGGTAGGTAAATTCACATTAATATGCAAATAGAATTCCCCATTCAAATAAGCTAAGGTGACCAAGCCAGTTTATCTTAGACAATGTTGGGCTAATATAAAGAAGAGATAGCAATATCATATGTGTACACATATGTCTATATCTAGGTACATATGCATTCCATTTGTATATGTTATATACAACATGAAAAAAACACTATGCATTATTTTCTTAGCTTTATTAATTATAAATTATATTCACATATACTATGTTGCCCAAATTCACACAGGATGTTAGATTTTATATGCCAGAGAAATCCAAATCATCTGAACACCACCAGCCTCCGAATTCACAGATAAACATGCAGTTTACATAAAACAAAGGAAAGTCATTCCTTGCTATTCTTTGCAAAATTCCTAACTTGCTCACCAAATTAATAAGCAAAATTAAATGGTGCTGTTTCCTCATATCATAATAACTACATGAAAACAGAGGATTTTGACGTTCAGAAAACAAAATTTGATGTGCCTCCTACAGTTCCTAAATTTTTTGTTATTGTTAAAGGCAGTTACAAGAGGTTTTTCATTTACTATAATGGGAGAGAAATCATTCTTCATAATCTTAGCCATCTTTTGTTCACTGGAATTCAAATCAATTCCTATAAAAATTAGAATGCTTAAATCTTTGGATTTAAAATAGATCCTCCCAAAATAATTCTTTGCATTACATTTCCATTTTTAAAAGTTTAATTCTCTCTTACAATGAAAATCACAATATTTCCCTTTATGAAATAGAGAAATAAAGAAATATTCTGAATAGAAACTATTAAAAATTTGTGCATCCTTATTTAGTTGAAGAGTTAAAACTTTTAGATATATGCAACTGTTTAAAAATACTGATTCCTGTGTACTTTTCCATATATTTTCCAAATATTAAGTTATATATTATTTTAAGTAAAATTATCTTAAAGCATAATAATTAATTTTAAGATGGTGCAATTTAATCATTGTTCAGATTTATATTGAATGTATTTATTGTCAATTTCTTGTATTTATATATAACTATAAGAAAATATAGTAAATTCACAGGTTTACTTTTTTGAAAATCTGTACAAATTAACCACAAAGCCTCTTATGGAATTACATAACTTTGAAAATATTATTTCACATTTGCATTTCTACACCTACTTAAAACAAATTCCCTTTATTTTCAGCATGTCAATTCCAGTGTAGTGAGGTGGGAGATTTTATTTGCTCTTTTTAGGAGGATAAAGCATCCTGGGAAGGAGGCCAGGGAAAGTGTCATGAGTGTTGAAGGATTCAGGAAAAGTTCATTTACCCTTTTCATTGTTTCTCTGAGCTTTATATGTGCTTTTTGATCTTCTACCTGGTGACTTCCAAGCTGTTGAGCAAACAGGAATCTGGTATTTCTGTAAAGGTGAAATTACACTCTGGCACGCAAATGAATGAATGTGAATGTCACCTTCTAATTAAAAATTGTCTGTGTTTTCTAATTGGGAGTTTGAAGAAATTTTTATATCTTCTTGCCAAATACAAGCTTCATGGAGTTGACTAAGAAATAAAGCCATATAACATATACTACGATTCCCTCTAAAATTTCATATCAATATATTTATCATCCTCATGTAAAAGATGATTTCCCAGAAACTTTAATTTTTTCCTTCATTTCCCATCTCAGTTTTTTTTCTTCAAATCATTAAAGAATAAGTTAATTTTAAAAATATATATTACTGTTCATTGCAGGAGCCCTGTTTGGGGATTGACTTGAATTGCGGTTGACTATGAGCCGTGGAGATTTGGGCTTTGTTGCCTCCCGTAGTCTCACGGGACTTGTTGCGGGATCTCGAGTGACTTGGCCGAAATTGCTGATCGGGTCAGCGCCATTTTAGTGGTGTGTTTGTCGTGTGTTAGTCGTTGTTAGAACCAGAGAGAAAAGTTATCAGAATAAAAAGCTGTTTGTCTCCAGTTCGCCTCTGAAGTTTTTCCCGCGGCTCCATTGCTCCAAGCGCTTCAGGCGGCAACAGGTGGCGGCCCGTACGGGGACTTCGGAGCGGACAGGTAAGAACTGAAGGTCTCTAAAGATGGGTTCGAATATAACTGAATCCCAATTGATAGAGGCTATGCAAAGACTCCTTGATATACGTGACTCTGTTCTCAGTGAGGAGTATATAGACAAAAGTGAAAGTGATCAAAAAAGTGTAGATTCCACTGGGCCAACTGAGACCAGTAAAGACAGTATTAGAAGAGACCAAAAATGACAAAAATCCAAGCTATTAAAGCTATTCGGGAGTTATTGGCGAAAGTTGAAGGATACTTGCTCTCACTGGAACCTGGGCCTCAGGATATTGCTGTCAGTGAAATTAGCAGTGGTGAGGAATCTAGTAAAAGTGATCCTGAGAAAATGAGGAAAAAGAAACTAAAAAAGACCGAGAAAAAGGACCGTCAGGTAGAGGAGTCACTTGTGTCCTCTACTCCCCCATGGGTGGAATCCATTACAGAAAATATGAAGGGTATTACTAGGCATTTGCATACCCTAGAAACAGAAATAAAAAGTCTTTCTGATCGCTTATGCGCTCTCGAGGACAACTCACAGATACATTGGGAACCGCCAGCATTTGAAAAGAAAAATGGACAGAGTGTCCATCAGTCAGTAGATTTCAAAACAATAAAAAATCTCAAAGAGGCAGTAATGACTTATGGGCCCCAAGCTCCTTTCACGTTGAGTATGCTGGAGTCCCTTAACACCTTTAGCTTAACCCCCTCAGACTGGAAAAGTCTATGTAAAGCAACATTAAGCGGGGGGCAATTCTTGGTTTGGCGATCGCAATTCCAAGAACTTTGTATAGAAACGGCTAAAAGAAATGCGGCTGCAGGGTTTGAAAACTATAATATAGACATGCTCACAGGAGAAGGGCAATTCGCAGACTTACAGGCTCAAACAGATTATGACCCAGATGTATATGCTCAGATAAATGCAGCTGCCTTAGAGGCATGGAAAACTGTACAAGGACCTGGGGATCTACAAGGTAGCTTGTCAAAAGTGATTCAAGGACCTAATGAGCCATATGCCAACTTTGCTGATCGACTTTTGAGAACTGCAGGTAGTGTGTTTGCAGATGTTGACCGAGCTATGCCATTAGTTGTTCAATTAGCTTATGAAAATGCAAATAAATGGTGCCAAGCAGCCATCAGGCCATGGAGAACTAAAAAGGATCTTTCCGTATATATACAACTATGTAAAGATATAAATGACGCCTTTGTCACAGGAAATGTGATTGTAGCCTCAATGAGAGGTGCTTCCTCTCGAAATTTCACAAAGGCTAAACGTAGACATTATAATCAATCAGGATATTCCAGGCAAAATTATCATAATCAATCAGGCAATTCTAGGGAAAATCCCAAAAGAGAAATAAGACCAAGCTCATACCGTGCCCCAGGCCGCTGCCCCAGGTGTAAAAAGGGAAATCATTGGGCCAATAAATGCCATTCAAAATTTGACATCCATGGAAATCCTTTGTTCAGGAATTCAAAAAACGGGGCACGGGGCCCAATACCCCGGGGCCCACAAATGTATGGGGCATTGCAGAAGGAGTATCCTCAAGCATCCACTCAGATGCTTCCCCGACACAATCCCTACTACCCATCCACTCCCTCGCCAGAGGAACAAGAGGAAATGCAGGATTAGACCTCTGTTCCACCGCCTGAATAGTGTTAACACCTGGAATGGGGGTTCAACTGATTCCCACAGGAGTCAGGGGACCTCTTCCCTCAGGGACTGTAGGACTTATTATCGGGCGTAGTCCTAAAAGCTTATTAGGTTTGCAAGTGACCCCAGGTGTAATAAACTCAGACTACAAAGGGGAAATAAAAATAATGCTTAGCTCACCCCAAAGTATAAGTTCTGTTAATCAAGGAGATAGAATTGCTCAGTTGCTTCTCCTTCCCAATTTACATAATTCATTTAAAATGGGTATGCCTCAAGAAGGGAACAATAGAGGATTTTGTTCCACTGACTCAAGTCCCATGGCTTGCTGGGTTCGAGACTGTTCAAGGAGGCCTATGTGTAAAATAAAAATCCAAGGAATAGAAATGGAGGGATTAATAGATACTGGAGCTGACTCTTCCATTATTAATTTACGCCAATGGCCCAAGCACTGGCCTCTGCAAAAAGCTTCAACCAGTTTAAGAGGCTTGGGATATAATAACCTCCCAGATAAAAGTGTGGTAATTTTAAAATGGGAGGATGATGAAGGCCATAAAGGAACATTTCAGCCTTATGTTTTACCTAATCTACCGGTTACTTTATGGGGAAGAGATATTTTGCAACAAATGGGAGTACACCTTGCAACCAAGCCTGCAGATGTTAAATGTGAAAACCTACAGGGTAATCTTAACCCTAAAAGAACTCATTATCAAAAAGTACAGAGTAATCTTAACCCTAAAAGTAATCATTATCATAAAGGAAAAAGATATTTTTTTTCGGGGTCACTGAGAAAATAATTTTGAAAATACCATGGCTTTCTGATAAGCCAGTGTGGGTCCCTCAGTGGCCCCTATCTAAAGAGAAATTACAAGCGGCCCACCTACTAGTTCAGGAACAATTAGAAGCAGGTCATATAGAACCTTCCACCTCTCCCTGGAACTCCCCCATATTTGTGATCAAGAAAAAGTCAGGAAAATGGTGATTGTTACATGATCTTAGACAAATCAATAAAACCATGCAAGTTATGGGGCCTACTCAACCTGGACTTCCTAGTCCCATAGCTATTCCAAAAAATTTCCATCTTATTACTCTTGATATAAAGGATTGCTTCTTTTCTATTCCCCTACATCCTCTGGATGCCCCCAGGTTTGCTTTTTCCATTCCTTCTATGAACAATAATGGCCCTGATCAGAGATATCAATGGAAGGTTTTACCACAGGGAATGGCTAATAGCCCCACCATATGCCAAATATATGTGGACAAGGCTATCCAACCCATTAAAAATAAATATCCAAACCTCAAGTGTCTACATTACATGGATGATATTTTATTGGCCCACCCTAATCAAAAAATCTTATTTAATATATTCAGTGATGTGGTAGAAAATTAAAAAAAAATATGGATTATATATAGCAGAAGAAAAAGTTCAAACCAGATCTCCCATATTATATTTAGGATTTAAAATCATGGATACTTTTGTTAGACCCCAAAAAATTTTAATAAATAAAGAACATTTGACCACCCTCAATGATTTCCAAAAACTACTGGGAGACATTAATTGGCTTCGCCCTACACTAAATCTCACTACTGGCCAACTAAATCCTTTATTTGACATCCTTCGTGGAGATCCTGATCCATCTTCACCACAAACATTGACTCCTGATGCTAGGAAAGCTTTAAAGTTAGTAGAAAAAGCCATCGAAGGAGCTCATTGTGATAGATTTGATTTAACTCAACCGCTGATGTTGATTATTATTTCTTCACAATATACACCCACAGGAGTATTTTGGCAACAAGGGCCTTTATTATGGATACATTTGCCCGTCTCTCCTAAAAGTATAATTGAATCTTATACCTCCATGGTGGCTAAACTTATTCTTCAAGGACTTAAGACTTCTACTAAAATATTTGGCATTCACCCTGCTACTATTATTACTCCCTATTCATCATCACAGATTGAATACTTATGCTTCAATGATAATGATTGGGCTATAGCTAAATGCTCTACTTCTGCAAATTTTGATAATCATCTTCCTAAGTCCCCTATATTATCTTTTTGTATTAATCATCCTATTATATTTCCACAGGTAATAAAAAATCAACCTATTCCTAAGGCATTTAATGTATTTACAGATGGGTCCTCAAATGGTACTGCTACAGTAGTCACTAAAAAAGAAAATATGACTTACATAACTGCACACAAATCAGCTCAACTAGTGGAATTGGAAGCTGTGGTAAGAGCTCTGGAAAATTTTAGGGACCAGCCCGTAAACATTTTCTCAGATAGCCACTATATTGTACAAGCCGTCCCAAAATTAGAGTTAGCAGGACCAATAGCACCTCATACTCCAGCCTTTAAATTGTTTTATCAAATACAAAAACTTTTGTGGGCAAGAAAAGAACCTCTATTCGTAGGCCATATTAGAGCACATACTAATTTGCCTGGTCCCCTCCATGAAGGTAATCAAAAGGCTGATGAACTTACAAAAACAATATTTATACTTTCAGTGCTACAAAAAGCTACTTTATTCCACTCCCAGTTTCATGTCAACAGCACCACCTTGCAACGTAGGTTTAAAATCACAAAGGAGCAAGCCAGAACAATTGTAAAAGATTGTAAATCTTGTATGACACATTTGCCCAATCCTCATTTCGGCGTTAACCCTAGAGGATTAATGCCCAATCATTTGTGGCAGATGGATGTTACTCATGAGCCAAGTTTTGGAAAATTGCGATGTATTCATGTGACCATAGATACATGCTCAGGCATGATTTTTGCTTCCTTACATTCTGGAGAAAAAGTTAAAGATGTTACATCTCATTGTTTGCAAGCTTTTGCTGCATTGGGCATCCCCAAAATGCTTCAAACAGATAATGGCCCCGCATATACGTCCTCATCTTTCAAAGAGTTTTGCGCAAAATTCAATATATCCCATAAAACAGGCATCCCATACAATCCTCAGGGTCAGGGCATTATTGAAAGAGCAAACCGCACACTGAAAATTATGTTATTAAAACAAAAAGAAGGAAATTGGAAAAGTCCTAAGGACAGATTGGCAGTTGCCCTGTTTACCTTAAATTTTTTAACTTTAGACTCTAATGGTTATTCTGCTGGAGACAGACATTGGAATCCACACCAACAACATAAACCTTTGGTTTACTGGAAGGATGTTCTTTCAGGTACATGGAAGGGTCCAGATCCAGTATTAATTTGGGGAAGAGGATCTGTTTGTGTTTTTCCAAAAGATGAATCCTCTCCAATATGGATACCATCTAGATTAATAAAACAGGTACCACATCAAAATGATCAAGATGACGTTATTGAAGTATCAAGATTAATAAAAAAGGTACAAAATCAAGAGGACCAAGATCAAGGTACAGAATGATTCCCTCAAAAGAGTCCTTCAAAATATTTCACAACTTAAGTGTCATTCCTCCCGGCCGGGACAAGGAGATCTCTCTTTAGTGTGCACACAATTGTATTTTTTTTTTTTTCCTTTTTATACATGTCTTTATGTCTGTACATTTGTCTACATTTCATGTTAATGTGATGTCACAAATATATGTTTGTATGTTTGTTCGTCTGTCCAGTGTGACGTCACAAAGAACAAAGCGCTTATGAAAAAGAAAAATATATATATATATGGATCCAAATAACTTTAATTCATTTTAGGTTAAGAGTATTCAATTTAGGTAAATAATTTTATAAATGAAGGTACTTTCAATTTTGATTTATAGGTGTCCCTGGACTTCTCTTTAGCAAACAATATGACTAGTGCTATATAACCTGATATTTTGGTGTTTTGACTTAAGATTGTTTATTTGTTATTAACTTCATTTGTTTAATAGCTCATTAATTTCAATTATCTCAACAGGTAAAAGATTGCTCTGTATACAGAGACTCAAGGGTTCCAGTTAACAAATTATTTCTCTAAAGTGCCTTTACCTTTTCTTTAATCTATCTTTAATGCAGTAATTACCCTCAGTCTTTCTTTGTTTTGTTCTAAATATGATATTTTTCCAACTTATGTTTGTAGAAGCTCAACCAGCGATGTGTGTGAACAAAAATCAACTTTAATTTTCTAATCTAATTATTCTATTTTGTAGTTTGACAACTCGCCTCTTGACTCAGTGCTGCAATAGCACTGCCTTTCCTTTAATAATTGATGCTTGAGTTTCTAGGTAGCGGGCCCTGAAGATTTGCCGGTGGCATTGTCTAAACATAAAAAAGACGTCTGCTGCTACAGCTGCAGGGATCGCGGCTGCTGCAAGCATCCCTGCTGCTCAAACATCAAACAACCTCACCAACAGTGTGGCCTCTGCTCTACATGCATGGGGCCTCCTACATCAACATGTTATAACAAATGGACATTTTGATCTTTCATTGTTTGGGACTTTACGGGACAATGCCTTGCGGGTATTTGTCTAGAGAATTCAGTGTGTTACTTGATGGAACTTAGGGCAGCTGATTTGTTTAAACAATTTGATATGCTATGCAATTTGACTCATCACCAAAAGGCTTGTCGCCTTAAAGCCGCAACATCTCCTCACAATTGGACGGCTGTTAGTCATCATATATAGTCGATCCTAAAGGGCTCCATTGGATGGGTGGTTAGCCAATGACGGGTAAGATCCCCAGAGGGGGACAACCTAAGACAGGCACAGTTGCACGGGACAGTCTCATGTGGCCGACATATCAACCTAAGACAGGAGTCAAGGGCACAGCCTTGATTATCCAATGACGGGTAAGAATGTTGGTTGCACATAGACGTCCTAGAGCATTACCTCTTTTAAAACAAAAAGGGGGAAATGCAGGAGCCCTGTTTGGGGATTGACTTGAATTGCGGTTGACTATGAGCCGTGGAGATTTGGGCTTTGTTGCCTCCCGTAGTCTCACGGGACTTGTTGCGGGATCTCGACTTGGCCGAAATTGCTGATCGGGTCAGCGCCATTTTAGTGGTGTGTTTGTCGTGTGTTAGTCATTGTTAGAACCAGAGAGAAAAGTTATCAGAATAAAAAGCTGTTTGTCTCCAGTTCGCCTCTGAAGTTTTTCCCGCGGCTCCGTTGCTCCAAGCGCTTCAGGCGGCAACAGTTCATTTATTGAGCAGTTGCTATATTACAGGCACTACTCTAGTCACTTGACACATATTTACCCATTTAAGGTTTACTTTCACTTTCTGAAACAATACCTGTTATCTTCATTTCACAGCAAGAACATGAAATACAACAGAAGATTTAAACTGTCCAAAGTCACATACTGAGTAAGTAGGAAAATCAGTAACAATATGTAGATGACCTAAAAGATAAATTTATTCAAAGTGAACTTCAAACTCATCCTCCATATTTGACAAATTGCTTACCTAAAATGTAAATTTGACCATATCACTCCCATAGTTAAAAATGTTTTTATCAATAACTGCAGTCCACTACTGTGGTAAGTCTTAACACTTTAGCATGACATGTAAGATTTAAATTGATCGAAACATTCTATATCTTAAATCTCATTTTAAATCAGTCCCTGCTTTAACACTTCAATTATTCCAGACTTTTACTTTTCCAAATGTTCCATTTAATTAATACTCCTATGAAACAATGTTACTCTAACTTTATGGAAAACTTTTCTCCCTTATCCTTGATTACCTGGAAAAAAAAAATCTTTTTATTATTTAAAAGTTAGGTTAGGTGTCATCTCCTCTAAAAAAATTCATCCTTGAATTCCACCATCACCAAATAACCAGTCCTTCTATTTCTGTAACATGGGCATTACTAAAATAGTGTAGGTCTCATTGAATTAGAATAATGTATTTACACATGACTGATCCCTGCCTGGCAAGAACTTCTTTTCCAAGGGTGAGAAGGCATTCAATTTTGTGTTGCTGTAATATAGATACTATGAGACATACAATAAATGCTTGTTGAAAATTAGTGCTTAAATCACAAATTCTAGAATATCTTTCAAACTTTATCAATTAAATGTAAGTTTAAGATATATGACATCAGCTGTACAAGTCATTGACTCATTTCATATAGAAAGCGAATATTACCTAAGTAGATTTTTTTGAAAGGGTAATTGCTAAGTCATATGTTGTTTATCTCATAAGCAAATAATAGTATATCTGATTTTCCTATCTAGTGTCATATTTAATGAGGCAATATAATCTCAGGTTTTCCTTTGTCTAATTCTGAAAGAGGAGAGGAATAAATAAGTATTCCCTCATCATAATAGAAGAAGCATATCAAATACCATTAATAGGTGTGGAGTATTTATAACATAGCAGGTCATATACTCAAAATTAAAATTTATTTAATAGCTACTTTTAATACGTCCATTTTACAGGTGAGTTATTGGAAGGGTAGAGAAGTTAAATGAGTGTTATGAGCCAAATTGAAAACAGGCCAGTATGATGTCAATGACAGAAGTCCTAAAGAGGAGCAGGACTGTCTGTCATTCACTAGTCTTGTAAATCTCTGTGAGGAACTAGAGCAACAGAGAGATCTGTCTTTCTCATAGCAAAGTGCTTTGCATCTTTTACAAAATGTGAGCCTTCGTGCAAAGGTGTGATCTTTTTTTTTAATTTTATTTTTATAATTTTTAATATGTACAACTCATAGTGCATGTATTTAGCATCTTTTTAAATACAACTGTTTGTATACAAAGTATATTCGTACAATTCAGGTCTTCAATCATGCATTTAGGAAAATGAAATCCGTCTCATTCAACCACCTTTTCTTTTTTTTTTCTTTTCTCCCACTCCCTCCCCCCTTGCTCCCTCCCTTACCCTCCCTTCCCTTTGACCATTCTAGTGTTCTTCTAATCCTCCTATGTACCCCCATCCAACAATACTATGAACTAGCCTCCTTATATCAGAGAAAACATTTGGTATTTGGATTTTTGAGACTGACTAACTTCACTTAGCATTATGTCTTCCAACTTCATCCATTTACCTGCAAATGTCATTAATTTATTTTCTTTTATTACTGAGTAAAATTCCATTATGCCTATATACCACATTTTCTTAATCCACTCATTTACTGAGGGACATCTAGGTTGTTTCCACAACCTAGCTATTGTGAATTGCGCAGCTACAAACATTGAGATAACTGTGTCACTGTAATATGCTGTTTTTAAGTCCTTTGGGCATAGACACAGGAGTGGGATGGCTGGGTCATAGGGTGGCTCCATTCCCAGTTTTCCAAGAAGTCTCCATACTGATTTCCATAACGGTTGCACCATTTTGCAGTCCCACCAGCAATGTATGAGTGTGCCTTTTCCCCCCCCATCCTCTCCAACATTTATTGTTGCTTGTGTTCTTGATAGCTGCCATTCTGACTGGAGTGAAGTGAAATCTTAGAGGAGTTTTGATTTGCATTTCTCTAATTGCCAGCAATGTTGAGCATTTTTTCATGTATTTGTTAATTAATCGTGTATCTTCTTCTGAGAGGTGTCTTCTCAATTCCTTAGCCCATTTATTGATTGGGTTATTTGTTTTTTTGGTGTAAAGTTTTTTGAGTTCTTTATATATTCTAGAAATTAGTGCTCTATCTGATGTGCATGTATTAAATATTTGTTCCCAATTAGTTGGCTCTCTGTTCACCCCACTGATTGTTTCTTTTGCTGAGAAGAAGCTTTTTAGTTTAAATCTATCCCATTCGTTAATTCTTGGTAGTAATTCTTGCGCTACAGGATTCTTATTAAGGAACTTGGGGCCTAATCCGACATGTTGGAAATTGGAGCTTACTTTTTCTTCTATCAGGCGTATTGTCTCTGGTCTAATTCCTAGGTCCTTGATCCTCTTTGAATTGAGTTTTGTGCATGGTGAGAGATAAGGGTTTAATTTCAATTTGTTGCATATGGATTTCCAGTTTTCCCAGCACCATTTGTTGAAGAGGCTAACCTTTCTACACTGTACATTTTTGGCGCCTTTGTCTAATATAAGATAGCTGAAATTATATGTATTAGTCTCTGTGTCCTCAATTCTGTACCATTGGTCCACCAGTCTGTTTTGGTGCCAATATCATGCTGTTTTTGTTACTATTGCTCTATAGTATAATTTAAAGTCTGGTATGGTGATGCCCCCTGCTTCACTTTTCTTGCTCAGGATTGCTTTGGCTATTCTGGGTCTCTTATTTTTCCAGATGAATTTCATGACTGCTATTTCTATTTCTTTGAAGAATGACATTGGGATTTTGATTGGAATTGCATTAAATCTGTATAATGCTTTTGGTAGTATGGACATTTTGACAATATTAATTCTACCTATCCAAGAGCAAGGTAGGTCTTTCCATCTTCTGAGTTCATCTATAATTTCTTTCTTTAGTGTTCTATAATTTTCGTTATAGAGGTCTTTCACCTCTTTCGTTAGGTTGATTCCCAGGTATTTTATTTTATTTTAGTTTTTTGGTGCTATTGTAAATGGGGTAGTTTTCATCATTTCCCTTTCAGAGTCTTTGAAAACTTGTACTCTAATAAAATAGAAAATACTGAATGCATTGACAGACTTCTAGAGTCATATGATTTGCCTAAACTGGAAATGGAGGCTATACACAACTTAAACAGACCGATTACAAGCGAAGAAATAGAAGGCGTCATCAAAAAGCTACCAACAAGGAAAAGTCCAGGACCTGATGGGTTTACAGCCGAGTTCTATAAGACTTTCAAAAAAGAACTAATACCAATGCTCTTCAAACTATTTCAAGAAATAGAAAAAGAGGGAGCTCTTCCAGACTCTTTCTATAAGGCCAATATCACATTAATTCCAAAGACACATCCAAAAAAGAAAACTTCAGGCCCATATCTTTAATGAACATAGATGCAAAAATCCTCAACAAAATCCTGGCAAATTGGATACAAAAACATATCAAAAAGATAGTGCACCACGATCAAGTGGGGTTTATCCCAGGGATGCAAGGCTGGTTCAACATTCGGAAATCAATAAACATAATACATCACATCAATAGAGTTAAAGACAAAAATCATATGATCATCTCAATAGACGCAGAAAAAGCATTTGACAAAATACAACACCCCTTTATGTTCAAAACACTGGAAAAACTAGGAATATCAGGAACATATCTCAACATTATAAAAGCTATTTATGCAAGGCCCCAAGCTAACATTATCTTAAATGGAGAAAAATTGAAAGCATTCCCTCTAAAAACTGGAACAAGACAGGGATGCCCCCTTTCACCACTGCTATTTAACATAGTACTGGAAACTCTGGCCAGAGCAATTAGACAGACGAAAGAAATTAAAGGGATCCAGATAGGAAAAGAAGAGCTCAAATTAGCACTATTTGCTGATGACATGATAATCTACCTAGAAGACCCAAAAAACTCTACCAGAAAACTTTTACAACTAGTAAATGAATTTGGCAAAGTTGCAGGATACAAAATCAATACACATAAGTCAAAGGCATTTTTGTACATCAGAGGTGTGATCTTGATGTCAACATTCTCACTGTTTACTCTTCTATATATGGAACCTCCAGTCTCTGAGCAATCTACAGTCATCTGCATTTGTATTAAATGGTAGTATTTTTTATTGTTTCCAAACCTGAAGTGGATAAAACAGACTTCATCATAAACAAGAGTTATGTGAATCTTTCTTAGTTTCTACTTCCAAAAGTGATTTGTATCCATTGCTGAAAACAGTCACACAGAAGAAAAATACCATACATAATTTTATAATCCAAATCTAAACACTGATAAAACTTTGAAGAATTGTGGGATATGGAGAATGATATTTTCTTAAATAAGAAACGAGGGCAATGTTATGTACATTCTTTTGAAATTTGACTTTTTATTTACTATGTTCATGATAGTAAATTTGTTCATATTCTCAAATTTCTGATTGTTTCTCTATACTTATAGTTAGCTAATATTTTTAGAATTTAAAAAAAATCATAGTATACTAAGTACCTTACAATAGTCCTTCCACACATCAGTGTACCAAGCAAGTTTATTACCATTATTGGCATGTTGAGGGAATGAAAGTAAGTATGTGATGCTACATACCTAGCACCCAGAAGTTGTACTAAGACTTGATTTTTCCAGAAGCTGTTTCTGATACCATAGTACTCTGGATTGTGCTTGCATGTAGTACATTTTATTTTGAAAAATCTCTCACTTGGGGACTTTTAGCCCATTTCATATTTTCTTACAAATAACTTGGTAATGTGAATCCTTGTATCTAAAATTTGAAGTATTTCTCCAAATACTTCTTAAAATTCCTATAAGTGAAATTATTGGATCAAATATCGTGTGCATTATTAAAACTTTTATGCATCTATGAATATTTTTTATAGTATCTTCCAAAAAGCTTGGACTAATTACCCTCCTGGCAGCAGTGTATGAAAGTGCTCATTTCTATGCACTATTGACAAAAAGAATCATTTTAAAAATATTATCATTGATAAGAGTTGAAAATGATTTCTAGTTATTATTCAGCTTTGCAGTTTTTGAAATAGTAATAAAATTAGTTTTTTGCATTTCTTGGATCATTTATGTCTATTTATTTTTATGTATTCCAATTCATGCTTTTGCCTATGTTTCTACTGAAAAATATTTTTCTTATTTATTAAAGGCTATCATCATACATTAAAGATATTAATATTATAACTTTCTTTTACATATATTACTCCTCTATTTTCCCACTAGCTTCACTAAGTGTGATATGCTGAAATACAAACCAAAAAAAAAATTTTTTTTTTGGTACCAGAGATTGATCTCAGGAGTACTCAACCACTGAGCCATATTCCCAGCCCTATTTTCTATTTTTTTTTTTTTTTTTTTTTTTTGAGACAGAGTTGCTTAGCACCTTGCTTTTGCTGAGGCTGGCTTTGAACTCGCAATCCTCCTGCCTCAGCCTCCTGAGCCACTGGGATTACAGGTATATGCCACTGCACCCAGCTCAGACCAAAATCTTAAATCAAATATTAACCATAACCATTAAAACACTGCAGTGAGGAGTTCAACCTCCATACATTCATTTATCATTATGCTCCTGCCTCTTATGGGAAAGTTTAATTTTGTTTTAAAAGAGGTAATGCTCTAGGACGTCTATGTGCAACCAACATTCTTACCCGTCATCGGATAATCAAGGCTGTGCCCTTGACTCCTGTCTTAGGTTGATATGTCGGCCACATGAGACTGTCCCGTGCGACTGTGCCTGTCTTAGGTTGTCCCCCTCTGGGGATCTTACCCGTCATTGGCTAACCAGCCATCCAATGGAGCCCTTTAGGATCGACTATATATGATGACTAACAGCCGTCCAATTGTGAGGAGATGTTGCGGCTTTAAGGCGACAAGCCTTTTGGTGATGAGCCAAATTGCATAGCATATCAAATTGTTTAAACAAATCAGCTGCCCTAAGTTCCAACAAGTAACACACTGAATTCTCTAGACAAATACCCGCAAGGCATTGTCCGTAAAGTCCCAAACAATGAAAGATCAAAATGTCCATTTGTTGTAACATGTTGATGTAGGAGGCCCCATGCATGTAGAGCAGAGGCCACACTGTTGGTGAGGTTGTTTGATGTTTGAGCAGCAGGGATGCTTGCGGTGGCCGCGATCCCTGCAGCTGTAGCAGCAGACGTCTTTTTTATGTTTAGACAATGCCACCGGCAAATCTTCAGGGCCCGCTACCTAGAAACTCAAGCATCAATTATTAAAGGAAAGGCAGTGCTATTGCAGCACTGAGTCAAGAGGCGAGTTGTCAAACTACAAAATAGAATAATTAGATTAGAAAATTAAAGTTGATTTTTTGTTCACACACATCGCTGGTTGAGCTTCTACAAACATAAGTTGGAAAAATATCATATTTAGAACAAAACAAAGAAAGACTGAGGGTAATTACTGCATTAAAGATAGATTAAAGAAAAGGTAAAGGCACTTTAGAGAAATAATTTGTTAGCTGGAACCCTTGAGTCTCTGTATACAGAGCAATCTTTTTACCTGTTGAGATAATTGAAATTAATGAGCTATTAAACAAATGAAGTTAATAACAAATAAACAATCTTAAGTCAAAACACCAAAATATCAGGTTATATAGCACTAGTCATATTGTTTGCTAAAGAGAAGTCCCAGGGACACCTATAAATCAAAATTGAAAGTACCTTCATTTATAAAATTATTTACCTAAATTGAATACTCTAAACCCAAAATGAATTAAAGTTATTTGGATCCATATATATATATATATTTTCTTTTTCATAAGCGCTTTGTTCTATGTGACGTCACACTGGACAAACAAACATACAAACATATATTTGTGACGTCACATTAACATGAAATATAGACAAATGTACAGACATAAAGACATGTATAAAAAGAAAAAAAAATACAATTGTGTGCACACTAAAGAGAGATCTCCTCGTCCCGGCCGGGAGAAATGACACTTAAGTTGTGAAATATTTTGAAGGACTCTTTTGAGGGAATCATTCTATACCTTCATCTTGGTCCTCTTGATTTTGTACCTTTTTTATTAATCTTGATTCTTCAATAACTTCATCTTGATCATTTTGATGTGGTACCTGTTTTATTAATCTAGATGGTATCCATATTGGAGAGGATTCGTCTTTTGGAAAAACACAAACAGATCCTCTTCCCCAAATTAATACTGGATCTGGACCCTTCCATGTACCTGAAAGAACATCCTTCCAGTAAACCAAAGGTTTATGTTGTTGGTGTGGGTTCCAATGTCTGTCTCCAGCAGAATAACCATTAGAGTCTAAAGTTAGAAAATTTAAGGTAAACAGGGCAACTGCCAATCTGTCCTTAGGACTTTTCCAATTTCCTTCTTTTTGTTTTAATAACATAATTTTCAGTGTTCGGTTTGCTCTTTCAATAATACCCTGACACTGAGGATTGTATGGGATGCCCTGTTTTATGGGATATATTGAATTTTGCGCAAAACTCTTTGAAAGATGAGGACGTATATGCGGGGCCATTATCTGTTTTAAGCATTTTGGGGATGCCCAATGCAGCAAAAGCTTGCAAGCAATGAGATGTAACATCTTTAACTTTTTCTCCAGAATGTAAGGAAGCAAAAATCATGCCTGAACATGTATCTATGGTCACATGAATAAATCGCAATTTTCCAAAACTTGGCTCATGAGTAACATCCATCTGCCACAAATGATTGGGCATCAATCCTCTAGGGTTAACGCCGAAATGAGGATTGGGCAAATGTGTCATACAAGATTTACAATCTTTTACAATTGTTCTGGCTTGCTCCTTTGTGATTTTAAACCTACGTTGCAAGGTGGTGCTGTTGACATGAAACTGGGAGTGAAATAAAGTAGCTTGTTGTAGCGCTGAAAGTATAAATACTGTTTTTTGTAAGTTCATCAGCCTTTTGATTACCTTCATGGAGGGGACCAGGCAAATTAGTATGTGCTCTAATATGGCCTACGAATAGGGGTTCTTTCTTGCCCACAAAAGTTTTTGTATTTGATAAAACAATTTAAAGGCTGGAGTATGAGGTGCTATTGGTCCTGCTAACTCTAATTTTGGGACGGCTTGTACAATATAGTGGCTATGTTTACGGGCTGGTCCCTAAAATTTTCCAGAGCTCTTACCACAGCTTCCAATTCCACTAGTTGAGCTGATTTGTGTGCAGTTATGTAAGTCATATTTTCTTTTTTAGTGACTACTGTAGCAGTACCATTTGAGGACCCATCTGTAGAAATACATTAAATGCCTTAGGAATAGGTTGATTTTTTTTTACCTGTGGAAATATAATAGGATGATTAATACAAAAAGATTAATATAGGGGACTTAGGAAGATGATTATCAAAATTTGCAGAAGTAGACATTTAGCTATAGCCCAATCATTATCATTGAAGCATAAGTATTCAATCTGTGATGATGAATAGGGAGTAATAATAGTAGCAGGGTGAATGCCAAATATTTTAGTAGAAGTCTTAAGTCCTTGAAGAATAAGTTTAGCCACCATGGAGGTATAAGATTCAATTATACTTTTAGGAGAGACGGGCAAAGTGTATCCATAAATAAAGGCCCTTGTTGCCAAAATACTCCTGTGGGTGTATATTGTGAAGAAATAATAATCAACATCAGCGGTTGAGTTAAATCAAATCTATCACAATGAGCTCCTTCGATGGCTTTTTCTACTAACTTTAAAGCTTTTCCTAGCATCAGGAGTCAATGTTCGTGGTGAAGATGGATCAGGATCTCACGAAGGATGTCAAATAAAGGATTTTAGTTGCCAGTAGTGAGATTTAGTGTAGGGCGAAGCCAATTAATGTCTCCCAGTAGTTTTTGGAAATCATTGAGGGTGGTCAAATGTTCTTTATTTATTAAAATTTTTTTGGGTCTAACAAAAGTATCCATGATTTTAAATCCTAAATATAATATGGGAGATCTGGTTTGAACTTTTTCTTCTGCTATATATAATCCATATTTTTTTAAATTTTCTACCACATCACTGAATATATTAAATAAGATTTTTGATTAGGGTGGGCCAATAAAATATCATCCATGTAATGTAGACACATGAGGTTTGGATATTTATTTTTAATGGGTTGGATAGCCTTGTCCACATATATTTGGCATATGGTGGGGCTATTAGCCATTCCCTGTGGTAAAACCTTCCATTGATATCTCTGATCAGGCCATTATTGTTCATAGAAGGAACGGAAAAAGCAAACCTGGGGGCATCCAGAGGATGTAGGGGAATAGAAAAGAAGCAATCCCTTTATATCAAGAGTAATAAGATGGAAATTTTTTGGAATAGCTACGTGGACTAGGAAGTCCAGGTTGAGTAGGCCCCATAACTTGCATGGTTTTATTGATTTGTCTAAGATCATGTAACAATCGCCATTTTCCTGACTTTTTCTGATCACAAATATGGGGGAATTCCAGGGAGAGGGTGGAAGGGTTCTATATGACCTGCTTCTAATTGTTCCTGAACTAATTGGTGGGCCGCTTGTAATTTCTCTTTAGATAGGGGCCACTGAGGGACCCACACTGGCTTATCAGAAAGCCATGGTATTTTCAAAATTATTTTTCTCAGTGGCCCCGAAAAAAAAAATCTTTTTCCTTTATGACAATGATTACTTTTTAGGGTTAAGATTACTCTGTACATTTTGATAATGAGTTCTTTTATGGTAAGATTACCCTGTAGGTTTTCACATTTAACATCTGCAGGCTTGGTTGCAAGGTGTACTTCCCATTTGTTGCAAAAATATCTCTTCCCCATAAAGTAACCGGTAGATTAGTAAAAAACATAAGGCTGAAATGTTCCTTTATGGCCTTCATCATCCTCCCATTTTAAAATTACTGCACTTTTATCTGGGAGGTTATTATATCCCAAGCCTCTTAAACTGGTTGAAGCTTTTTTGCCCCGTAAATTAATTGTAGTCTGATTTTTTATTACACCTGGAACAAAATCCTCTATTGTCACCCTTGCAAAACTCCTAATAAGAACTTTTTAGGACTACTGAGTTTATTACACCTGGGGTCCGATAAGCTTTTAAGTACGCCCTACAGTCCCTGAGGGAAGAGGTCCCCTGACTCCTGTGGGAATCAGTTGAACCCCCATTTCAGGTGTTAACACTATTCGGGCGGTGGAACAGAGGTCTAATCCTGCATTTCCTCTTGTTCCTCTGGCGAGGGAGTGGATGGGTAGTAGGGATTGTGTCGGGGAAGCATCTCAGTGGATGCTTGAGGATACTCCTTCTGCAATGCCCCGTACATTTGTGGGCCCCGGGGTACTGGGCCCCGTGCCCCGTTTTTTGAATTCCTGAACAAAGGATTTCCATGGATGTCAAATTTTGAATAGCATTTATTGGCCCAATGATTTCCCTTTTTACACCTGGGGCAGCGGCCTGGGGCATGGTATGAGCTCGATCTTATTTCTCTTTTGGGATTTTGCCTAGAATTGCCTGATTGATTATGATAATTTTGCCTGGAATATCCTGATTGATTATAATGTCTACGTTTAGCCTTTGTGAAATTTCGAGAGGAAGCACCTCTCATTGAGGCTGCAATCACATTTCCTGTGACAAAGGCGCCATTTATATCTTTACATAGTTGTATATATACGGAAAGATCCTTTTTAGTTCTCCATGGCCTGATGGCTGCTTGGCACCATTTATTTGCATTTTCATAAGCTAATTGAACAACTAAAGGCATAGCTTGGTCAACATCTGCAATCACACTACCTGCAGTTCTCAAAAGTCGATCAGCAAAGTCGGCATATGGCTCATTAGGTCCTTGAATCACTTTTGACAAGCTACCTTGTAGATCCCCAGGTCCTTGTACAGTTTTTCCATGCCTCTAAGGCAGCTGCATTTATCTGAGCATATATATCTGAGTCATAATCTGTTTGAGCCTGTAAGTCTGCGAATTGCCCTTCTCCTGTGAGCATGTCTATATTATAGTTTTCAAACCCTGCAGCCGCATTTCTTTTAGCCGTTTCTATACAAAGTTCTTGGAATTGCGATCGCCAAACCAAGAATTGCCCCCCGCTTAATGTTGCTTTACATAGACTTTTCCAGTCTGAGGGGGTTAAGCTAAAGGTGTTAAGGGACTCCAGCATACTCAACGTGAAAGGAGCTTGGGGCCCATAAGTCATTACTGCCTCTTTGAGATTTTTTATTGTTTTGAAATCTACTGACTGATGGACACTCTGTCCATTTTTCTTTTCAAATGCTGGCGGTTCCCAATGTATCTGTGAGTTGTCCTCGAGAGCGCATAAGCGATCAGAAAGACTTTTTATTTCTGTTTCTAGGGTATGCAAATGCCTAGTAATACCCTTCATATTTTCTGTAATGGATTCCACCCATGGGGGAGTAGTCACTTCCACAAGTGACTCCTCTGCCTGACGGACCTTTTTCTCGGTCTTTTTTAATTTCTTTTTCCTCATTTTCTCAGGATCACTTTTACTAGATTCCTCACCACTGCTAATTTCACTGACAGCAATATCCTGAGGCCCAGGTTCCAGTGAGAGCAAGTATCCTTCAGCTTTTGCCAATAACTCCCGAATAGCTTTAATAGCTTGGATTTTTGTCATTTTTGGGTCTCTTCTAAAGTTCTTACCTGTCCGCTCCGAAGTTCCCCGTATGGGCCGCCACCTGTTGCCGCCTGAAGCGCTCGGAGCACCGGAGCCGCGGGAAGAACTTCAGAAGCAAACTGGAGACAAACAGCTTTTTATTCTGATAACTTTTCTCTCTGGTTCTAACAACTAACTCACGCCCAAACACACCACTAAAATGGCGCTGACCCAATCAGCAATTTCGGCCAAGTCACTCCAGATCCCGCAACAAAATCCCGTGAGACTACGGGTGGCGACAATGGCCAAATCTCCACGGCTCATAGTCAACTGCAATTCAAGCCAATCCCCAAACAGGGCTCCTGCAGTTTAATACTGTTGTTGTTTTAGGAGATGGAATCATGTAAAAATATTACTAATAAAGCATATTATTTATTCATCTATTAATTTAATAAGTTGTTATTTGCTTATTAGATATCAGGCACCCTTTAGCCAGTAGTTTTCCATTTAAATGTATATTAGATTCCTCTTCATTGTTTGTTAAGAATATAACGTTCTTCAATTTTCAACACTAGTTTCTGAATCATCAGGACCAGAGTGAGGCCCAGAAATTTGAATTTGTAGTAGGAACTCTGTTAATTCTGATGACTATAGCCCACTAAGTACATTTTGAAAGGTATAATAGCATGTATAATACACACAAAGTAGGAAACTGGTATAGAGGGATCAGTGCTATAGTAACAGAATCATATGTTCAGGAGTCTATACAGAAAATATCTAATAAGACCTTTGATGATGAAAATGAGGTGGTTTTTGGCTTAAGTGACAAACAAGTTAAGACCAAAGGAAAGAGTATAATTATTATGGGAAGACTGAACACATTTTAGTAGGATGCATTTATCTCACAAAAGGTATGAGGATCAAAGACAAATCCAGAAACTAAGTGGACATGGATCTTTAAGAATCCATCAGGCTGAGTTAAAAATCCTAGATTTAATCCTGAAAGCCATGGAAAGCTTTAGGAATATTTTATCAAATTCCAATTTAGAACCATCACCTTGTATGGTCCAATGTCAATCAGAGAGCAAAAGCCTTCACTTCAGGGTCTTTGTATTAATGCAGACAAGAGAAAATGGAAATCTGAATGTGATGGTTTTATAGAGAAAATATAGAAAATTAGAGTGTCTTGACTTTAGGAGTTAGAGTGGCAACTGTTGATGCATCCAGTGAAAAGAGAACAGTGAAGAGAAACGAATGCCAAGGTATTTGGCTGAGGCAACTGAAAACATGCTACTTCCATGCACTCTGAGACTCATGGCACAGAGAAGGCCAGGCATAGCAAGAACAAAAGTAAAGCCAGGTTTTGTGCAGCTTGAAGTATATGTAATTTTCAGGCCCATTTTTAACCATATGACCAGGTGAATATATTGCTACATCCCTCCCATGGGATAATGAAGCTAATGTTTAAGTTTTATTAATTAAATCTACCATGTAGTACAGAGTTCACTTTTGCACATGCTGATTGCCAAGGATATCCAAATAAGAGTTGTACAATAAGCAGTTCATAAAACCAGAGATGTCTTACGTACAGGTGCTGTTCCTAGAGCTAAGCACAGTGCCTGCCATGAGATAGCACACAGTACTTATGAATTAAATGAAGCGATAATTGCCTAAATTCTGTCTTCTTATGCTTCAGGAGGAGGACTGAGGGAATTGGCTGCCTCCAATGTACTTTCTCCATGACTCTAGACTGTGGAGGCAGAGACAATAACTGCAACGATTTGACATTGCCCAACAAGAAAGTGCAGCTGACAGCAGTTGCTCTGCCTAAGGGGGAAATATTGCTAGCCATGAAAAAAAGGATTCTAAAATCCCTCTTATTCCTAGGTAGCATAATTGGAGAATAGTCACCATCTTGCTTACTCTTGATTCCTCCATCTTTTTAACCCTCAAATTAGTTTACCAGGAAAACTTATATTAAGAGGGCTTAGGTGGACATTCAAAGTATTTTCCCCTTGTGGGGAAAAAAATAGAATAAAGTATCAATATTTCTCCTGAGATTATAATGAACCCTGTAGCTTACTTAATTTAGGTATATTCCTTACTAAAAAAGAATATCTTTAAGTCTTAGTTTTTAATGCTGTATGCTAGTCAGCTTTGTGTTGGTATAAAAAATACTGGAGAAAAACAAGTTGAAGGAGGCAAACCTTATTTTGGCTGATGGTTTTTCTTGCTTTCTTTACCCCAACAAAATCCTGACCCTAGAAAAGGGTTTGGAACTTCAACACATGTTCTTTCAAAGATTGCCAGATACAAAGAACCCAAATAGGGCTGGGATTGTGGCTCAGCGGCAGAGCGCTCACCTTGAACGTGCATGGCCCGGGTTCGATCCTCAGCACCACATAAACATAAATGCATTGCATTGTGTACAACTAAAGTAAATAAATAATTATTAAAAAAAAAAAAAAGAACCCAAATAGTCACTCTGGCAGAAATGACTGTCTATACAATAAATAAATAAATAAATATTCCATCTTACAGGATATGCCAAGTGGAAAGCTGTTCAACAAAGAATTACATTTCCCAGACAGGTCTGGAACCATTTACCTTAAGGGTATATGAGTAGATTTTGCCTATAAAATGGGATTCTTTGGGTCAGAAGTATCCACCTACTGATTAGGTAAATCCATGTTACACTATAAACTTGAACTAAACATAAACCTTATTATAAATCAACAAAAATAATGAACACATCACCAATGATAATAAAAAATAAACAGAACTATAAGAATAAAATATTGGACATATATACATATAAATGCAAATATATATGCAAATGAACACTTAGCTGAACCACAGGAACATATGTGGGTGATGTAACTTCAGGTTGGGTTCAGTTGACAGCAAAGACTCAGTCCCATCTAACTCAGTACAAACTAAAAGCTAACTGATTATAAATATTTTGCTGATTTTTTAGAATCCTCAGCTTAAGCTTTTGTCTCTGTGGACATGTCTGTGGCTATCTGAAGGTATCCAACATGTAAAAAACAACCTTGACCACACGTTTTTCATCTGCTATGTTCTCAGGAATTGACTAGAGATACAAGGTGAGGAGAAAAAGAGACACAGTTTAAGATCTAACAATTGAGTAATCCATTTAGATACATAGTAACCTAATCAGAATGTCATCATGCCATCTGATCATTCATTCATTTGAACATTTCTCTAAGGAATTGACCATCACAAATGAAGGCAAAGGTTAAGAGCAATTTCCAGACCCATCATGACTTGATAATTCCAGCTCTCAATTGTCAATTATTGATTTAGCAGGCAGCACCAGAGGGTACTCTTTAAGCACATTTGTCCCTGTGTAATTGCTGTACATGCATCCTCTGCCCTAGAGGTATATGACTGATACCCATCTGTCAACTCCTTGGCAAAGAAGGAACTATAATGCCATTTCAGGGACTGAGGCTTGCCATCTGCTAAGTGTTCAAATGAGCCTTTTTAGCTATTTCACTAAACTAATAAGGAATGTTAAGACATTATCTCAAATTTGGTGAGTTGCTATGAAGTCATAAATTAAATTAAGCACAAAGCTGATGTTCTCACCATGAGACAGTAAGTTTCTTGTTTGGATATTTATTGACTGAGCAACTCTTTGGGGAAGAGGATGAAAACATTTCATGAATGAGGCTATCTGTTCATTGATTTTTTAAAATAAGACTAAGAATTCAGCATACCCCTACATGGAAAATTTGCTGTTTAATGTCAGGTGTTTTATCCCACATTTTATAACTGTGCAATTCTTCCAGCTACAAAATTTACCCCTGCTCAATGAGTTTTAAAAATATAAATTCCAGTGTAAGAGTAAATTACGGTTGATAAAGAAAACTTAAATTATATAAAAGTGAAAATTGAACAAAAATCATCCTTAATCCTAATTTTAATCAATTTTAATTTACTAGTTAGACTTTTTCTAGACATATTTATACATGATTAAGAATACCCTGTACATAAACATTTGCCTTGTTCTTTTTCCTAAATTTTAAAAATGTGTTAAAAACTAATTTTAAAATTCATTTAAAAATTGGTTTCTACTTTATCAATTTAAATATTTCTAGTGCTGTCTTCAGCATCAGGCATGCAAGCAACTCATTTGCAATTTGTTCTGCCTCTAATGCTCTTCCTCTTGTAGTTCCTGGGCTTTGCTCCTTCATTTGTTGTTATTCAAATTTCACTTTCTCAATGTCCAGTTTCTACCTTAAAACAAAAGAAAGAAAGAAACTCTATCTTTTATCATTATCCAATGGGTTTTACAGTTTATATTTTTGTTTTTCTTCATCATCTGTCTCCTCCTCCAGAAAGATAGCATCATGAATGAGATTTATAAAATTAGTTTTTAACCCTGGTGTATATGTCTAGTGTCTAGAATAGTGCATAACACATAGTGAACATGCAATAAATATTTTTAAAGCATCAATTAGTCCACAATGGATAAATAATATTATATCATGTTTCTATCAGGTTTTTAGTCTATCCTTTATTTTTCTGCATACATTGTTTCATATTTTATTGTACAATTTTGCTATAAATATATTTATTTCGTATTTCTTATAGGTTGATTTCCTCAATTAACCTTTAAATGCACAGTAAATTTAATTATTTGTTGGTTGGTATATGTTTTTCAATGACTTAATCTCACAGTCTTAACTTTATCTATGAATTCTACCATGATCCATTGTTTCTCCTCTTCCATTAACAGCATCCTGATTTTCCACTAGGAAGACATCCTTCTGTGGCTAGTAGCATACAGGACTTTAAAGGTAAGCTAGCGATCTGGACTAGGTCAGGGTCACTGGGTTTATTCATGAATGGGAAGGCATCTTCACACAGTCCAGGGAAAGTCAACCAGATACTGCAATAGAACACACTGAGGAATAGTTATCCTTCTCTCTGGGAGTGTTCTGTTGGTTAAATGTATGCCTGGAACTGCCTGTGTTCTCATTTGTGATCATGTGGGGAAAACTGAAAAAAAATACTTGAAGAATTTTTTCATAAATTAATCATTACACTATTGATTTTGAACATGTTAAACCTACCATTTAAATTGAAAGGAATTTGCACCTTGTTCTGTCAATCTTCTCAACAATCACTTATTCATCTTTTGTAGTTGTCAGTGAAATGTTATAGATTTCTTTGGAGAACATGTAAAATTTAATTAAAAATATTCCTCCATATTTTATAATTTTTTTTCTTTTCTGATTTTTATGAGTAACTGGTTAATCCTGTTACAGGAGAAAATAGTTATTATCATTTTATAGAAAAAGTTAATGTGAATATAAATATGCAATATTCGATAACCCTACTAAAATCTTTTACTAGCTGAAGAGCAGAATTTAACTCATTTTCTAATTTTAGTATTAGAAACACTAGAAGGAGGCATATGTCCACACTGATGTCTTCTAAAGTGACTATCATTTTATGTAGCCTTTGGGATGGTCTCCTGTCCTATGTTGTTCCTAATGGAAACACATGCCCTATCTGATCCATGCCTCCATACTGGCACACACATGTGCCAATATGTTCCTGTTTGGTCACTGGCCATAATGTCCATTGCACATGACTGAATATCTGTCTGTAATTATGACACTCTAACCTCATCTCTGTACATAAAGACCTCTCTTTGGATAATACTATGTCCATCTTAATGGAGTCCATGGATATATTCAAATGTTCCCTAACATCATTCAAAGGCTACAGAAACTGCCTGTGGAGTCTTCAGATCTCTGTGTGATAATCACCATGTCACTATTTCTAGTATCAAATTATTCTGTCTGTTGTTTAGGAAAATGGTTGAGTCCAAAACTGCCTTTTCTCTTCCAGGTCTTTCTGAGAGTGAAAGCTACTTCTGCTATCATAGCCTTAACCTTATCTGTGAATTCCATCATGATCCTCCTTGTGTTTATCAGGGGATGAAGAGTATGTAAATAGTGGGGCCTCCTTTCAGTGTTCCAAACCAACAACATCTAAATATCTTGGTTAATCCCTTATTTTCTCTTTTATCTGGAATTAAACGTCCTTTATCTAGTATGGTGGAGAGAAAAAAACAGCAACCAATATTTTCTGTCTTTTATGGAAACTACATTTTGTAAACTATTTAAAAGTAAATAGTGTGACTTTTTTGTTCTTTGCTCCAATATGACAAATTCTCCCCCTAGTCAGTTGCAGTTTTGTGTCTAAGGGATATGAATGAGGGAGTTTTGAAAAGTTTAAAGGTAAATATAGCTGCAAACTCATAGACACAGATACATATAAAATGAATACTATAGAATATCAACATCCTTCTGAGCTATACAATCAGTCTACCTGAAAATGATAATATTTTACTTTATTTCCCTTTAACTACTTCTGCATTTGATAAAACATGCCAAATACAATTTAAGAAAAAATGTCTCGATATTTTCTTTCCTAGTACGTACAGGAAGGCCTCTTTTTTCACAATGAAGTATTAGGAATATTTGTTCAGATATGTGTTGCTTACCAGGTTATGTAAATATCCCATTAATATTATTCTTTGAAGAATACACATCATTGTTCTAAATGTTATCAATGTCAGTAATACTTTTTATACTGTATGATTTTTCAACTTATTTTTTAATTAATTAATTTATTCTAATTAGGTATATATGACAGCAGAATGCATTTTGATTCATTGTACACAATTGCAGCACAACTTTTCACTTCTCTGGTTGTACACAATGCAGCGTTGCACCATACGTTCAGTCATACATGTTCCTAGGGTAATGATGTCCATCTCATTCCACCACTTTTCCTTCCCCCATACCTCCTCTCCTCTAATCTCTCCCCTTTGCCAACAGTTCCTCAATTTTCCCCATGCCCCCACCAAAATGGGTCAGCATCCACTTATCAGAGAGAACATTTGGCCTTTGGTTTTTTGCTTAGCATAATATTCTCCAACTCCATCCATTTACCTGCAAATGCCATAATTGTATTCTCTTTTAATGCTGAGTAATATTCCATTGTGTATATATACCATAGTTTCTTTATCCATTCATCTATTGAAGGACATCTAGGTTGGTTCCACAGTTTAGCTATTGTGAATTGTGCTGCTATAAACATTGATGTGGCAGCATTACTATAGTATGCTGATTTTAAGTCCTCTAGGTATAGACCGAGGAGTGGGATAGCTGTGTCAAAATGTGGTTCCATTTCAAGTTTTCTAAGCGATCTACATACTGCTTTCCACATTGGTTGCACCAATTTGCAGTCCCACCAGCAATGTTTGAGTGTGACATTTCTCCCACATCCTCACTAACACTTATGGTTGTTTGTATTCTTGATAACTGCCATTCTGACTAGCTTGAGATGAAATCTTAGTTTTGATTTGCATTTCTCTAATTACTAGAGATGTCAAATACTTTTTCATATATATTTTGATTGATTATATATTTTCTTCTGGGATGTGTCTGTTCAGCTCCTTAGCCCATTTTATTGATTAGGTTGTTTGCTTTTTGGTGTTAAGTTTTTTGAGTTCTTTTTAGATCCTGGAGATTAGTGTTCTATCTGACATGTGTGTGGCAAAAATTTGCTCCCCAAATGTAGGCTCTCTTTTCACCTTATTGATTGTTTTAATGAAACAGTTTTTTAAGATTCTTATGTAGCCATAACTGGCACAGTATCTTCTAAAGCACAGTTTTAATTACATTTTATTTAAAATTTTATATCCCCCAAAAGTTTGGAATGTATGTATGTTATATACATTGGTTTTTCTGGTTGGCAATATGTATAGAATAAATTCATTGCTAATTCTATGCTCTTTCACAGCTTTTTGTCTTTATAAGTACTTTTTTTTTTTTTTTTTTTTTTTTTTTTTTTTGGTACTGGGGATTGAACTCAGGGGCACTCGACCACTGGGCCACATCCCCAGCCCTTTTTTGTATTTTATTAGAGACAGGGTCTCACTGAGTTGCTAAGTGCCTCGCCATTGCTGAGGCTGGCTTTGAACTCGCGATCCTCCTGCCTCAGCCTCCCAAGTGCTGGGATTACAGGCATGTGCCACCGAACACGGCTTATAAGTACTTTTGGTAGCACAAACAGTCAGTGTTCTATCCAATGGCCAAATTTTCTTCTTTCCTGATAGAATCCCGGTTTTATCCAAGCAAGTAATATTCCTCATGAAAAATACCTTTCTCCTCTATCATTTTCAATATAGAAAAGTTATAAAATCAGTTGTGGAAGATGAAATATGAGTTCTGCTGTAAAAATTAATTTTTGAATGATGTGGATAGGAAGAAACAATGCAACTATGATTGACAAAATTAAAATGGCTAAGAGCACCAATTATTGGTGTATGTATAAAAGAACTGGAAGTCCTGCTCTCCATCAGTTGGAGCTGAATGGTACAGCTACTATGAAAACATTGGAAAATTGTTTGACTTTTAAATTTATTATAAAGTTAAAATACACACACTTATTATACAGTTTCTAATCCTAGGCAAATGCAAACATAGTATAAAAAAAAAGAATACAGAATGTTTATACATAGCTTTATTCAAATATCAATCATGTGGCTCAGTGGTAGAGTTCTTGCTTAGCGCTCTGGCACTAGGATAAATCTTCAGCACCACATAAAAATAATAGTAATAATAATAAATAAAGTTATAAAAAAGGTTTTTTTAAAAGCAAATATAAATCACCAACTTCTAGTTTCAGTTCCAACATGTAAAAAGCTTATAAAACAAACTACTACTGCCCATACATTAAGAAAAAATTAAACCAATTGAAAATTAATGACTTTTCCTAGACCTATCAGAGAAATGAGGACACAATTCAAATATGGAGGGAGGTCAAATACAGAAAATCACAGACAATACCAGCTTAATTGGGACAGAAGACTCTAGAGACACAAATGGGAGAACATTTAAAAGATAATTTTAATGAATTACTGGAGATTAATGTGAACTAGACTGATAGAAATTATTTGGGATGGCTGTCACAGGAGGACCACCACACTTTTGTGGATTTTAACTATAAGAACTCTACCATATTTAACTTACTAATTGACATGTTTTCTAAAATTAATATCAGACACCAAACTATAGATATCTAAGAAGCTGAGAAAACACCATGAAGGATCAATATTAAACAAATCTATAACTAGACATATCATCAAAACTGCAGGAAACAGAAAAATCTTGAAAGGTGGGGGAATAATAACCTTACCTATAAAAGAATGAGGATAAGAATTATGACTGACTTCTTACCAGAAATCATGTAGGCAAAGTGAGAACGTTTAAATCTTGAAAGCATTTAAAGTACAAACACCAACATCTCAATGTTCTATGTTGATAAAATAATCTTTGAAAATTGAAGAAGAAATAAAGCCTTTCCAAAATAAAAATAAAAATGGAGTTCAAAAAATTCATCGTCAACATACTAACATTGCAAGCATTTTTAAACGAAAATTTTAGGGAAAGGAAAATTATATAGGCCAGTAACTTGGATCCCCAGAGATAAAGGAAGAGCATCAGAGAAGGAAACACTGAAAATTAATGAAAAATTTTACTTTGATTATTTTTTAATTGACATAATAGATAACAGTTCAAAGTAGCAATAGTACACACTGTAGTTTATAAGTATATATGTGATCAGAGCATATGGATAAATGAAATAAAGGCCATCAATGTTACAATGTTATAAAGAATGGAAAGGAAGAATTGGGAATAATCTATTGCAAATCATCCTCACTACCAATCAAATATTATACTGTTACTTGAAAGTTGACTTGGATTACTTGTAAATGAATACTGAAAACCCTAGTGCAACTACTAAAGAATAAAAAGAAATGTAACTGATATGCTCAGAGAGGTGAGAAAACAGAAACATATACAATGATTAATTATAATCAAATGAAGCTGAAAATAGGGCAAAGAAACAAGAAGTACAACAAATGAGAAACATGTATAATCATAATAGACAACAACCCAACTCTATCAATATCACTTGAAATGTGAATGGTCTAAATTCGCCAGTTAAAAGAAAGAGATGGTCAGGCTGGGGTTGTGTTTCAGCGGTAGAGCACTCACGTAGAATGTGTGAGGCCCTGAGTTCAATCCTCAGCACCACATAAAAATAAATAAATATATTTTTTAAAACAAAGAACGAGATGGTCAATGGGTGAAGAAATAAGACCCACTATTTTGTATTATCTAAGGAATTCCACTTCAAATATACAGACACAGGTCTAAATTAAAATGAAGGAGAAAGATATAATATGCTAACCGAAATCAAGTTTTCCTTCAAAAAAAAGGACAATCATCAGAGTGAAAGAGGAGAATTACATAATCATAAAGGAGTCCAGTTTTCATGAAGGTGTAACATGGTAATACTAAATTCATATGTGCCTGACAAAATGTTATATTATGTGAGGCAAAACTGAGAATTGCTAAAAGAAACATTAAATTTCACTGTTACAACTGGAGGTTTCAATACCTCCCTTTTGGTAATTGACAGGTAAAGCTGGTGAAAATCAGTAAGTATATAGAAGACCTGAACAGCACTATCAATCTTCTTGACTTATTTGACATTTACAGAATACTCCTTCCAACAATAGAATAGACATTGTTCTCAAAAACTCACATGAAACACCACCAAGACATACCACACTCTGGGCCCTGAATAATACCTTAAAAATGCAAAAGAATAGAAATCATACAAAATATGTCCAAGACCACATGGAATTATAACAGAAGGCAATAATAGAATAATAGCTGGAAACCATCTAGAATTTGGAGATAAACTGTTAATTGTAGAAGAATAGATAAACTATGTTATACTCATGTATGAAATAATACTCAGTTATAAAAACAAACTATTTGATATATGCAAACTATTATGCTATTGAAAAAAATTTCTATGAAGTTGAAGAACAGGTCAAGTTAATCCACAGGGATAGAAGTCACAATAGTGTATAGGCAGAGAATCATAATGGAGGGAATTTTCTAGGGTAATAAATAAAACATACTTTCATTTGGGTTATAATTACCTTTAGAAAACACCCATTTAAAGGTACATAAAAGATATGCATATGTGAATTATACTTCAATAAGTAGCAAAGATATGATACATGTGTATAATATATAATATATACACACATATCTCATGATCACCTATTATCTCATTTCTTAAATGTGTTTATAGCATTTAACATTTGCATATCACAAATATATCCCTATATGTTTATGAATTTTGTTTTGAAATAACTTCATTGAAAGTCCATGTTCAAAATCTTTGAAAAAAGAAAGATACATAGAACAAATTTAAATGCATTTTGAAAATTACACAAATGAGACAAAGAATTACTATGAATTACTATGAAGATTTGCAGTTATTTCTATATGTATTTTTTTTTTTTTTGTACCAGGGATTGAACTCAGGGGCACTCGACCACTGGGCCACATCCCCAGCCCTTTTTTGTATTTAATTTAGAGACAGGGTCTCACTGAGTTGCTAAGTGTCTTGCCATTGCTGAGGCTGGCTTTGAACTCGTGATCCTTCTGCCTCAGCCTCCCAAGTGCTGGGATTACAGGCGTGCACCACCGCGCCCGGCTCTATATGTATTATTTTAAAATCTATACATATGCATATATATGATTGCATATAATACATGATTTGATTTATATATTTGTATATATAAAATACATTTTTTTCTCTACAAACGTATATGTATGTTAATAAACCTCAGTTTTATCAAGAAAATAAGGAACACATTACCCAAAGTTAAGAGCTGCTAATAAGGACGTGGCAATATCTATACTTGTAGATAGATATCCCTTTCTCTTAAAGTTGTTTTCTTATTCTCTAAGCCTGGATTATTTGTCCTTGTAATTCTGTAATGTTCTGTGCTTATAACATTCATTATTTCATATTAGAAAAGATTTTTTGTTTGTCAATTTCTCTGAAGGAGTATTTCTTGTTCACTGCTAATCCCTCATACCTAGCACAGTGCCAGGCAGAAAGAAGATACCTGACATTGTTAAAATAGACATTTTGAAACATTATGTTAAAAGTAGCTGTAAGCTGTAGATTCTTAATAATCTATCGCGGAACCTGAATATAATCCAACTCCTTTCTGCAACAGATGTGGAAACTCTCTAGAGACCTTAATTTAGTTCTCAAGGTGAAATTGTGTTTCATGGATCAATTTTAGAAGAGTAATTACAATTATGAAATGAGAAAGGTGTGATATTTTTTAATTAATGACTTCTTGCTAGTGATTAGATTATCACTGGGCCCTTGCTTTGGATACACTAAACATTTCTTGGCAGTAGAATGATATACATACACATATTTCTCTGTATATATGTTGTCTAGTGGCTTTGGTTATACGGTTTTTATGTTTGTTTTGTTTTTGATTGCATAGCACTCTGAGCTGTAGTTCATTCCTGACGGAGCAGTTCACTTGTATTCTCTTCTTTTATTAATTTAATTAATTTGTTTTTATCACATTCAATTAAATTAGTTAACTTTTTGTGGTATTGGGAATTGAACGTAGGGGCACTTCTTTCCAGCCCTTTTTATTGATTTTTTTAAAATTCTGAGACAGGGTCTCACTAAGTTACCATGAGTGGCCTCAAAACTGACCCACCTACCTAAGCCTCCCAAGTTACTAGGATTACAGGTGTGCACCATTGCACCTGGCTATGTTTTCTTCTTATTTTTCAAGGATGTGTCATTTTCCAGATGGAAAGCCATCTTTTATCTATTCCCCAAATGCTAGCATACCTTTTAAGAAAATTTATTTTTAAACTACTATTATTTTCAACAGATACAGAGACTATTGTGGAATCATGATGGTTTCCTAGAATCTCAAGTCTTTAAAAGATCATCTGACATCTCACTGATGGAATGTAAGAGATTTTAATTAGTAGTAAAAAGTAAACACCACTGGTTTACTTGTAAGTGCATAGCTTTAGCCTCATATATCATCTCCACTAAACATCCCAAAGCCACCTAAAATAAACAGACTGCTGAAGTGTGCTTGCCACTTAAGAGCTATCTTCAAAGCAATTCACCTACCCAAACTTGCCAATTCAGCTGCTTACCCCAAGCTCTGAGTTCATTTCAATTCTTCCTTTGGGTTTGTAGATACTTTAATCTGTGCTGTTGCCAATTAGGACATTTTGACATGCCTATCTCTTCAGTCTAGATCTGTCTCTCCATGTGTGCATGTATGCATGCGTAAATAGTAACATTTCTAGAGGCATATAAAGATACTGTGCAGTCTTAAGTGGTAGGAGACAGATGTCTCTTCTCATTGGGAAACTAGGCAGAGAGCTTAATAAACTACAAGAGGAAGACTTTGCAAGTCAAAAGATAACTAATTTTTTTTATCTTTGGTGCAATTTGTGTTCAATCTTGTTTGTTTGTGAGGATAAGCGTTCAGCTTGACCTGACAGTAAGTACCATTTTAAGTTGTAACCACCATGATCGCCTCTGATGAGTAAATCCCTAATGAATGTTGCCAACATTAGCACATTAAAGTGGTATATGGAGTTTTATGACCTGATACTGAAGCTAGGAATTTGCCTCTTTGATATTAGCTTCTGAAAAAACATTACAATGCACATTATAGCTTGGATGAAGTCACATTTGCCCTGATCATCTTATAAGTCCCCATCTTCTCAACCAAGTTGTGGGGATCTACTTGATTTTGCTGCAACTCAGGTCCAGGCTTCGGTCATCAAACCCCCAATAAATTACACTCTGTGAAAACCTGGGTCCATCTGCCTCTTTTCTTCATTTGGGGGTGGGGGGAGTTCTAATATACTGGGACCAGGTTGTTCCAGAACAATCAGCAAAGAGCTCATTATAAGAAAATGATTTTATGGTACTGACTAATCCATGGTTATCTTTCCTTGGCTCATAACACTCCTTCAGAATTAGTATTTGGGGGGCACACCTGAAGGGATCAACAGGGGAAAAGAAAACCTCCCAAATAGGCCAACAATAATCACCACACTGTCATCACAGTATACCAAAGTCTCCTAGTGTTTAGATAAACAATTCTCCATATTGCTCATTAACCTGATTTTTCCTGTCTTACTAGACCCAGTCACTGCCCAGATAGTTTCATTCTATCAAGAAGTAGAGTTCTCTGACACACTTCCTTCAAAGTCCATGATTTACACTACCAAGTCACATAACTGTGTCACATTAACATTCATCCGGCTTGTACCCCTTCAATCTATATATTCAGCTGCAGCAAAATAAATCACATGCATTGTTAACAACATGCAAGCAAATCTCTGAGAGTTCTTGGGACACCAGTGTTCTATAGCACACCAATTGAGGACCACTACAGTAAGTTCAATGTGTTATTCACATTCCTTATTGTGTTATTTGCACAACATATAGCACCACGTACTGTACAAAAGGCATGAAATAATTCTTATTCTTCATCATTGGGCCTATCTTATATGCTTGGTTTTTCATAATTTAACATAAAAATATAATATTTTTATAGGACTTGACACATTCTGGGTGCTCAGTTTGTTTCATCAGGAAAACAATATTGTCTTTTTGATTATTCCAACACTTTCTTCACTTAAGTCAAATTCTTTAACTTTCTAGTGAATTTAATTCAGTGGTACATAGGCACGGTAAACCAAAGCTCATGAAGCTAGTACATACTTCCATCAACACAAGACAAGTCACAAATTCACTATCATATATGATGATAACCATTTCCATTCCACAAAGAAGAAATAGGGGCATAGAGATAAGGAATGGGAACAACACAAGACTGAAATCCATCTGGACAAACAGCTCCTATAGGTCCATGTCCAGGATCTGGGGCACATGGTGCCGTGATATTCTCTCCAAAGGGCCCTGCTGTTTGCAGCCCATGTAATATCTCTCTTGGCTTGTTTCTGCTTGATTCTTGAAGATTTCCTCAGTAGATGTCACACATTACTAGCATCTCTTAATCTTGGAGGTCTTCATTGCAACTTAGGCCTCCTTTTCAAGCATCAAAAAATACTACACAGTATAATGGAGATGAAACTGAAGTTGGTGCATCTACAATGGCCATATGGCTATTCTACCATTAAAAAGGACTGTTGACTACTAAATAATATTCCACACAATCTTATTAAAATCATATTTTCCTTCATAAACATATTAATACAAGTCCTTAGTATTATAAACTAGAATTATTTTTTCTCTAAAATTTTATTTTCAAGATAATACAGTAGAGCCTCTTAAAAAGCTAAAAGGTTTTATCATGTTATTATGTTATCCTCTCACAGATATGATTTTATTTTATCTTCTTTTATACATAATGTATCTTCTGATTTACATGGAAATGGGAACCTAATATCATAAAGCATATGAAATTCACTTTATGAAACACATTTTATTACCAAAAATAGTTGTTTTTTTAAAACAAATTTTTACCAGATGCATCTATGTAATGTGTGCATAATATATCACACACTGTTAATCCATCGGGTTATTCTTGTGTTGATGGAAGTTGAAATGGGTGACAATTTAAAATTCACTATACATAATGCTGCAATATAAGCATTTTTACACATTTTCTTCTGAAATATTTATGTCTATAATATATATTTTTATTGTAAAACATTTAATCATGTTTAGCTGATAGAACAAAATATATTTAAATATATATATTTTTATTTTCTCTCCTTCTTTGTAGGCCATATTAATTCATAAAGACTTAATGTGTTTCTTTTTGCAGTGTGTTTATTTTTAACTTAGAAAAACTATGTAAAATTTCTTATGATGTCCAACTAAAATATTGACTGGTATGTCATCCTTAAAGAAAAGGAGGAAAGTAAAACACTGCTTTAGTTAAATTTGCATCATTCTGATCAAAAGAACTAACAAGAACAATGTAGAAAAAGGAAAATTTATTTTGACTCACAGTTTCAGAAGTTTACTCCACTGTCAGCTGACTCCACAGCTTTGGGCACAAGGTGAGGCAGAACACAATGGTAGAAGGATGTGGCAGAGGAAAGCAGCTCAGGACATGTCAACTAGGCAGCAAGAGAGGGAGCTCCACTCTCCAAAGATAAAATATAAAACCCAAAGGCACACCCACAAAAACCTGTTTCCCCCAGACACACCATAGCTGCCTACAGTTAATGCCTGATTAACCCATCACCAGATTAACCTATTTATTAGTTTACACCTCTTATAATCTCATCATTTCACATCTGAAAATTCTTGCATTGTCTTACACATGAGCATTTGGGAGAAGTCTCTTATTTATTTATTTTTTTTTAAATTTCCATGGATAATTTTTTAAATTTTAATTTGTTATATATGACAGAAGAATGCATTACAATTCATATTACACATATAAAGCACAATTTTTCATATCTCTGGTTGTATACAAAGTAGAGTCACACCATTGGTGCCTCCATACATGTACTTAGGGTAATGATGTCCATCTCATTCCATTGTCTTTCTTACCCCCATACCACCTCCTTTCCCTTTGGTCTATCTAGAGTTCATCTAATCCTCAGATGCCCCCCCAACCACATTATGAATCAACATCCTTAAATAAGAGAAAAAATTTGGCATTTAGTTTTTTGGGGATTGGCTAGCTTCACTTAGCGTTATAGTCTCCTATTTCGTCCATTTTCCTGCAAATGCCATGATTTTATTCTTGTTTATTGATGAATAATATTCCATCGTTTATATATACCACATTTCTTTATCCATTCATCTACTGAAGGGCATCTAGGTTGATTCCACAGGTTAGCTATTGTGAATTGTGTAGTTATAAACATTGATGTGGCTGTGTCCCTGTAGTATGCTGTTTTTGAGTCCTTTGGGTATAGACCCAGGAGTGGGATAGCTGGGTCAAATGGTGGTTCCATTCCCAGTTTTCCAAGGATTGGGAGAAACCTCCTATTTAAACATAACATTCTGCCCCTAGCTCCCAAAAGCTCATGCCCACGTTGCAATGTAAAATACTATTTTATTCATTTTCCAGGATCCTCAGTCTTTTTTTTATTTTTATTTTTTTTATTATTCTAATTTGTTATACATGTTTGCAGAGTACAATTCATTTCATATTACATATAAAGAGCACAATTTTTCAAGTTGCTGTTTTTATATAAAGTATTTTCACAACAATTGTGTCTTCATACATGTACTTAGGGTAATGATGGGTAACTCATTCTACCATTATTCCTATCCCCTTGCCCCCTCCTCTCACTCCCCCCTCTTTGTTCTATTTACAGTTCTTTCATTCCTCTCATTCCCACTCCCTTGCCTCATAACAAAGAGATCATTCAACCTTTGTATTTTGGGGATTGGCTAAGTTCACTTAGCATTATTTTCTCCAACTCCATCCATTTACCTGCAAATGCCACGATTTTATTCTCTTTTAGTGCTGAGTAGCGTTCCATTGTGTATATATACACCAAAGTTTCCCTATCCATTCATCTGCTGATGGGCATGGGGTTGGTTCCACAATCTAGCTATTGTGAATTGTGCTGCTATAAACATTGATGTGGCTGTGTTCCTGTAGTAGGCTGTTTTTAAGTCCTATGGGAATAGACCAAGGAGTGGGATAGCTGGGTCAAATGGTGGTTCCATTCCAAGTTTTCCTAAGAATCTCTATACTACTTTCCAGATTGGCTTCACCAATTTGCAGTTCCACCAGCAATGTAAGAGTGTGCCTTTTTCCCCACATCCTTGCCAGCATTGATTGTTGTTTGTTTGTTTTTGGTAGCTGCCATTCTGACTGGAGTACAGAATGGGAGGAAATCTTTACCACAAGCACATCAGATAGAACACTAACCTCAAGGATTTATAAAGCTCTCAAAAGCCTTAACACCATAAATAAATAAAAATAAATAAATAACCCAATCAACAAATGGGCCAAGGAACTAAACAGACACTTCTCAGAAGATGATATACAACCAATCAACAAATATATGAAAAAATGTTCAACATCTCTAGCAATTAGAGAAATGCAAATCAAAACAACTCTAAGATTTCATATTACTCCTCATAGTCTTAACAGTTTCAGCATTGCCCAAAAGTCCAAGAAGACAATCTCACCTGAGACTCAGGGCACACTCTTAGCTACGAGAGTAAAGATCAAAATCAAGTCACATAGACCCAATATATGATGATAACCATTTCCATTGCACAAGGAAGAAATAGGGGTATAGAGATACGGAATGGGAACAAAGCAAGACTGAAATCCATCTGGACAAACAACAGGTCCACGTCCAGGATCTAGGGCACACGGTACAGTGATATTCTCTCCAAAGGGCTTATGTGTCTCTAGGGCCTTGCTGTTTGCAGTCCATGTAATGTAATATCTCTCTTGGCTTGTTTCTGCTTGATTCTTGCAGATTTCCTCAGTAGATGTCACACATTACTGGCATCTCTTAATCTTGGAGGTCTTCATTGCAACTTAGGCCTCCTTTTCAAGCATCACCTTCTCAGGGACAGCCCACAGGGACTCAACACTGCTATACTTTGCTTGGCCTCCCAGGCCTTCCTTTGAAATCTCAGTTGAAGTCTCCATAACCCCCTAATTCTATCATCTTGCATTCCTGCAGAGCTAGCACCACATGGTTGATGCTAAGATTTGCCATGAACTTAAGCAGTAGCCATGCCTCCTGCAACCAAAGCTACCGTAGCCTCTGAGTAACTGGTTAGCTATGCATGGTGAAAAATAAACTCTCTAGGCCCCCTGTGCAAGTAGGGTGGGCCTGAGTTGAGGCAGAATGTCATGTCAGAAGGATATAGAGAAGGAAAGCAGCTCAGAACCTGATAACCAGGAAGCAGCAAGAAAGCTCCAATCACTGAGGACAATATATAAGCCACAAAAGCACATGTCCCAGTGACCTAATTCCTCTAACTACATCAACCTGCCAACAGTTTACCATCCAGTTAATCTGTATCAGTGGATTAATTCATTAATTAGGTTACACCTCTCCTAATTTAATCATTTCACCTCTGGAAATTCTTGCATTACCTCAGATATTAGCTTTTGGTAGACACCTCATATCTAAAGCATAACAAACACCCATATCCCTAAATGCCCCTTTCTGTTCCCCAAACCAAAACCTAGTCAATAAGGGTACAATGACAGCAAGTCTGGGCCAGAGTGTCCAGATACATATTACATTACCAATCACTGACTTCCTTTCATGTATGCTGTGAATTAGAGCAAGTTGATGTTTTCTGTAGAAAACAGCTTTCTTGCATGCATACCAAGTTCTTTGACATGCTTCTCATACAACGGGACAAAACAAGCTAAACTTATGCTGCTTCTTTAACTGAATCTATAAGACACACCCTCAAATGGTACTGGTGCACATCAGAACATCACTGAAAGGGCAGTGCTACTCTAGGCAGTTGCCCTGGAAAGAGTCGTGCAGAAATAGAGGGGTTATTTTCTGGCAAAGCACAAGAGGTACTATGTGAAATGGAGATATATCTCTTCAGCCCACTGACACTGGACCTTCTAGCAAAGCACATACCCAGCCTGTCATCACTGGACTTTCTGGTAAAATACCTGTTCAACTTGTCACAACTGGATCTCACCATAAACACATCTTGAAAAGTCTTCTATATTATATCCCATCTCCAAGGGTCTTATTTGATCTCTTGACAAACTATTTTACTGCTGTAGCACAACTGAAATGTGGGTGTTACAGTTGTGATTATATATTGATTTCTTGTTGCTTCAGTTGTGTCTCACAAACCCTGATCCATAGTATTTTTATTATTGATCATTTCTAAATGTGCCTTTAAGATTTTCCATTTGGAATACTTTAGCATATGAGATATTTAATAATAGCTTACAACATATGAGATATTTTAGTCATCCTTTTGCTTTAAAATGTAAGTTCACTGTAGTTTGTAGGAGAGCATATGCTCTGCTATTGATCTTTTGATGTTAACTGAGACTTTTTTGTGGCTCAACAGAGTTTATTTTTATTAATATTCTTATCTTGATAAAAATAAAAAAATAGTTACATGAATCTAATTTTATATGTATCTAATAAATCAGCCTTATAAATGTGTTACTTGGAAGCATTATATTGCTGCTTAGGTTTCATCTTCTGGTACTTTCAGTTTGTGAAAGGAGCATATTAATATTTCCAGTAGCCAACACTGCATTATATAGGTGCTGGCACAAACTTCACTAAAAAGATGCCCAAAGTGCAAGAAATGGAACCAAGGATCAATAAATGGGATGCTGTCAAATTTAAAAGCTTCTGCCTGGCAAAGGAAATTATTAGGAGTGTGAAGATAGAGCCTACAGAATTGGAGAAAATCTTGGCCATTTACCCCTTCAAAAGAGAATTAATATCCAGAAGATATAAAAACTCCAAAAAGGTAATGCCCTCAAACCAAATAATCCCATCAATAAATGGGCAACAGAACTAAACAGAAGCTTTTCAGAAGAAGAAATACAAAGGCCAATTAATATGTGAAAAAAAATCTTCGACATCTCTAGCAATCAGGGAAATGCAACTCAAAACTACACTAAAATTTCATCTCATTCCATTTACTTTGGCAATGATCAAGAATATGAAAAACAATAAATGCTGGTGAGGTTTGTGGGGGGGGGAAGTACAGTTGTGCATTGTTGGTAGAACTGCAGACTAGTACAAATACTATAGAAAACATTATAGAGATTCCTCAAAAAATTCTCAAGTCTTTGATACATTTTGATTTGAGTCTGTGCATGGTGAGAGAGATCTAATTTTATTATTCTATATATAGCTATCCAGTTCTCCTAGTACCATTCATTAAAAAGGCTGTCTTTTCTCCAAAATGTGTTTTTGGCAACTTTATTAAATATCAGATGGCTATAGGTTTGTAGATTTCTCTCTGTGCCTTCTATTTTATTGCATTAGAATTCATGTCTATTTTGAGGCCAATACCATGCTGTTTTTGTTACTACAGTTCTGTAGTAAAATTTCAGATCAGGTATTCTTGGTACCTACTGCTTCACTTTTCTTGCTTAATATAGCTTGGGATATTTTGGGTCTCTTCTTATTCTTCCAAATAACTTAAGAATTGATTTTTTTTTAATTCTGTGAAGAAGGTCATTGGTATTTTGATGGGGATTGCATTGAATCTGTATGTTGCTTTCAGTAGTATGGCCATTTTGACAATATTAATTCTGATTATCCAAGAACATGGGATGTCTTTCCATCTTCTAAGGTCTTTTTACACTATCTTTATTCTGTGTTCTATAATTTTCATTGTAGAGCTCTTTTAAATCCTTTGTTAGATTGATTCCCAAAAATTTAATTTTTTTGAGGTTATCATGAATGGAATGGTTTTCCTGATTTCTTCCTCAGCTGAATAACTGTTGAAGTATAGGAAAACTATTGACTTAATTGCATTGATTTTGTATCCTGCTACTTTGCTAAATTAATTTATAAGTTCCAAAGATCTTCTAGTGTTTTTTGGAATTTCTATACATAAGATCATATTATTGGCAAACAGAGATGTATTTTCCAATTTTATGTCTTTGATTTCTTCTTCTAGCTTGATTACTCTAGCTACTGTTTTTTTTTTTTAATTTGTTCTTTTAGATACACAAGACAGTAGAATGTATTTTGACATATTATACATACACGAAGTATAACTTCCCATTTTTGTGGTTGTACATGATGTGGAATTACAGTGGTCATGTATTCACATACGAACATAGGAAAGTTATGTACAATTCATTTACTATCCTTCCTATTCCCATCCTACCTCCCTTCCCTTTGTTATCCTTTGTCTAACCTAATGAACTATTACCACCACTACTCTACTGTGTGTTAGCATCTGCATATTAGAGAGAACATTCAGCCTTTGTTGTTGTGTTTTATTTTGGGGTGGGGGGATTGGCTTATTTCACTGAGCATGATAGTCTTCAATTGCATCCATTTAATGTTAAATGGCATCATTTCATCATCTTATGGCATAATAGTATTCCATTGATAATATTTCATTGTGTAAGTATACCACACTTTCATTATCTATTCATCTGTTGAAGGGCACCTAGGTTGGTTCCATAGTTTAGCTATTGTGAATTGAGCTGCTATAAACATTGATGTGGCTGCATCCCTATAGTATGCTGATTTTAAGTTCTTTGGATAACTTTGTTAAATAGAGGTTCTATTCCAACTTTCCTGAGGAATCTCCATATTTCTTTCCAGAGTGGTGGCCACTATTCACAGTCCCAGAGCCATCTATGAGTGAAACTTTTTCACCAAATCCCCACCATATTGTGACTTGTATTTTCTTTTAATTTTTATTTTTTTAGTTGTAGATGGACACAATACCTTTATTTCTTTTTATGTGGTGCTGAGGATTGAACCCAGTGTCCCACACATGGTAGGCAAGTGCTCTACCATTGAGCCACACCCCAGCCCCTGTGACTTGTATGCTTGATAATTGCCATTCTGACTGGAGGGAGATGAAATCTCAGTGCATTTTTAATAAGAATTTCTCTAATTGCTAGTGATGTCGAACATTTTTTCATATATTTGTTGACCAATCATATTTCTTCTTCTGTGAAGTTTCTATTCAGTTTCTTTACCCATTTATTGATTGGGTTATTTGTTTTTTGTCTTAAGTTTTTTGAGTTCTTTGTATATCCTGGAGATAAATGCTCTATCTGACCTGCAGGTGGCAAAGATTTTCTCCCATTCTATAGGCTCACCCTTCATGTTCTTGATTGTTTCCTTTGCTTTGAAGAAGATGTTTAGTTTGATAACTTCCCATTTATTGTTTCTTGATTTTATTTGTTGCACTTTAGGATTTCCAGTTTTCCCAGCCTCATCTGTTAAAGAGGCTATCTTTTCTACAATGTATATTTATGGTGCCTTTGTCTCGTATGAGATAACTGTACTTATGTGGGTTTGTCACTGTGTCTTCTATTCTGTACCATTGGTCTTCATGTCTATTTTGGTGCCAATACCATGCCATTTTTGTTACTATAGCTCTGTAGTATAATTTAAGGTTTGGTATTGCTGCCTCCTCCTTCACTTTTCTCACTGATTACTTTGGCTATTCTGGGCCTCTTATTTTTCCAAATAAATTTTATAACTGCTTTTCTATTTCTATGAAGAAGATCATCAGAAACTTAACAGGAAATGTATTAAACCTGTATAGTGCTTTTGGTAGTATGGCCAATTTGACAATATTATTTCTGCTTATCCACGAACATGGGAAATCTTTCTATATTCAAAAGTCTTCTTTAATTTCTTTTTTTAGTACTCTGTAGTTTTAATGTAAAGGTCTTTTACATCTTTTGTTAGATTGATTTATGGTTGTTAGTTTTCTATCCTGCTGCTTTGCTGAATTCACTTATGAGTTCTAGAATTTTTGTGGGTCTTCAAAATATAAAACCATGTCATTGGCAAATAGGGATAATTTGAGTTTTTCTTTTTTCTTTTCATATCCTTTTACTTCTTTTCCCTAATTGCTCTGGCTAGAGTTTCAAGGACCATGTTGAACAGAAGTAGTGAAAGAGGGCATTTCTCTCTTGTTCCATTTTTTAGAGGAAATACTTTCAATTTTTCTCCATTTAGAATGATGTTGGCCTTGGGTTTAGCATATACAGCTTTTACAATGTTGAGTTATGTTCTTACCATCCCTAGTTTTTCTAGTGTTTTGAACATTAATGGATACTGTATTTCATCAAATGCTTTTCTGCATCTATAGAAATGATCATATGATTCTCATCTTTAAATCTATTGATGTGATGAATTGTTTTTATTGATTTCCATATGTTGAACCAACCTTGCACCCTCAAGATAAACTCCACTTGATCATGGTAAACTATCTTTTTAATATATTTTTGTATGCAATTTGCCAGAGTTTTATTAAGAATTTTTGCATCTATGTTCATCAAGGACATTGGTCAGATTTTTTCCTTGATGTGTCTTTGTCTGGTTTTGGTATCACGATGATACTAGCTTCATAGAATGATTCAGAAAGGTCCCCTGCTTTTCCATTTCATGGAATATTTTGAGGAAGATTGGTGTTAGTTCTTCTTTCACCATGTGGTAGAACTAAGTAGACAATCTGGTTCTACGCTCTACTTTCTTGGTCAGCTTTTTATGGCAACTTCAATTTCATTGCTTTAAATTGATATGTTCAAATTTTCTATATCCTCCGGATTCAATTTGGGTGTCACAGGTTTCTATAAATTTGTGGATATCTTCAAGATTTTTCTCTTTTATTAGAGTATAGATTTTCCAAATACTTTCTGATTATCATCTATATTTCAGTAGTGTCCATGATGATATTTTCTTTTTCAACAGTAATTTTAATAATCTGAGTTTTCTCTCTCTTTCTCTATGTTAGCTTGGCTCATTAATTTCATTCTTTAGGTTTGGTAAGTTCTCTAATATTATTTCATTGAAAAAAATTTGCATTCCTTTGTTTTATTTCTCTGATCCTTCATCTACATCAATAAATCTTAAAATTGGTCTTTTCATATTGTCACATATTTCTTGGAATTTCTGTTCATGGTCTCTTTACATCTTTTCTCCATGGTCAACTTTATTTTCAAGATGATACATTTTGTCTTCATTGCCTGAAACTGACTTCCACGTGGTCTAGTCTGTTGGTGATGCTTTCTATTGAATTCTTAATTTGGTTTATTGATCTCTTCATGTCGATGATTTCTGCTTGATTTTTTTCCCTCAGAATCTGTATCTCTTTATTGAAGTGATATTTCACTTCTTGTATTTTCTCTCTGAATTCACTTCTTACAAAGTCCTTTACTCACAGATCACCTTAACTATGTACAACTAAACTCCTTCTCTGACATTTCTATCACTCTGGTTTCAATGGATTCTTATTGAAGTAACTTTGCTTGTTTGGGGTCATTTGTTCCCCTACTTTTTCAAGTTGTTTATGTGTCTACCCATCTAACAGTATAAATATGAGGCAGTAGAGTTTTAACCCTGTGGACTTACAGTGTCCCTGGAGGTTTCCAGTACCTCACTATTTAGGGGGAGATAAATAATAACAATGCAAAAAATATAAAACATTAAATCAAATAGTTCTTGTTATGGCATCTATAATGTTAATTATCATGATAAGCAAATGATATGATCAGTTATGGCCTACAGTAAAAGAGAAAGTTTACAAAATATCAAATGGTGGGCAGGGAGAGATCTGAAGTGATGTAGAATGTGATGATAATGAGAGAGGAGGACAGAAGATAGAAGTAAAAATTAAAGGAAGGGTGAAAGGGAACAATAATAGAGATTGGCTGTTAGCAAAAGAAAAGAAAAAAATCAAAAGAAACATATAAGTGAGAAAAATATACATAAAGTAAAAATCTTAAAAATTAAAAGTAAAAGCTGGGCGCGGTGGCGCACGCCTGTAATCCCAGCACTTTGGGAGGCTGAGGCAGGAGGATCACGAGTTCAAAGCCAGCCTCAGCAATGGCAAGGCACTTAGTAACTCAGTGAGACCCTGTCTCTAATAAAATACAAAAAAGAGCTGGGGATGTGGCCCAGTGGTCGAGTGCCCCTGAGTTCAATACCCGGTACAAAAAAAAAAAAAAAAAAAAAAAAAAAAAAAATTAAAAGTAAAAATACAAAACAATACTGAAATATTCTAATCATCATCCTAATAAGACTGATCATGAACAATACTGATCATGAAAAATAACTGCATTCAAAAATGCTAGAAATAAGAAAAAAAAAAGAATATATATAAATATCCATGATCTATTAAGGTCACAATTAAATAGAGAAAAGAAAAAAAGAAAGATCTTAATGAAAAAGTTAAAGAATTGTTTTCACTGGAGTTTGTAAGATTCTCAGTTTCCCTTCTCAGCAGTGTTAGGTGGGATGGTCTGGAATGTGATGCTTGTCCTACCTTCAGGGTACAGTACTGCTCTGAGAGAGGTAATCTCATAGGAGAAACTGTAGGAGGCATGATTTAGACTTAGATAGGCTCCAGGTTCTTCACTGAATGCCATTCACCTGTATATTTTAAAGGAGCACACCTCCAGGGTGCAGCAGTTGCAGGTCCACATTGGAAGACTGCACCACAGAGACCTCCAGGGGTTCTATTCATGCAGTGGAAGAATCAATACTTTGTCCACTTTGTCACCTGAGGCCTCACATTTCCTAGTTCCAGGTTCAGTCTCCAAACTCAATCTCTCCCATGCCTGCCTTTCAAATTCTCAGCCAGGCACATCTCTCCCAGCTGGTCCTGCAAGCAGCCTGACTGGAGAGGGAGGGGCAGAGCCTGGTGGGTTTCCATGACCAGTATTCCCCTGTGTAAACCCATCTCCACATTTGATTTTCTCCTGGTCACTTAGGCACACTTTATGTCATGCAGACTATGTCGTACTGTGTAGGTTTGCTGGTAATTGGCTCCCTTAGCTGCTGGCCCCCACACCACGGCTGCAAAATGGTTCCTTCCTCTGTCTTCCCCATGCAGCCAGGAGTGATGTGGCTTCTTTCCTGCATAAGAATATTATGCAGAAGGCTTTTCAGTTTAGTTTGGGCAGTGTCTTTGATCTCTTACTCTCCATATCCAGACACGCCTCAGGCCTCCTTAAAAATGCAGGTTCCTTTAATTCCCTTACCCTTCCACTTTGCTCACAGAGGGACTGCTCTGGCTGGTGCCTCTGGCCATGGCAGTGGTGGTACTACTGGTGATTTCTTCCTTATTTTATTACATCCAATTTCCTGAGTCCCCAGTCAGCTTTGAATGTCCACTATTAAATTCTGGTAAAGTCACCCACTTTTATTTTCACCCACCTTGCTGAGAAGCTGCCTATCTGTTTTCTTGGTTTCACACCACAGAGAAACCAGGAAAGTGGCCTTTTCTATTCCACCATCTTGAAACCCAGTCTCTAGTGAATGTTTTGAGGACCATACGGAATAAGAGTGGTGAGAGTGGACTGCTTTGTCTTGTTCCTAAATTGAGAAGAAATGCTTTTAGTGTTTCTGCACTTAGTATGATGTTGGCTTCAGTTTGTCATCAATGTCCTTTATGTTGAGGTAAGTTCTTTTGATACTTAGCTTCTCTAACACTTTTTACATGAATGGGTGTTGGCTTTTATCAGAGACCATTTTTGCATCTTTTGAGATGGTCATGTTTTCTTTTGTCTTTATGTTTATATAATGAATTACATTTATTGATTTGCATATCTTGAATTGAACTTGCATCCCTGGAATGAAACCCACTTAATTGTGTTTTATTATATTTTTATGTGTTTTTTAATATGGTTTGCTAATATTTTATTAAGGATTTTTGCATCTATGTTCATCAGGGATATTGGTCTGACATTTTCTTTAATTGATGCATCTTTGTCTGGTTTTGGTATCAGGGTTATACTACCTTCATAAAACATATTTGAAAGTGTTACCCTTCTTTCCATTTCTTAGAATAATTTGAGGAAGACTGGTGTTAGTTCCTCTGTAAAGATCTGGTAGAACTCAGCTGAGAATTCATCTGGTCCTGGGTTTTTCTACTTGGGAAGGGTTTTAACTGCTTTTTCAATTTTATTACTTAATATTGGTCTGCTTAGGTTTTCTATATCTTCCAGCTTTAATGTGGCAAGTCATATGTGTCTATAAATAATCAATGTCTTCCAACTTTTCCAGGTTATTAGAAATTTTCAAAATAGGTACCGACAATCCTCAGATTTCAGAAGGATCTGTGATGATATCTGTTTTTCATCTCTGATCTTGTTGGTTTGCTTCTTTTCACTCTTTCTTTTGGTTAGTTTTGCTAAGCATTTGTCAATTTTATTTATCTTTTCAAAGAAGCAACACTTTGTATATTTATTCCATGTATTATTTTCTTATTGTCAATTTAATTGATTTTGGCTAAGATATTAATCATTTCCTCTCTTCTACTGGTTTTGGGGTTAATTTCTTCTTCTTCTTCTAAGACCTAAAGGTATAACACAAGCTTATTTATTTGGGATCTCTCTAATTGTTTAATACAGATGCTCATTGCTATAAATATTCCTCAGAACTGCTTTCATACTATCCCAGAGATATTGATATGTTGTCTTTGTTCTCATTTGTTTCTAAGAATTTCTTGATTTCTATTCTTATTTCTTCTTTCATCCATTCTTCATTTAAGAGAGTATTGTTTAATCTCCATGTCTTTATGTGCTTTCTATTATTTTTCTTGCTGTTTGTTTCTAGCTTCATTCCTATAAGATCTAATAGGATACATGCGATCACAGAGATTTTTTGAGTTTGCTAAAATTACTTTGTGGCCTAAAATATGATCTATATTGGAAAAATTCCCATCTGCAGCTGAGAAGAAGGTAAATTCAGGTATTTGTAAGAAGAAGGTACATTCAGTAGATGTCCATTAGGTCCATTTGATTTATAGTGTTGTTTAGTTTGGAGATATCTTTATTGGTTTTGTGTTTTGACAACCTATTTGTGATAATGGTATTTTTTAATCCCATGTGTTGGGGTCTATGTAGGATTTGAAGTCTTAGAATATTTTTCAATGTAATTGGATGCATTAAAATTGGGGGCATAAATGATTACTATCATAATATCTGCTAGTTGAATTGCTCCCTGTGTTATGATATAGTGGCCTACTTTCTCTCTTCTGACTAATTTTTGCTTGAAATAATCCATTTTGTCAGATATGAGAATAACTACTCCTGCTTGTTTTCTTGGACTATATGCCAGGAATATTTTTTGCATTCTTTTACCTTCAGTCTGTGGGTGTCTTTACCTATAAGCAGAATCTTTTGTAAATAGCAAATAGTTGAATCTTGTTTTTTGATCCATTCTGCTAATCTGTCTTTTAATAGGGAAGTTGAGATCATTAGCATTCAGCATTAGTATGGACAAGTTTTTGTGGTTTCCTGACATTTTAATTTGTTGCTATATTTTATCCTGTCTTGATTCTCATTAAGTGGATTAATTTTATATTGAACTTTCTTGGTTTGTGGGCTCTGGGAATTGTCTTTTAGTTCCTCTGTGTGCAGTTTATCTGAATATTCTTTGTAGTTCCAGCTTGGTGCTCATGTATTCTTTTAGTTTATTCTTATTGTGGAAAGTTCTTATTTCCCCCTCGATTTTGAAACTGAGTTTTTCTGCGTTTTTGAAAATGGGATTTTGCTTGAATTTGTAACTTGAGTTTGGCTGGGATGACAGTTGTCTTCTTTATGGCTTGGAATATGTCATTTCAGGTCCACCTTGATTTTTAGGATCTGAGCTGAGAAATCAGAAGTGAACCTTATTTGTTTGCCTCTGAATGTGACCTGATGTTTCTCTCTGCGGCTTTTAATATTTTTTTCTTACTTTCTATGTTATGCATTTTAATTTTGACATGTCTCCATGAGATTCTCATTTGACTGGGGCTCTTTGGGGATCCTGTGAGCCTTCTGTATGTGGGTGTCTATTTCATTTCTGATATGGAAGTTTTATGTAACTACCTCATTAAAAATGTTCTTATTCCTTTACTTTGTTTTTCCATGTTCTCTATCACAGTGATTCTCAGGTTTGTTCTTTTAAAATTGCCCCAGAGTTCTCGAATATTCTGGTCATGTTCTATATTTTTTTTTTCCTTTATTGCCTTCTGTGTACTCAAGATCATATAACCAATCTTCAATGACTGAAGTTCTGTTTTCCAGGGCTTACATTCTATTTAATACACATTCTAAAATGTTAATGATGCCTTCAAGAAATTTTTTTTTTAAAAATTTGATTGATTTTGTCTTTCATTTCTAGGAACTCTGCTTGGTTTCTTTTCACCATTTCTATTTCTTTATTAAAGTGTTCTTCCACCTCCTGTAATTGCTCTCTTAATTCCTTCCTTAGATCTTTTTTCATTGAACATTTTGATAATAAGTTTTTTATCATCTTTCTCTGGGTATTTTCCCACCTCACATCAGTGGGATATTTTCTTGGGGAATTATAAATTTGGCAGGGAGATTTGTTTGTAAGCTTTCTCATATTTTCAGAGGTCTTGGTCTTGCAGATCAATTGAGATAGATTCCTATACCTCTTTTTTGTGCATGTCCTTTTGTGTGTAATTATCTTAATTTGTTCTGGGATTTCTCTCAGTTTTTGATGTATGAGTAAATGCCAATGCTGGGGACCTCAGCATAGCCTTCCTGGGCTTAGTTCCTGTTGGGGCAGGCCCAAAATGGCTATGATTTGTCTCTGTCACCAAGGTTTCTGGTGGGCCATTATGCTTTTAGTGTGTAACCAATGCCATGAATCAGCTGTTATGGTCACTGAATAGTCAAGGTCAGAAACACTCTGATTCAGTGTATATACTCAAGGTCATAAACATTTGCTTGTGAGCACATACACACTTATGTAACCTATTGGCAGTGTACCTTCTTTGTCTGGCCTGCATATAAAAAAGACCTATGCAAAAGACTCAGGGGCAAAGGTGGTTCTGGCTTGGGGCTAAATTTGAACCTGGATCCTTTTGTTATTGACCTTTGAATAAAGCATGTCTACTGTTCTAACTGTGTCTTGCATTTTCTTGCACCTGCCAAGCACTGAATACTCCTTTCTGGTTCTGAGAGCCCCTCCCCACTGTCTAACAGTCCTTGAGTGTATTCAACCCTGCCTAATCAGACTCCCAGCCTGTGTTAGCTGGTTATGTGAGTCACCAAACACAAAGGAGAAATTAGTGGGGTCCCTCTTTGCCCTTCCAAGTCAAATACCCCTGAGTACAGTTTACTTTGTGCCCATTTCTCTCACATTCTGTCAGGAACAGCTTAGGTCCACTGATAGGTGCCTACAGGGATATTGTGGTTGTATTTTGTTTTGTTTTTCTCGTCTCCCAGGTTGCACAGATGCCACACAGCACACACTCATCAAGTTGGCTCTCACTTCAGCTCTCCAGGGCTGGTCGAGATAAGAGTGTGCTTTTAAAGCAATAGAGTATGCTTTTCAAGCACCAGTGCATAGAGCAGTCTCTGAGTCAAATAAGTTTAGGCAGCATTTTTGATCTCAGGTTTCTCCATACCAAGCCATGCCTCAGCACAGCTTGGAATGCAGCTTCCTTTACTCCCCCCTCTCTTTGTCTGTGGCAAATCTACTCCAGTGGCTGCCAATGGTGGGCTACAGTGTGTTTTTTCTTCTTTGTTAATTGCACCCAAATTTCTGAGTCCCTAAGCTGCTTTGAATGCCAAATATTAAATTTTAGTTAAATCCCTCTTTAACTCACCTTACTGAGAAGCTGTATATCCACTGATTTGGTCTCATGACACTGTGTAGCTTGGAATACAGCTTCACTATTTTTTCTGTCTCTCATTTTCTATTAATTGATCAAGTGTTCTGTTATAGAACATATCCAGAGGGAATAGAAAAAAAAAATAATGTTATATTACATTTATTTTTGGTGGTTTTTTAAACATCTTTATCTCTGTTTGCTCCTTATAAAGACAAAAGTTTGAATATTCTTGTATATACAATATAAGTGTTCATTTGCACTAAAAATATGTACAAGGTAATTTTAGCACCTTTTTTTTCTCATTGTGTCAAAAGCCAGGAACAATCCAAATGATCATTTAAAGAATGACAAAATTTTTGATATATTCATATAACCCAGTATTTCATAAACTAGTGTTACCGGTGTAATAAGTAATAAATAGCATAGGTTTTAGTCTGGTTGGGCTGCAATAAAAAAAAATACCTTAGACTGGCTAATTCATAAACAACAGAAATTTATTTCCTATATTTTTAGAGGCTATAAAGTTTATGATCAAGGTGCCAGCAGATGAGTGTCTGAGGAACGTTTGCTCCCTGCTTCATAGAGGATGCCAGTTACTGCATTCTCACATTATTTTTGCAAAAGGAGTCAAAGGCCAAAATAGGAACTGACATATTCCCTCAAGCTTTCTTAAAAGGGTACTGATCCCATTCATGAGAGCAGAGTCCTCATGACCTAGTCACCTCCTAAAGGTTCCTCTTAATACTATTCCATGGGGGATTAAGTTTCAACATTAATTTGGAGGAACATAAACATTCAAATCACAGTGATATAGCAATAATAAACATGATATGTAGTAATGTGAATGATAAAATATTAAATGATAAAATTAATAATTTTTAAAACTGCTGCTACACACAAAAAAGTGTGATTCTTTCCATTGTAAGTCTGAATGAAACATATCAGATACAAATGAGCATAACTCAATTTATATGAAGCTAAAAAACAGCCCAAAATGATCTATATACTTTCTGGGGCATGAAGGAGGCTCATGATATTGGTTTCATTTGTTTCCTGAATCTTGATGATGGTGACATTCCTTATCTTGGTCTTGGCAGTAATTTTCATTCTGATCATTGGCTGAGGTTCATATTTGTGCTCTGTATATGTATATGTAATGCTTCAACAGAATGCTAATAATAAAACCTCTGGCATGCCCTCTTACTATTGCTTCAATCTCTTCTCCTTTTAGCCCCTCACCCTTCAGACATAAACTTCTCAAAATACATTCCATGCTGTGAACAGGTTTCTAAGTTTTTGGTTTTCTGAAGGCATCTATATTTCCTTTTTGCTTCTTCAGTTTCTCCAGGATTGGATTATGTGAAGAATGTCAATCGTTTGTTTTTGCTTTTCATCAGAGAATTAACTAGCAGCATCAAGTGAGTCTTCTAAACCTTTCTAAAGGCCTTTGATATAACAAATAGCTTTATAAGATATCCATTCTACAATCCTTGCACCAATTCTATGGATTTAATGCACTGTCGCTTGCTCTCAGTAGCATAACACAGTGTAAATTGCATTCCTGGTAAATTATACAGCAGTTTTGTTGTACTTTGTGTTCACTTCAATACTAGCAAAATGAAACAATGTCTAATACATGCTTGTTATTTGCATTTTCTTTGGAGTCATTTTGCATTTCATGTTTCTTGCATATGCATTTATTAGCATCATAGTGTCCTTATAATTAGGATTGAACATTTCTCACTTTGTAGATATTCTGTTCCTTTTATACTCGCAGAAGAATGAAAACATTTGAAATGTTATGAACTCAAATGTAAAAATAGGTAAACCAGATCTCCTGTCAATTAGGAAGCAGCAAGTGAGAAATGTGATATTTTAATCATTGAAATTGCACATGCCTCAACATCCATAATGTGTAAACATTGTACATGGTTTATTCAGTTCACACCTAGTTTTTCAAGTTAATGGTGTTTTGTTTAAAAAAAAAAAAGGAAAGAAAAACAATGGGAATTCCTACTTTCTATGTAGCCTCAATTGAAGCAATTTTGGCACCGGGTCATCTGTCAATTATAACAGATGTTATCAGGAACAGAAAATGCTCTGTGACCAAGTTTCAATCTGCTATTTACATATGCTGCTGAGCACATAGAGTACAGATGCATTTCAACAGAAGGGAGACAATTTATTTCACCTGCAAGTGTATTCCTTGTTTAGTTCTTTGAGAAAAAATAGGAGCTGAATTTCCCATTACTATTCAAGTAAATGTAAAGAGAATAATTTTCACCAGAAATTTGTAGCTTTGAATGTTTCCAACTAAGAAATAATGATAAAGTAGATTTTTTTAACACAGACAACACTGAATACATAAGTGTACCATTTTCAGTTGCATCCTGATATTAGGTACATGATCTCCTTATCTTACTGAGAAGCTTCTTTAGATCACAGAGGCTGAATTGTATAACAAGGGCTTTTTATTACATGGTTTTGTGATAACTTCCAGTAAAATATTATAAACATAAGTCTGGTAGCTTAAAGTAAATGTGCTCCTGGGCATTAACTATATTAAGGAGCTGTGCATCATGCTTTGGGAGAACCACAGTACAAGATTTTTATCTTGGTAAAAGAGACTAGAACTGTGGATAAGACAGCAGAGGAGGGGAAATCAAGAAATATATTTTAGTAAAATATTCATGACATATCATGTTCTTATTATTCCATAACTTAGTAATTGGATTCCAATTTTCTAAGAGGTAAGAGAAAAATCTACCATGAGTGTGAATCATCACAGCTATAGATATTTCTTGCTTTTGTTGGTCTGTTTTGGACAGCATTTTTCACTAGTGTGAAAAAAGACCTGACAAGAACAATTTCAAGGAGGAAAAGTTTATTTGGCACTTAGGGTTTCAGAGGTTTCAGTCCACAGACAATCCTCTCCTTTCCTCAGGGCTTGAGACGAGGCTGAATACCATGGCAAAAGAGTGTGGTAGAGGAAATAGGCTCAGGACATCACATGAGGAAGCAAAGAGGCACAGACATCTGTCCTCACCATGGACAAAATATAACACCCCAAAGGCATGCCTCAGTCACCCACCTCCTCCAATCTTACAGGCCTTTAGTTACCACCCAGCTAATCCTTATGGGGGGATTAATTCACCGATTGGGTTAAGACTTTCATAACACAATCATTTCACTTCTAGACTTTATTTGCATTGTCTTACACATAAGCTCGTAAGGACATCTCACATCTAAACCATAACAGGCATTAACTTACCTTTAAGAAGTTCTCCAAGCACCTTCTCTATTTCCAACCTTTATCATCAATCCAAAGAGAAACTCTGAATCCATTTAGAATATACTCCACTCACTTTTCTCTCTAGTTACTGATATCCTCTAATATACATATACTTTTTATCTCTATGAATTCAAGATATTTCATATAAATGGAGCCATTCAAATGAAGCCATTCAATGGTTGTCCTTTTGTGCCTGGCTTATTTCACTGAGCATCATATTTTCAAGGTTCTGCTATGTTGTTTATATATCAGATATTTTATTCCTTTTAAAGGCTGGAAAGCAAGTGTGTGTGTGTGTGTGTGTGTGTGTGTACACACCACATTTTTATGATCCATTTATCTGTTGACATGAATTTTGTTCACCTTTGGACTAGCATGAATATTGCCACAATGAACATTGGCATACAAATACTAGCTAGTTTTGAGTTCGTCTTTTCAATTCTTGGATATGTACCTATGGGTGCAATTTCTGGGACCTACAGTAATTCTATTTGGCTTTTTGTGCAGCTCTCTCTTTTCCCATGCTTTAAAGCAGTACATGACTTATAGTAAACAAGAAGGAGACACAAAAGTAAATTTTGCATGTGAAAAATCCTTCTGGTCCACTACATCACTGTAAACTCCTTGTTCATCTCCACAAGGATTGATATGGAAAGAGGAAAGTAGTATTAAAGTGTTTAATTGTTATCCTTGACTATTTAATACAAATAGTGGAGATTTCTGTGGACATCAACATGACAGCCAGTGTTCAAGTCTTCTCTAATGTTATTAGTATTAGTCAGTGTTCATCTAGTTAGAAACTACCAGTTGGTGACAATGCCTATGTAGAACACCAATTTCTTAATGTTCTTTTATATTTTAATTCCTTCACTGGCATTGTTGTGTCCTATGATGTAAGCTCCACACAAGTCTTACATAAATCCAAGACCTTTGGACAGAGGACATCCCAAGTCACCAACACAATGTTCTACTCAAAATCATTCTTTTTTTTTTTTTTTTTTTCAAATGTTTTAGTAGTAGTTGGACACAATACCTTTATTTTATTTTTATGGTTAAACATTTTTTCAGGTATTTGTTGATTGATTGTATATCTTCTTCTGAGAAGTGTCTGTTCAATTCCTTGGCCCATTTATTGATTGGGTTTTTTTTTTTTTTTTTTTTTTTTTTTGGAGTTAAGATTTTTAAGTTCTTTATATGTTCTAAGATCAGTGCTCTCTCTGACATGCGTGTAGTACAGATTTGTTCCCAATTAGTAGGTTCTCTATTCACCTCAGTGATTATTTCTTTTGCTGAGAAGAAGCTTTTTAGTTTGAATCCATCCCATTCATTAATTCTAGATTTTAATTCTTGTGCAACAGGAGTCTTATTAAGAAAGTAGGAGCCTAATCTGATATGATGGAGGTTTGGGCCTACTTTTTCTTCCAATAGATGCATGGTCTCTGGTTTAATTCCTAGGTCCTTGATCCACTTTGAGTTTTGTGCATGATGAGATAGAGGTTTAATTTCATTTTGTTGAATACGGATTTCCAGTTATCCCAGCACCATTTGTTGACAAGGCTCTGTTTTCTCCAATATATGTTTTTGGCACCTTTATCTAAGATAGCTGTAGTTGTGGACATTAGTCTCTGTGTCCTCTATTCTGTACCATTGGTCTACATGTCTAATTTGGTGCGAATACCAAGCTGTTTTTGTTACTATTGCTCTGTAGTATAGTTTAAAGTCTGGTATTGTGATGCCACCTGCTTCACTCTTCTTGCTAAGGACTGCTTTAGCTATTCTGAGTCTCTTATTTTTCCAGATGAATTTCATGACTGCCTTTTCTATTTGTATGAGGAATGTCATTGGGATTTTGACTGGAATTGCATTGAAACTGTATAATGCTTTTAGTAATATAGTCATTTTGACAATATTGATTCTGCCTATCCAAGAGCAAGGTAGATATTTCCATCTTCTAAGGTCTTCCTTAATTTCATTCTTTGGTGTTCTGTAGTTTTCATTACAAAGGTCTTTCATGACTTCCATTGATTCCCAAGTATTTTGTCTTGATGCTATTATAAATGTGTAGTTTTCATCGTTTCCCTTTCAGAGGATTTGTCACTGATATACATAAATGCTTTTGATTTATGGATGTTGATTTTGTATCCTGCTACTTTGCTGAATTCATTTACTAGTTCCTAAAAGTTTTCTGGAGGAATTGTTTGAGTCCTCTAGGTATAGAATCATATCATCAGCAAATAGTGCTAATTTGAGTTCTTCTTTTCCTGTCTGAATCCCTTTAATTTCCTTCATCAAATTGCTCTGTCCAGAGTTTCAAGTACTGTTAAAAAAAAAAAAAAAAACGTGGTGAAAGGGGGCATCCCTGTCTTGTTCCGGTTTTTAGAGGGAATACTTTCAATTTTTCTCTGTTTAAAATGATGCTAGCCTGGGGCTTCACATAGATAGCTTTTATACTGTTGAGATATGTTCCTGTTATCCCTAGTTTTTCTAGTGTATTGAACAAAAAGGGGTGCTGTATTTTGTTGAATGGTTTTTCTGAATCAATTGAGATGATCATATGGTTCTTATCTTTAAGTCTATTGATATGACATATTACATTTATTGATTTCCGTATGTTGAACCAACCTTGCATCCCTGGGATAAACCCCACTTGATCATGGTGCACTATCTTTTTGATATGTTTTTGTATTTGATTTGAATTTTGTTGAAAATTTTTGCATTTATGTTCATTAAAGATATTGGTCTGAAGTTTTTTTAAAGCTTTTTTACTCATTGTTCCACATTCTGTGAACTGTTCTCAGACATAATTTTTAATTCTACAACTATCTTTCAGCAGGTATCCAGTTTCTTATATAAACCTATGCCTTAGGCTTTTGATGCTTTAGTAGTTTTGGAATGCAAATTTGTATTCTTTAATTGCTCTGTTAGTGCTATAAGTTCTGGGGTTCTATTTTGTATGGTATCTTCTGATTTTCACATAGGGATGAGTACTTCATTTTTTACTTCAAATTCATTTTCAGTGGACCTTTTCTTTGTGTGAATTTCTTCTGTTCTGAGTAATGGCCTTATTATTATACTAGTCATGGATGTAGTGGTTTTGCATTTAGTTCTTCAAGAAACTCTAAGCTATCTGCAAGTCAAGAATAATTTTTAAATAGTTGTCTTGATAGTGGGGTTTCCATTCTACTTATGTCATAGAAATTTAAATTCAGATCCATGTGAGCCCCAGTCCTAGAGTTTCATGTTTCTGTAGGGCTCTTACATTTTCCACCAAGAGCATGTGCAGAGACAGACAAGAGGTAGAACAACATCACTCTGTGTTGAAGAACAGATTGTTTTTTCTACTTAATACTCCTTCCGAGTATGGGCTCCTTTGAAGTCCTGACTTTACTGTAGGGAAGGCAGCTTCAAATCTCCACCTCGTGTGGGCTCCTGCTCTCTTGCTGAAAGATGTTAATATACACACCTCTCACTTGCTAAGATGGAGAAAGCCCACAGCTATGATGTTATCACTTCATTTGACTTTCCACAATTTGTTTCTTCTTTATTTCTGTCACCTGTATATTTTCCTTCATTTCTTATAAACTCAACCATACATTAATTTTCACATGATATCCAACATACCTTGGGTTGTAGTGTGGTTTTCAGGTTATTGTATTGTGACATTTTGTGAAATTATACTTTCTACTCTTTTCCTATATGCCTTTTTATATGATTCTAATTTCTTTCTCCACTATTGTTTCCTCTCTGTGAAATTTGTAAATTCATGATGCTTTTTCTATTCTTTCTTTTGTTCTCATTCATCTTGAATTTTCTGGGCTATGTGCTCTGATTAGTTCCAGGAAATGAGAGCAAGTATAAAACTTGGCTTTGGCTATGGGAACTATACCAGATAGTTCTATCATGACACATCTTTGAATCTGGATATATAGATGCAAAACACTGCAGTTCCAAACCATTATCATTTTATATGCCATTTCTTAATTATCCTCTTTTGACATTAGCCTTTCTATATCACAAGAGTTGAGTTTACTTTCTTATCCCTCCCACACTTTAGGACTAGCCAATGAAATTTTAGTTCTTAGCCTTGAAGCTGTAAGCCTTTAAAATCTCTGCTTTTAAAAACTAAAATAAAAACTTATGGAATGTAAGAAAAAAAAGGTAACCATTCCAAAAAAGCAAAAAAAAAAAATTAAAAAAAAGGTTAAAAAATTATTTTGCATTAAAGGTTAAATAACAAATAAGACTTGACCAGACATCAAATCATATTATATGCATGTATGAATAGGGTATAAATTAATCCCATCATTTTATGTAATTATGATGCAACAATAAAAATTTTTAAATTAAAAATATAAAGTATCCAAATGCTCTAAAAAAATACAGACATCTGATAATATTGTAATTATTATTAAATTTATATTTAAATTATAAATTAATGTAAACTAGCTGAATTGGTAAATATAACAATTATAATTAATAAAATAAGATTCTATTAATAAATCAAAGTTCTTTAATACTATCAATTTAGTTTGTGGTGATTAAAATAATTTTATATAAACTGGGAAAATCATTTTGTTACTTATCAAGATATTTCAGTATTTGTTGATCTACCATAGATAGTATGCTCCTGATATTTTACCAGTAGAAAAATCTTTAGATTTGAATTTAGAGATGTATTTCTAGTTCTTAGGTCAAAAGATACTTAGACAATTAATAATCTGCTTCAACCTCATTTTTGTATTTAAAAACTGAAGAAAAAAGACTTATAATTTTAAGGACTCATTTGGCTCTAAAAACTAAAACCCTGGTAAAAATCTGCTTAATAATTAAATACATGAATTTAGAAAAATATTCATAGAAAGTTATTATTTGTTTGCTAATTTGTATTCCTTATTTGCATGTAATTTCTACATACACAAGATTGTGACATTTTATATTAGTTTGCCAATGAGATATATAATTTTTGGTATGTATCTAGTTGTCAGAGTGAAATAAAGAATTAATGTCATTTCAGGAAAGTTAAAACTAGAAAATAATGTTCTGTTTTGCTGCTCTAAAACCTTAACATTTTATTTAGAAAGAAAGAAAATCTAGGAAACACACACACACACACACACACACACACACACACACACACACACACACACACATTTGAACCTTGTTAAGAAGATTACAGGATAATATGAGAAATTTCAGATGGCAATTATTAAGTCAAATCTTAAAGACTGTGACATTATAAGTACTGCAAATATTCAATTAAAATTATAAAACTCAAATTATAAGATCATGTGCAATTTTATCTAAAGTAGCAGTGTCTTCTAGCCTGATTCAAATTCTTCTTAAATTATTAGTGAGCTAGACCTTTAAAACAACTTGGCAAGATAGTTGTATTGCTTGCTAATTAGGATCCACAATTTAAAGGCACACTTTTACATGAAATGGAAAAACTTATCTGCTCCGACATTTGGAAAATAAAGCTCATTGTTTGCTCATTTTATTGTTTCTCTTTTATCCTCCCTGTTTAAAGATAGTTTTCTTACATTTAGAATACATAGATACTACTACAAATAAAAGAAAAATTTTCGTTTGATATATTCAGTTGATTTCACCATGTTTTTATTTAGTTACCTAATATTTCAATGGTACTGAAAATATGCCATATACATCCTGTTTTATTAGAAGGCAAAAATATCAGCAGAACTGTTTGTAGAGAAAAATATGTTCTGTAATTTTGGGACCAATGCAGAATTTGGTGTTGCTGTCCTCTCAGGTTCCAATTCCTGTTTATCATTATTTGAAAGATGTCCTTTTCCAAACATCAATATAGCATTTATTATATGTAACTTTGATTTAACTCATCAGCAAACATTCCTATATTGCTCTTTGTTTAGATGCATTCCTTGGCTCTTTCATCAATACTAGTTAGGAGATTTTATTCGTTGTCTCGATGCCAAGTGTGTCTCATGGCTGTGGTTGTGGTAGTCATATTAACCTATATGCATGATGGAATCTCAAAACCCCATAGCAGAGTTGTAGAGGACCAGCGACTTCCCAAAGTAAAACTTGTTATCAGCCTTTTTATACAAATTCTTCTAAAGATGACTAATATTTGCTTCAGGGGTATTTTCTGATATTTGAAGAAGCCATTTTCTTTTTTGCAAAATGCTTGAGCTTTAAAAAATAAACAACATGTCCTATCCTAAAAGAGCCTGAAAGTCAAATAATGAAATAAAAAGCTGAAACTGAGAGAAAATTTTAAAAAAGAAAAGAAAAAAAAAGAAAGAAAAAGCTGATATATATTGCTACTAGGTATTTTTGTCTTCCCTTTTTATTTTTGTAAATTAAGATAAAAGATCTAGCTTAAGTTAGGTGAAATCAGATAAGAGAAAAAAGTAGATTATTATATAACAAATAATTCTCTGACACCTGCAATTTCTAAAGCCATTCAGAACATTTTATTAAAATTAATTCTATTGGAATTTGTTAAATTATATAATTAATATTAAATAATTTGTTTTATATTAAATTTTATTTAAATTAATTTTATTAAATTAAATAAAATTTAATAAATTTTAAAATATAAATTATAATTCAATATAAATTAATTTTATCAATAAACAAAACTATAAATCTAAATAAATGAAATTAATAAAATTAGTTAATAAAATTAATTTATACTAAATTATAATTTCTATTTAAATTTATTAAATTTTATTTAAATTAATTTTAAGAAAAATGTTCTTAATGGTTTTAGAAATTCCAAGTGTCAGAGAAGCATTTGCTATGTAATCTGCTTTTTCTATTCTCTGATTTCACCCGACCTAAGCTAGAAACTTTTGATTTATCTTCTATCTTAATTTACAAAAATAAAAAAAAGTTTTCACTACCCCTTTTGTTAATTGTTTCATCTTTCAAACTTTATATTATTTTATTTCTCTTCCCCACTTTCTTTTTTTGATCAAATGTTTTTAAAACTTTGTTTATAAGCATTATTGTAGAGCCCAGAAAAGTATGTAAATAAAAGTGCAGGTATTTAATGATACATTCTTACAAATTAATTTTTCCATTTTAAATTATGCATGTGGGATCATACTTTTGGTCCCTTCTGGACCTATTTAACATCTACAAAACATAAATTAATGTCAAGTGACTTTTTTATAGAAATGAAAACATGTAAAATGGATAGGTGTCATTGTATTTGGATTCAAATAATCTTACTATTTATCCACTAAACTTCATGTCCAGGCCCTTCCACTGTTATTAAATTTTCGTAGTTGTGCAATTTTTTCTTTTATAAACTAAAAGAATTCACAACTTTTCCCTACATCATATTTTGTTTTCATATACTCCAAATCCTAAGCATATGATTTTCTAATTTTCTGCCTGTTATTTAATGTATCATTTTTACCTTAATACAATTATATTTAAAAAATATAATCATAAAAAAGAAGAGGTTGGCTCTAGTTCACTAATGCTGGTCTGTACAGTTGCTCATATGGCACATAAGAATTGATTATTGCTGATGATTACCTGATAACATCAGAACAAAACTTTATAAACAAAAAGTGCTACAGCAAACAATTTTTTTTTTTAAAAAAGGCTACAGCAAAAAAAAAAAAAAAAAAAAAAAAGAAAAAAGAAAAAGAAATAAAAAAGAAAGAAAGAAACAAAAAAAAAACACGAAATGAAAAGGAACACAAAATACCTGGTGGCTATATATGTCAGCTTTATTTCTTTTTCTTTTTTTCTAAAAATTTGTGACTTCTTTTCCAAAAGGCCACTTTGTTCAAAAGTACAAAGTGTTTAAGGCTTCTTTAAAGTGCTAAGTCATCTCTGGCTTGAGAATCGCCTATTGCTTTAAAAGTGCTTTACTACGACCCTGGCGCTATTGTCTGGGGACACTGGCAGTGGTGTAAAGGTGGGCATAAAATCTGCAATGGGTTTAAAAAGAAGATGCCAGGTCCACCAGGTCCAAGTCCAGCTAGGTTAACAAGTGGCACAGCCGCAGCACGGGGAGCCAAGAATTCTGCTGCATCTTTAAAACTTCCTGGTACATTTGCACCTTGCTTTTCCCTTCCTTGTGAGGCTAGACGTTTCATGGCACAAGAAGGTTTTGGTGGTGGAACAGATGGATGAGATTCTGTTTCCAGAAATTCAACAAAAAGTTCTGAAAAAGAACTACTAAGCACAGATTGCTGATCTGGTCTCAAAGGTGTGTTGGGGACACTTTTTGATCCTCCTCCAAGCCAGCCGCTCATCCATTTAGGAACCCCACTGTAATCTTCATTCAACAACTGCTCCATTTCCTCCTTTGGAATGTCCAGGATGTTTCCCATTAACTGTAACACTTTCTGACACTTATTCTGTGGTGTATGAAAATAACCGATGAAGAGGTTTCTCATGAGGACTTTGTCCACTTTTCCTTCTGTACTGTTTGTCAAGTCCTTCAATTTTTTGTGCATTATCCAACATTTTGGAGCTCATTTTGTTGAAGTTCTTCAATATTTTCTTCCTTTAGATCTAACTGTTGTGTAAGTCTGGATGTGGAATCCAGCACAGCATTTGTTTCATCCAAACGTTCCTGTAATAATATTTCTCCTTCTAGATGTTCTGTCTTTTCCTTCCATTCAGCTATATTTCGCTTTTCCTTTTGTAATGCATCAGAATATACAGCTTTTTCTTCTTGTTAGAAATACTCGAGAACCATTTGCAAGTTAGTTAATGACTTGGAATACTGCTGTACTTGTTCCTGGGAGAGTGAAAACTGCAGTGAGTTCTCATCCCTCTGTGTTTGGAGACCACACTCAACTGTTCCTGCAGCGACTCTATGTGCACACTGGCTTGATGACTTTCATGAGAAGATAAAACTAGCTTTTCCTCCAATAGTGTGACTTTCTTTCTCAGTTTCAATTCTCTGTTTTCCGCCAGTAGAATTTCCCGGGTGTAAAAGTCTTCTGTTTCTAACAGATGGTCACGTAGCCACTCTAGCTCCTAGTTTAAGTGTAATTCTTTGTCACCTAAGTGTTGAACCTCGTGCTGTAGGGTACTGCTTTTCATTTGTTTCTGTTTTAGGGCCAACATGACTTAATCTCTCACCTGATGAAATACAAGTGTCTTCTCCTGCATTGATTCAACTGCATTTAAAAGCTGATTTAACTCCCCAGCCTTGCCCTCTTCTTTTTCTAGTAACACTTCTTCAAAGTCGAGAGCTTTCTCCTCCATTGAATGGCATTCAAACTCCTTTTCTTGCAGCAACAAAGAGAATTTCACGTTTGTCTCTGGTAATGCTTGATACTCCATTTCCTTTTCTTTGGATGCTTCTATTTTTTTTTTTTTTTTTTCATTTTCCCCTTTTAGTTTAGAAATGTCCATTTCTAAAATTAATATTCTCTCCTTTAGGTTTGTAACTGCTTGCCTTAACAATTCGTTTTCATTCACTTTGTTAGTGAAATTTTCATTTGAAGAAAGTAGAGTCTCCATAATATTGTCTTTTTCTAGTGAAATTTGATTGTTACTGGCAATAGATTCTTCCAACTCATGTCTTACTTCTTCATATGCTAAAGTCAACTTTTCATTTTCCATTGTGAGATCAAAAGCAACTTTCTCTAAATTTTCATTGAGCTGTTCTACTTATGAAAGATTTTGCTTTAAGATACCAATTTCATTTTTTCATTCATTAAGCATGACATCCTTAAAATCACTGTTAGAGTCTTCACTCAGAGAAAGTCTTAATGTGTTTGTAACTCTAGACATCTAGTCTTCATTATGTCTAATGTGTTCCTTAAGTTCAAGATTATCCTGTTGGATGTTTAAACTATTGTTTTGTGATTTACTTAGCTGATCTACTAAATCTTCGACTTTATCTTCAAGCTTCTGCTTGGTTAAAAGCAAATCACTAAGGCTCAGTTCACACTGAGTTAACTTTTCGTTCTGTACATCCAACTCTTTAGTTATGTTCATTTTATCATCCTCAAGTTGATGAACTCTCTTTTTACATCATCAAGATCTTGTTTCAATTTCTTGATTATGAGGTCTCCTTCCTTTTGTTGTTTCCATAGCTTATCTTTGATCAAAATTATGTGCTTTGTAGCTTCCTCACTCTGATTGTCCAATTCATATAACTCAGCTATCAGCATTTTCTTTTCATTAATACTCTAATTCTGTTCTTGCTCCTTTGCCTCCAAGTTAAGTTTCAAGTCATCTAATTGTACATTCAAATTCATGTCTGTTGAAGCTGTACTTTTAATGACATCATATTCATAGTTCAAATTTGACAGTGATATCTGAAGTTCTTCCTTTTATTGACTCAATAATGACTTCTCTTCTAAAGCTTCTACATGCATGTTAAGTTTCAGATTGTCTTCAGCAAGACTGTCATTCCGGTTTAAATCATTTAGTCACATGATTTCATTTTCAGCATCAGACAGGGCTTGTTGGAGCCTGAACACTTCTTCCACTGATGAACTCTGTAAAAGAAGTTTTCCCTTTTCTGCCAGAGGATCACTCAGCTCCATCACAGAAGGCTGTAATTTACTACATTCCAGTTTCAAGTTTTCACACTCTTCAATTATTTGTCTCTTTTCCACACTGACCTGCTCCTGTTCTCTCTTGAAGACATCTCTATCATTTTCTGCAGAAGATAATTTCTTTATTTATGCTTTTTGTTTTGTCCTCAATTTCTTCCATCTTTTGTGTAGACTCTAATTTTTCAGTTTGTAGAAGCTGAATAGTTTTTTTTCCATCTCACAGATTTTAGACTGATCACTTATGGTAACTCCTGAGTCACCTGGTTGTAACAGATTTTCAAGCCCTTCAATTTATTCTTCATAGTCCTTCAATTTCTCTTGATGCCAGTGACCTATCTCTGCCAGTTTCTGTTGATGTGTATTCTGCAAAACTGACATTGCATGTTGATGAGTGTCAATGTCCGTACTTTGGTTTTGTTCAAGTACCTTAATAGTATTTTGTAGTTTCCAGAGTGCACTTTGATCAGAAGTGTGTGTTCCCTGTGCCTGAGCAATATGCCTCCAATGGCCAACTTCAGATTCAAGTCTTGAAACTTCAATTGGCAATGTGTTTCTTTTTGTGATGAGATTATGTCACTAAAGTCCATGTCATCATCACAAAAAGCTGAAAACTGATGACTGATTCCATAACCGAATGAGATAGTGCAGTGGTTGTTGGTGTACCACCAGGTCCTGCATGTACTGACTGACCTTTCAACAACTGATCATGTAGTGCAATCTGTCTTGCTTTAAGATGGTTGGTTTCTACCTCTCTGTTGCGGTTGATTTAGGTGACTTGCAGATTGATGCTTGATTTGGAGCTCTGAGGCTTCCTGCTTTTTTTCCAGATCAGTACAATACTTTGTAAGTCTTTCATTCTGTGATCTTAAAATGGATTCAGTAGCTTCAATTCCATTTCTCTGACAATTAGGTAAGCCTGCTTCTACATCGTCTAAATCATCAAGAAGCAAGTCCTTGGTGACGTTGGAGATATGGCTGGTGAGGGAAGCCACTCTGTCCCCCACCTGACCCAAGGATGGCCCAAGCTGCAGGCTAGGCCTCCAAAACAGTAGGACATCTCCTCAACTTTAGTGAGCTGCAAAAAACCGCTTCTATCGCCATCCCCCTCCTCTCTGAATGTCCTTGAGCATTGCCAGGGTCAATTATGACCTAAGCGCTCAGAATTCTACACAGTGCAGGGCTCATGCCAACCATTGCTTTCTGCCTGTAAATGCAAAGGCCTGGCCTGGGCTTGGACAAGGGACTCTTTACCACTGGTACAGTCACCCCTGCAGGGCCTTTGTTCCTTTCTTGTACTTTCTGCCCTCCAGCTGGGGTGACTTCTCCCTCAGCCTTAGTGACTTGCCCCAGCTCCACAGGCTGCTTCTGCCACCTCGACTCAAGTGGCCATAAGGCTCAGCTCTGAGAGAGCCAGAACCATAATGAAAGTATATTTTAATAACATCACAGATCAGCTATTTGGTGTCTGAGAACAGCCTAATGGGATAAATAGGACAAGGACTTGTCTTGAAGTTACTTTTACATGGCAAATATTGCTTTACCTTGCCCTATGCATTTGTATCCCATGGCTCAAACCTTCTAGTTTTCTTTCTTCCTTCATTTTTACAGGGTCTTGCAGTGTTGTTCAGGCTGGCCTTGAATATTCTGTCTTCCTGCCTGTGATTCCCCAGTAGCTGAGATTATAGACCTGCACTATTTTTTCCTGTTTTCTTTTGTACTAGGGATTAAATCCAAGGACACTTTAGCACTGAGCTACATCACCAGCCATTTTTATTTTTTATTTTGAGACAAGGTCTTGCTAAGTTGCCCAGGCTAGCCTTGAACTACTGATCCTCCTGCCTGAGCCTCTGGAGTAGCTGGAGTTACAGGTGTGTGCCACTGTGCCTGCCATGTAACTAGTAGTCCATATACCACAGTTATTCAGAGCATGGTTTTTATTGCCAGTTTATGCCTGTTATAATCCCAGTCCTGTTCTCTCTTAGCAGTTTGGCCTTGGGTACATGTAAGTTCTGTGTGTCTCAGGATTCTCATTGTGGAGGTACCATTGGCATTTATTTTATACAAATGTTGTAGAGATAAAAGGAGTTAATACATATGAAGCATCTGGATCAGGGCAGTAGAAACTTCATTAAGCATGCTTCATGAACACTGGCTACTAACTGGTTTTGCATCAGCTCCTGGGAGGGAAAGACCATACTAATGTTGTCAGCTTAGTTGTTTGTTTGGTTTTTCCCCACCTGGGCACTATGTGCAAAATTAAGAGCAAAATCTACAGGGCATTCTATAGGGTAAATTTTAGAACTGTATATGGAAAACAAGCCTGAGTAATCTGATTTAAGTAAGAGTGACAATAGAAAAGTGAAAACAAATGAGTATAGTCTCATCTGGGCTAGAGACGTTAGTTACAGTGAATGTTCTAGGTAGATTCTTCAATATTAATTGATACCAAATTACTCTGAATACAATTTTAATTTTCCTGATTATTGGGGGCATCACATCTTCCAATGTGTGATGCATTGCATGTGCCATAAGAAAGAAATAGATATGAATTGGGAATTTTTCATGTTGTCTTGTTTGAGGGATTTATTTATCTGAGATGATGATATATTAAGGAAAAGAGCTGTGATGGGTTTTGGGTAAAATAGTTTTATATATTTGTATTACAAAAGAAGGCACTGGAAGGAAACTTGACCAATGTTGTTAAACTCCTTTTGATGGAATGACTGGCCCACTTCCCCTCCACCCCCAATGTAGAAATCTCTTCATGTACTTGTTAAATGAAATATGTGCAGTCATCTGCAGGGGATTGGTTCTAGGACTCCCCTGGGAATATCAAAATCTGGAATGTTCAAGTCTATATGGCCTAGTATTTTCTCATGATCCATGCATATTATCTTGTATACTTTCAATCACCCCAGGAAGACATATTACGTCTGATATAGGCTTACACTATGTAAATAGCTGCCATACTATATTATTTAGGGAATAGTGAACAGAAAAAATCTATACATGATCAGTAGTGACACAATTTTCATTTTTAGAACATTTTTGATCCAAGATTGGTTGAATCGACAGATGGCGAACCAATACAGAGGGAAAGAGAATGTGTATGAAGTTTTCCAAACCAATTTTAAAACCTTAGTGGAATGTGGAGACTAATTAGGACTGGAATACTTGGAGACTAATTAGGACTGGAAAAAAAAAAAAAAGTGGACTAAAAATCCAGAGGGAAAAAATCAAGTTCTGCTATTGACAGTTGCTAATTTTTCACCTTAGGCAAATCACTTCAGCATTTTGTTCCTTAGATTTTTTCTTTTTTTATCAGGCAAAGAAATGTGTGTGTGTGTGTGTGTGTGTGTGTGTGTATGTGTACATGCATGTGAGACACAAGGCTATGGGGGAGAGAGAGAAGGATATTGATTGATTCTGGGTTTTCAAGGTGATATCCCCAAGGAAATGTTTGGAAAACCTGATTCATTTTTCCTTGAGACAGTGGCTTGGGATGTTACTGGCATTCTCTGGTTGTCAGTCTGGAATATCCTGCAGTGCATAGCACCATCTCACGCAGCTCAGTATTGCTCAACCTCAAATGCCAATAATCAGGATCCCACCTTGAAGCCCTAGATGAATATTTAGGATCTCTTCCAGTTCTAGATACAAATCACACAATTGGTACAAAACAATAGTAGACCTTAAAAATATTTGCATGGATTCAAAACCATAAATATGGCAGAAGAACAAGCACACCTGTAGCAGTGAGGAAATAAAAGGTGTCATCAAAAAACTACCAAGCAAGAAAAATCCCAGGACCAGAGGGATACACAGCTGTCTACAAGACCTTCAAAGAAGAACTAATACCAATACTCTTCAATGTATTTCAGGAGCTCTTCCAGACTCATTCCATGAGGCCAATATTACACTGATTTCAAAACCAGGCAAAGACACATCCAAAAAAGAAAACTTCAGGCCAATATCTTTAATGAACATAGATGCAAAAATTTTCAACAAAATTCTGGCAAATTGAATACAAAAACATATCAAAAAGATAGTGCACCATGATCAAGTGGGGTTTATCCCAGGGATACAAGGTTGGTTCAACATATAGAAATCAATAAACGTAATACATCATATCAATAGACTTAAAGATGAGAACTATATGATAATCTCAATCAATGCAGAAAAAGCATTTGGCAAAATACAGCACCCCTTTATGTTCAAAACACTAGAAAAACTAGGGATAACAGGAACATATCTCAATAGTATAAAAGCTATCTATGTGAAGCCCCAGGCTAGCATCATTTTAAGTGGAGAAAAATTGAAAGTATTCCCTCTAAAAACTGGAACAAGACAGGGATGCCCCCTTTCACCACTTTTTTTTTTTTTTAACATAGTACTTGAAACTCTGGACAGAGCAATTAGATGAAAGAAATTAAAGGGATTCAGATAGGAAAAGAAGAACTCAAATTAGCACTATTTGCTGATAGTGATTCTATACCTAGAAGACCCAAACAATTCCACCAGAAAACTTTTAGAACTAGTAAATGAATTCAGCAAAGTAGTAGGATACAAAATCAACACCCATAAATCAAAAGCATTTATGTATATAAGTGACAATTCCTCTGAAAGGAAAACGATGAAAACTACCCCATTTACAATAGCATCAAGACAAATAAAATACTTGGGAATCAATACAAAGACCTCTGTAATGAAAACTACAGAACACCAAAGAATGAAATTAAGGAAGACCTTAGAAGATGGAAAGATCGACCTTGCTCTTGGATAGGCAGAATCAATATTGTCAAAATGACTATATTACCAAAAGCATTTTACAGTTTCAATGCAATTCCAATCAAAATCCCAATGACATTCCTTATAGAAATAGGAAAGGCAGTTATGAAATTCATCTGGAAAAATAAGGGACCCAGAATAGCTACAGAAATCCTTAGTAAGAAGAGTAAAGCTGATGGCATCACTATACCAGACTTTGAACTATATTACAGAGCAATAGTAACAAAAGCAGATTGGTATTGGCACCAAATTAGACATGTAGGTCAATGGAACAGAATAGAGGACACAGAGACTAATGCACACATTTTGTACAAATCCCACAATATCTTTATCAATATCTAATACAACTATGTTATATTAGATAAAGGTGCCAAAAACATACATTGGAGAAAACAGCCTCGTCAACAAATGATGCTGGGATAACTGGAAATCCATATGCAACCAAATTAAATAAAATCTCTATCTCTCACCATGCACAAAACTCAACTCAAAGTGAATCAAGGACCTAGGAATTAATCCAGAGACCATGTGTCTATTAGAAGAAAAATAGGCCCAAACCTCCATTATTTTGAATTAGGCTCCTACTTTCTTAATAAGACTCCTATTGCACAAGAATTAAAATCTAGAATTTATGAATAGGATGGAGTCAAACTAAAAAGCTTCTCAGCAAAAGAAACAATCACTGAGGTGAATAGAGAACATACTAATTGGGAACAAATCTTCACTACATGCACACCAGATAGAGCACTGATCTCTGGAATATATAAAGAACTTAAAAATCTTAACACCAAAAAACAACCCAATCAATAAATAGGCCAAGGAACTGAACAGACACTTCTCAGAAGAATATATACAATCAACCAACAAATACATGAAAAAATGTTTAACATCTCTGGCAATTAGAGAAATGCAAATCAAAACATTCATTTGTTTTAGTCCCACCAAAACAATAAGTAATATTTCTATACTCATGACTTTAAGTCAGTAGTATCTTCTTTTGTAATTCTTCCTGTAGTTGTAGTTAAAATCCCTGGCACATTACAAAATGCAATATTAGGTTTGCATCTTTAAACAGAAAAATGGATAAGTAAATATCGTTTTCCAATATTATGCAAAAATTTTTTAAGTAATGCTAAAATCAGTGTGATCTACATATATATTCATCACCCAAAATGACATTAAAATTTTTTTCTGATTACTTTCACTTTGAAAACTAAATTTAAGAAAAGGTATTGCACATATACATATATATTTATTTAATTTAAAATATTCATATCTAGTATATTTCTATGTAATTTACCAACCTACTATGTGAGCAAGCATGTTTTTACATAAAACCCAATAAAATTGTTTTTTAAATATTTATGTAGAGGTTTCACTAAAAAATTGCATATGAATTATTACTAGTTTGATAGTGGAGTTACTGTTCTACTCAGCAACAAAGGTGTGCAAAATATTTAAAAAGATATTTTTTGAAATATTTGGCATCGACCAAAGTCAGGCCCTTTGTCATCTCCATATAGAACCACATACATGGGATGCTGAAATTGATTTCATTTTAATGAGGTTTCCCACCAGCACTGTAATATCTGACATGTTTCTATGGGTTAAGTCAGGCCAACAAAGATATTGTGGGATTTGTACAAAATGTAATGTGGGAGAAGGTGCAAAGAACTTTCCCTCTGTGTTATACCTTTGGAAGCACTGAAAGTGTTAGAGCTGATTTTATGTCTACTAGTCTTAGACTTGCTGACTCTTAATAACTTGGGTCACTACCCAGTGTCTGTCTCCTAAGATAGAGTAAATTCCTTAATGCATTTATCTTTAGCTGGTTATTTTCTCTGAATCACTATCTTCTAAGGGTAGCATTAATTTTGAGACAGTTAGGCACAGGTTCTTATATCATCTAGGATTGTATCATGAGGATTCTACATCTTGCCGACTTTAACTAGTACAAACAAATTAGTTCTTATCCAGTCCTTACATGAACAATATTCTACAAATTTTTTTTTTAAATTGGATTAAAAAATAAAACTCATTTGCCCAGCTTGGAATGGACAATTTGACTGAATTAAATTGAGCATGACAAAGATCAATGAAACTCATCAATTTAAATCAATCGGTTCCAATAAACAGACTGAATAAAGTTAAAGAAAAAAATAGGGAAACAATTTAAACCACAGCAATTTTTAACTTCTTTCCTGCTGATCCATTCAAAGTTTCAAAATCTGGCAATACATATCAGGGAAGAAGCAAGACAGTTAAATTAAATGTTTCTTTCCAGGTAATGATGTCTTGCCCTGTGTCTATAATTTATCAAAAACAAATTGCTGCCCTTCATAAGAATTGTAACAAATATGTACAGGAGCAGAATTAAATAGATTTCAAATACATAAGGACATGATTTTTTCTTAAAAATTAGGATCTTACAATCAGTCCCCAATAAGAATCAATCCACTATGTGCTGGACACGGGGTGGCACACACCTGTAATCCCAGTGGCTCTGGAGGGTGAAGCAGGAGGATCTCGAGTTCAAAGCCAGCCTCCACAAAAGCGAGGAGCTAAACAACTCAGTGAGACTCAGTCTCTAAATATACTACAAAACAGGGCTAGGTATGTGTCTCAGTGGTTGAGTGCCCCGGAGTTCAATCCCCAATGCCAAAAAATTAAAAAAAGAATGAATCCACTGTTATGGAAGCTAACCTGCTTCTGTGATACTTTATGATGAATTCATTGTTAAAAAATATAAGGTGCTAAGCAACTCAGTGAGACCTTGTCTCTAAATAAAATACAAAATAGGGCTGGGGATGTGGCTCAGCAGTTGAGTGCCCCTGAGTTCAATACCAAACCAAACAAAATCTAATATAGACCGAGTCGTTTTGTGTATATATTAATCTCAATATCTAAACTCCACAAGATATGTATGTGTTTCACTCTGGCAGAGTAGTAACAAAAAACTTTTACATGGGTTTTCAAAATCTGGCAAAAGATTTATCTCAGAAGGTTTGATAGTTGGTATGGTTAATGGGGTGGTCCTGAACATGAAAAGGTTAAATCTTGAAACCATTCTCTGTTAACACTCATATTATTTTTGATTACCTACACAGAAAGGAATATGTTTTTTAAAAAACTGATCATTTATTGACATTGACATCTGCCCCATTTCAACTGTCCTTTGTCATTCCAAAGGCATTCATTTGGATGAAAAGTGATAGGAGGAGATAGGCACCCTGCCAAAGATCCTTGAAAGGCACCTTTCAAAGACCTGATGAACTCACTGATAGTCTTGCCAGACCCAAGACATCAGGTGGGCCAAAGGCATTTTAAAGGAGCCCATAACATCATCTGGGCAACCCTGCCTACCAGACTCCCCTCTATATCTTCATTCCATTACAGTTCCTTCTTCTCCCTTGCCACTATCCATTTTTCCTAAGAAACAGATTATTTTTCTACTAAGGATATCTAATTCCCCTAAATGTTGTGTATTTTCTAAAGAAATCTAAAGGAAGTTCTATCCAGCTGCTTTCCCAAAGAGCAGTGGGAACATTTACCTCTGAGTCTAGGAGAGAATTTAGTCCCAGGAGGAGCTCTGCTCCAGAGCAGTCACTGCAGCTGTTTTCCTATATCCTCAGTTCCTGAGATGAGATAAAAAATTAAATCCCTAGAATTGCCCTGGGATTAAAGAAAACAAACATGAATGAAAGCCACTTCTTTCAAAGGCAAAAAACTCAAATAAAAATTTTTAACAAGGAAGAAAGAACAATCTGGAAATGAAGATCAAAGAGCTAAGAGCCAGAAGCAAAGTATGAAACATCACCCCATCCTCCTGCTATCAGTAAGAGATTTTCCAGACAGAGGGAAGAGAATCCACAGGTATGGACAACCTACCAAGTTTCCATTGGCACTGCCCTATAGAGTCTCTATGAGGCACCTGTCACTATCCCTCATTATGGGCCACAAAAGTACAGGATCAGAGTCACTGAGAACTTTGCTCAAAATCACATAATTGTAAGATATTGTTCTACTAAAATACAACTTTACTCTGCTTTAAACAATAATAGACCTCATTTGTCAAAGGTACAGAATATTAATAACAATACATGTAGAATTCATATTAATATAGAAGACGATGAACTCTAAGTACTGCTACTACTTTTATTCCTCAGTCCTAAATGCAAAGTGTTACAGAGGACTACATTATAAATTAATGAACATAAGATTTAATTCCAACTTCATTATAATCTATAAGAATGGCAAAGATAGAAAATAAGGTAATAAAAATTCCTTAAAGAACATGGCCAAATAACCTAATGCTTTTTTGGTGGTGGTCTGAGGCCCAATATTCTATTTATGGAACAGACTGAAAGAATTTCAGTATGGCTATATTTAAACTGACTATATACTTTGTTACCAAAACTGAAATAAATTTTAAATAAAAAATAAATGGAATAAAAAATAGTCATAGTTGTTATGGACTAAGTGTTTGTGCCATCCCAATATTCATATGCAGAAGAACTAAACTCTGGTATGGCATAATTGAAGATTAGCCCCCATGGAAATAATTAAAGCCAAGTGAGGTTATGTGGGTAAGATACCATAGGATTTGTGTCCTTTTAAGAACAGACATAATTTCACACATTTTCTGTCTTCACACACACAAAAGAAGTCATGTGAACATAGGAAGAAGGCAGCCTTCTGTAACACACAGGGAGAATTCTTACCAGATACCAATATCACAGGTGCCTTGATTTCGATTTCTCCACCTCCAGAGCTATGATGAAATAAAGTTCTGTCATTTAAGCTTTCCAGTCTATGATATGGTGGGCTGATAAAACTGAGACAATAATAAAAATCAGAGATGAAAATGACTGTCAACACAATCAAGAGGTATGGTCATCCTATATATTTTTCACAGTACCTAGTAACCATGGCCCTTGGTTTATATTTCTGTTAAGTTTTTACTCTAATTCATCAGAAGACATGCAATTAAATGTTTATCACAATATTATTTGGGTAAGCTATCAGAAATTCTATGTTAAATTGCCATACAGAAAATATGACTAGAATAGAATAAATAATGAGTTTTTAAAAATGAAAAAAATTTCAGTCTTTATAGTACAATATAATTTAAATAAATTTGAAAAATACAGTGAGAAAATCATTAGGAGTCTGTCATCTATATGCACGCATGTGTGCGCGCGCGCGCACACACACACACACACACACACACACACACATGCAATTTTACATTACAGAAAGGGGCTGGGAAGAACAAACGAAGAATAATAAAATAATCCCCTTAAGAGTCTGACATCACTGTGACCTGAATAGACCATGACTCATTCACCTCTAAGCATCTTAACCCCACTTCCATAGAAGCTAATAGAATAAACTATTAGCTATTCAGAAAGTGTTAAATGTTATGATATGTAAGAAAAATGAATGAGTAAATGAATGAGTAAGCGTTCATTAGTATTTGTTGATTTATTGTTGAGGTGTCTATAACTCCTTGTAATGTAGTCTGAACTATATGAGGACAATATATTAACAATTCTTTTACTTACGTTGTAATTTATTTATTTTTTTTTTTATTTTTTGTGGTACCAGGGATTGAACTCAGGGGCACTCAACCACTGGGCCACATCCCCAGCCCTTTTTTTTTTTTTTTTTTTTTTTTTTTTTTTTTTTTTTGTATTTTATTTAGAGAGACAGGGTCTCACTGATTTGCTAAATGCCTCACCATTGCTGAGGATGGCTTTGAACTCGCGATCCTCCTGCCTCAGCCTCCCAAGTGCTGGGATTACAGGCGTGCGCCACCATGCCCGGCTTATGTTGTAATTTTACATTTTAAATGAGTTGTATTCCATGCAGTAAATTTCTGCAAAAATTTCATGAAAAATATTGGCAACCAACAGGATAGATTCTGGAGAAACTATTCATTAATCCAAGGTAGCTGGGTTTCAAACCATGTGTGAAACCTGGGTCTTGAAAATGTCTCCATTATGGACAATAGAGATGAGTGACGTAAGCCACAATCCCAGGAAACTGGTTTATTTTTAATTTAGAAAGGAATTCGCCAAATTAATAAACTTACCTATCACTTGTGCCTCTAAATGACATTTTCATAATTCCAAAAATCAAATTGTCTCCTGTGGATGGATTACAAAAATGCCCCAATTTTTCACCTCTTTGGTATCCATGAGTTTTGAACTATAAATTTGCAGCTTCTTCCATAAAAAGGCAGAACCTCTTTCTCCAACCCCTTGAGATCAGGCTAGTCTTAAGACTTCTTCAACAACAGAAAGCAGTGGAAAGAGCAGTACACAAATAGTTTCAGGAGATCATTGCTTTCTTTCTCAGAATCCTGCTACCAGTGAGAACAAGCTTGGCTGGCTTGTTGGAAATCCTAAAACCACATATGATGAAGACAAACCATCTCATTTGCATGTGTCCCAGGTCATCAAGATCTCTTCTTATCTCAATAGATGCAAAAACAGCATTTGACAAAATACAGCATCCACTCATGTTCAAAACACTAGAAAAACTAGGGATAGTAGGATCATACTTCAACATTGTAAAAGCTATATATGCTAAAGCCAAGGCCAACATCATTCTAAATGGAGATAAGTTGAAAACATTTCCTCTGAAAACTGGAAGAAGATAGGGATGCCCTCCTTCACCACCTCTATTCAACATAGTCCTGGAAACTCTAGCTAGGCAATTAGAAGAAAGAAATCACAGGGATATGAATAGGAAAACCTATTTGCTGAACTCATGATTCTATATTTAGAAGACCCAAAAAGTTCCACCAAAAAACTCCTAGAACTCATAAACAAATTCAGCTCAGTAGCAGAATAAAAAATTAGCACCCATAAATCAATTGTGTTCCTATACATCAGTGATGAATCAGCTGAAAGAGAAATTAGGAAAAATATCCCACTCACAATTGCTTAAAAATAAAATATTTGGGAATCAATCTAAAAAGAGAGGTGAAAGACCTTTACATGAAAAGTACAGAGCACTAAAAAAATAAGTCAAAGAAGACCTTAGAAGATAGAAAGATCTCCCATGTTTTTGGATAGGCAGAATCAATATTGTCAAAATGGCCATACTACCAAAAATGCTATACATATTTAATGCAATTCCTAATAAGGTTCCAATGACGTTCTTCATAGAAATAGAAAAGGCAGTTATTAAATTCATTTGGAAAAATAAGAGGCCCAGAATAGCCAGACTAATCCTCAGCAAGTAAAGTAAAGCAGGAGGCATCACAATAACAGACCTTAAATTATAGTACAGAGCTATAGTAACAAAAACAGCATGGTATTGGCACCAAAGCAGACATGAAGACCAATAGTATAGAATAGAAGACACATAGACAAACCTACATAAATAGTTATCTTGTACTAGACAAAGGTTCCATAAATATACATTTGAGAAAAGATTCTTGAACAAATGGTGCTGGGAAAATTGTAAATCCTTCCGTTTTATAAAACTTAAGATGATTTTGGTGGCAGCATTCAACCCCATGACACTGGGGTATGTTGGGGACTTAAGAACACATCGGCCAAATGGGTAGAGAACTCTAACTCTTTGGCTGCTTTCCACGTCCTGTTATGGACCTGATCTAACCCAGAGGCGTTCCCCTGATCAGAATAACTGGCTAGCTGAGCCCATGTAAAGAGCTGACCCACAGAATCATAATCAGAGCTATTATTTAAGCCACTAAATTTTAGGGTAGTCAGTTATGGAAGAATACCAAAATGATACATTGACCTTCAGAGTATAGAAGTTTGTCACCATTAGGAATATGCAGAAAATTATCTACAGGCTCCAAAAAGTCAAGAGAATTCCAAACTTGACTTTAAACCACAACAATATAAATAACCAGACTGCTTAGAAGGGATTGTCAGAGATTTGAATGCGGCAATAGTCAGTATGGAAGTAGGTGTTTAAACATTGCAATCATGTAACTTTCATGTCTTGACATTTATCTATAATTAGTAAAGATATTTTCCCTTTTCTGAATACAATGCTGCACTGACTTAATTTGCCACTCAAAAAACATTTTTAAAAAATAACTATAGAGGAGAGAGGAAGATGGCCGACAGGAGGGAGGTGCTCTCTGGACGCAGTTGCTGAAGGACGCGGAGTGGGAAGTTTGAGCGCTTTGCTGGCGGTTCTTTTGCGACTGAAACGGAGCCGAGACATTCCTGCACCTCTGGACAGCGAAATACAAAGTTCTCAGGGCCACAACAACCAGGGACAGAGTCCCAGCGGTCCACAGCCCGAAACAAGGCTGTCCGTGCTGCAGGCGCAGGGGCTAAGACCATCTCGGCAAGGAGACGATCCACCCAGCGGCTTTGAAACCCATCGGGGAGGAGGGATAAAAAGAGGCCTAGAGGCGTGGGCGGTGTCCACAAGGAGCTCTTTTGCACTGCTTGCCAAGCCGACCCCCCTCCCCCCCCCCCCCCCCCCCCGCACGATCTGGACCGACACAAGGGTCTGCGGAGCAGCTGCTGAATGGGAGGAGAACTCCGCCATCTTTGAGAAGTGCAGTGGCTGAGCCAGACAAAGGGGAAAAGACGGAGGAGACGAACAGCTGCAGACATCCAGGGAGCCCCATCGCTTTGAAGGCAGCGCACACCTGGGTGAGACTCGGGTAACCAGCAGGGGAGGGCGTGTCTGAGGCCAGCCCAGCGGCCACAAGAAGCTACAACTGTGGGTGGGCGTGGGGAAAGGGTGCCTTCTGGAGGTCCCCTTCCCGGAGCCATTCATCTGTTGACACACAACCACCCTGAGCCAATCTTTCCCCCTGAGCGGCCGCTGGCATAGGGTGCAGAATTGACTCGCAGACTTTCTGGACGTGATCCAATGCAGTTGGCTTAAACTGGAAAGGGAAAAGAGAAGGGGGGCTTCCCAGGGCCCGTTCTGTTTGAGACTTGGGGTTTGACTTTTTTTTTTTTTTTTTTTGGTTGGTTGGTCTGCTTGTGTTATTGGCTTTTGTTAGATTGTTTATTGATTGTTTATTGTTCTTTCTCTTTTTTTGGCTTTGTTCTGTTCTGCTTTTTTTGCATTGATTGTCAGAGTGTTTGATTGTTTGCTTCTGCTCCTTTTCTCGTTCCTTCTTTTCTTCCTTCTCACTTTGGCATCTCTTCTTTCTCCTTCATCTTTCATATTTGCACCCTGCCAGTGCATACTAAACAGAGACAAAAACAAGCTGTACGCAGAATTTGGGATTTCTAGAAACAGCGCAATTGAACTGGATAGAAAAGAGGTGCTATATATAGTTTACTCTCCATTTTCTTGATTCTCTATCTCCTCTCTCTTACACCAATTTCTACTCTTTTATCATTTTTTTTCTTCTTTTCCATCTTACTTTATATATAAATTGGTCTCTTCACCTAAGTGTCTACTCCATTCTCTATCTTCTCTCTTCTACTGATACTAAACCACTTCCAGTAATCCACGTCAATAGAACTCTACTCTCATACTTTCCAAGAAAGAACAATTCAAGACGCTTCCTTCTTCTTAAACATAATACCTCTGTATCCAATACTTGAAGCTATATAACCCCATCAGAAGCATACAGAGTAAACTGGAAATAATATCTCGGTTAACAAAATCTGTACATTGTGATCAAAATTGAATTTTCTGAATAGAAAGTGTTAGGTTTTAAAGTGTAAAGGAATTATAAGGGGAGCTGATAGCTTCGTACTACAGGAACAACATAAGGAATTAAGGTAAAATCGAAACAGTCAAGGTCCCACAGTGCAGGAAGAAAAGACACACAAGCAGCATGAAAAAACAAGGGAAGAAAGTGACACAATCAAATCAAGATTCATCATCAGTAGATTTCATGGCAAACACAGTTGGTCAAATGCCAGAGATGGAATTTAGAAATTACATATGCCAAATGTTTAGGGAACTTAAGAATGAACTCAAAAATGAGATGAGGGAGCAAGTACAGGAGGCAAAAGATCATTTTGACAAAGAACTCCAAAAACAAATACAGGAAGTAAAAGATTACTTCAATAGGGAAATAGAGGCTCTAAAGAGAAACCAAATAGAAATTCCAGAAATGAAAGAAGCAATAAACCAAAATAAAAGTTCAATTGAAAGCATCTCCAACAGAGTAGACCACTTGGAGGAAAGAACCTCAGACAATGAAGACAAAATATTTGTCCTAGAGAAGAATTTAGATCGTACAGCAAAACTCGTTGGAAATCAAGAACATAACATCCAAGAATTATGGGACAGCATAAAAAGACCAAACTTAAGAGTGATTGGCGTAGAGGAAGGGGCAGAGTTTCAAGCCAAAGGAATGAGTAATCTATTTAACGAAATAATTACAGAAAATTTTCCAAACTTGAGGAATGAATGGGAAAACCAAGTTCAAGAGGCATACCGAACACCAAACAAACAAAATCTCAACAGATCCACACCAAGACACATTATAATGAAAATGCCTAATATACTGAGCAAGGAGAGAATACTAAAAGCCACAAGAGAAAGGAAGCAGATCACATATAGGGGGAAACCAATCAGACTATGTTCAGATTTTTCAACCCAGACCTTAAAAGCAAGAAGATCCTGGAATAGCATATTTCAAGCTCTGAAAGAAAAGGGATGTCAACCAAGAATCTTATATCCAGCAAAATTGAGCTTTAGATTTGAAGATGAAATAAAAACCTTCCACGACAAGCAAAAGTTAAAAGATTTCACATCTCGAAAGCCAGCACTTCTGAACATCCTGGGCAACATTTTTCATGAAGAAGAAGAGAAAGATGATAATGAAAATGAACAAAGGGAGATATTAAACTAAAGGAAATACCAACCAGAAGAGAAACCTAATCAAGCTAAAGACCATAATTTAAATAAAAACGGATGGGAATAAAAATCATATCTCAATAATAACCCTGAATGTTAATGGCCTAAACTCGCCAATCAAAAGACACAGATTATCAGAATGGATTAAAAGAAACGACCCAACAATTTGCTGTCTCCAAGAAACACACCTCATAGAAAAAGACATCAACAGACTGAAAGTGAAAGGCTGGGAAAAGTCTTATCACTCACATGGCCGGCGGAAGCAAGCAGGGGTTTCCATTCTCGTATCAAATAAGGTAGACTTCAAACCAAAACTAATCAAGAGGGACAAAGATGGATATTTCTTATTACTTAAGGGAACCATTCATCAACAGGATATAACAATCATAAATCTATATGCCCCAAATAATGGAGCACCTACATTCATCAAACAAACGCTTCTCAAGTTCAAGAGTAAAATAGACCACAACACAGTTATTCTAGGGGACTTCAACACACCTCTCTCAACAATGGATAGATCATCCAAACAAAGGCTAAACAAAGAAACTTTAAGCCTCATTAAAACAATTAACAATTTAGATCTAACGGACATATATAGAATATTTCATCCCTCAGTAAACGAATACACTTTTTTCTCAGCAGCACATGGTTCCTTCTCCAAAATAGACCATATATTATGTCACAAGGCAACTCTCAGCAAATATAAAAAAGTAGAGATACTACCCATGCATGCTATCGGACCATAAAGGGATGAAATTGGAAATCAACGACAAAACAAGGAATAAGAAAAACTACTCCATCAACTGGAAGCTAAACAACATGTTACTGAATGAACAAGGGGTTGAAGAAGACATCAAAGAGGAGATCAAAAAATTCTTAGAGGTAAATGAGAACACAGATACTTCATATAGAAATCTCTGGGACACTATGAAGGCAGTAGTAAGAGGAAAATTCATTGCACTGAGTTCATTCCTTAAGAGGAAAAAAAAACCAACAAATAAATGACTTAACATCACACCTCAAAGCATTAGAAAAAGAAGAACAGACCAACACCAAGAGCAGTAGAAGACAGGAAATAATTAAAATCAGAGCAGAAATTAATGAAATCGAGACTAAGGAAACCATTCAAAGAATTGACAAGACTAAAAGTTGGTTCTTTGAAAAAATAAACAAAATTGACAGACCCTTAGCGATGCTAACGAAAAGAAGAAGAGAAAAAACTCAAATTACTAACATTCGTGATGAAAAAGGGACTATCACAACAAACACCTCAGATATACAGAATATAATTAGAAATTACTTTGAAAACCTGTACTCTAATAAAATAGAAAATACTGAATGCATTGACAGATTTCTAGAGTCATATGATTTGCCTAAACTGGATGTGGAGGCTATACACAATTTAAACAGATCAATTACAAGCAAAGAAATAGAAGAAGTCATCAAAAAGCTACCAACAAGGAAAAGTCCAGGACCTGATGGGTTTACAGCTGAGTTCTATAAGACTTTCAAAGAAGAACTAATTCCAATGCTCTTCAAACTATTCCAAGAAATAGAAAAAGAGGGAGCTCTTCCAGACTCTTTCTATGAGGCCAATATTACATTAATTCCAAAGCCAGGCAAAGACACATCCAAAAAAGAAAACTTCAGGCCCATATCTTTAATGAACATAGATGCAAAAATCTCAACAAAATCCTGGCAAATCGGATACAAAAACATATCAAAAAGATAGTGCACCATGATCAAGTGGGGTTTATCCCAGGGATGCAAGGCTGGTTCAACATTCGGAAATCAATAAACATAATACACCACATCAATAGACTTAAAGACAAAAATCATATGATCATCTCAATTGACGCAGAAAAAGCATTTGACAAAATACAACACCCCTTTATGTTCAAAACACTGGAAAAACTAGGAATATCAGGAACATATCTCAACATTATAAAAGCTATATATGCAAGGCCCCGAGCTAACATTATCTTAAATGGTGAAAAATTGAAAGCATTCCCTCTAAAAACTGGAACAAGACAGGGATGCCCCCTTTCACCACTGTTATTTAACATAGTACTGGAAACTCTGGCCAGAGCAATTAGACAGACGAAAGAAATTAAAGGGATCCAGATAGGAAAAGAAGAGCTCAAATTAGCACTATTTGCTGATGACATGATAATCTTCCTAGAAGACCCAAAAAACTCTACCAGAAAACTTTTACAACTAGTAAATGAATTTGGCAAAGTTGCAGGATACAAAATCAACACACATAAGTCAAAGGCATTTTTGTACATCAGCAAAAAAGACTCTGAAAGGGAAATGATGAAAACTACCCCATTTACAATAGCATCAAAAAAAATAAAATACCTTGGAATCAACCTAACTAAAGAGGTGAAAGACCTCTATAACGAAAATTATAGAACACTAAAGAAAGAAATTATAGATGAACTCAGAAGATGGAAAGACCTACCTTGCTCTTGGATAGGTAGAATTAATATTGTCAAAATGTCCATACTACCAAAAGCACTATACAGATTTAATGCAATTCCAATCAAAATCCCAATGTCATTCTTCAAAGAAATAGAAATAGCAGTCATGAAATTCATCTGGAAAAATAAGAGACCCAGAATAGCCAAAGCAATCCTGAGCAAGAAAAGTGATGCAGGGGGCATCACCATACCGGACCTTAAATTATACTATAGAGCAATAGTAACAAAAACAGCATGGTATTGGCACCAAAACAGACTGGTGGACCAATGGTACAGAATTGAGGACACAGAAACTAATACATATAATTTCAAGCTATCTTATATTAGACAAAGGTGCCAAAAATGTACAGTGGAGAAAGGATAGCCTCTTCAACAAATGGTGCTGGGAAAACTGGAAATCCATATGCACCAAATTGAAATTAAATCCTTATCTCTCACCATGCACAAAACTCAATTCAAAATGGATCAAGGACCTAGGAATTAGAACAGAGACAATACGCCTAATAGAAGAAAAAGTAAGCTCCAATTTCCAACATGTCGGATTAGGCCACAAGTTCCTCAATAAGAATCCTGTAGCGCAAGAATTACTACCAAGAATTAATGAATGGGATAGATTTAAACTAAAAAGCTTCTTCTCAGCAAAAGAAACAATCAGTGAGGTGAATAGAGAGCCAACTAATTGGGAACAAATATTTAGTACATGCACATCAGACAGAGCACTGATCTCTAGAATATATAAAGAACTCAAAAAACTTTACACCAAAAAAACAAATAACCCAATCAATAAATGGGCTAAGGAATTGAGAAGACACCTCTCAGAAGAAGATACACGATTAATTAACAAATACATGAAAAAATGTTCAACATCGCTGGCAATTAGAGAAATGCAAATCAAAACTACTCTAAGATTTCACTTCACTCCAGTCAGAATGGCAGCTATCAAGAACACAAGCAACAATAAATGTTGGAGAGGATGTGGGGAAAAAGGCACACTCATACATTGCTGGTGGGAATGCAAAATGGTGCAACCATTATGGAAAGCAGTATGGAGATTTCTTGGAAAACTGGGAATGGAGCCACCCTATGACCCAGCCATCCCACTCCTGGGTCTATTCCCAAAGGACTTAAAAACAGCATATTACAGTGACACAGCTATCTCAATGTTTGTAGCTGCGCAATTCACAATAGCTAGGTTGTGGAACCAACCTAGATGTCCCTCAGTAGATGAGTGGATTAAGAAAATGTGGTATATACGCACAATGGAATTTTACTCAGCAATAAAAGAAAATAAATTAATGGCATTTGCAGGTAAATGGATGAAGTTGGAAGACATAATGCTAAGTGAAGTTAGTCAGTCGCAAAAATCCAAGTACCAAATGTTCTCTCTTATATAAGGAGGCTAGTTCATAGTATTGTTGGATGGGAGGGTACATACGAGGACTAGAAGAACACTAGAATGGTCAAAGGGAAGGGAGAGTAAGGGAGGGAGCAAGGGGGGAGGGAGAGGGAGAAAAGGAAAAAGAAAAGAAAAGGTGTTTGATTGAGATGGATATCATTTTCCTAAATGCATGATTGAAGACCTGAATTGTACGAATATACTCTGTATGCAAGCAATTGTATGTAAAAAAATGCTAAATACATGCACTATGAGTTGTACATATTAAAAATTATAAATAAAAAAAAAAGATACAAATTTAAAAAAAATAAATAAATAAATAAAATAACTATAGAAAAGTAATAACATCAAAGGCTGCAACAAGGCTTTATACAGTGTAAGGGCCCATCAGATATTTTGTTAAAGGATCTCTGTCCAGTAAGTCTTCTTTTACTTAAAGGAGCATTGGAACATTTAGATAGTACTAAACAATTGCTATTTAAAAAATCCACCTGGGGCATTGGGCTGGGCCTGGCAGTGAAAAAAAAGGTGATTTTGAAACATATAGTGCGGGGTGGGGTGGAGACAGCCATACTGAAGCATCTGTACAGTCAAGGGACCTTTAGCACCTCCACAACAATGAAAAAAATTGTGAAGAAGCTAAGACTTCCGCCCATATCAAAGATGGCGGCTGGGCAGCCTGCCAAATCTCTAGGGAGTTTGGCGGGATCTGATGTCCAAGCTGCTGGGGTGGAGTGGTTAATAAACAGCAAATGCCCTTGCGAAATTCTGCCATGCACTGGAAAGAAGTGCTTTGCAGGTGGTTCGCAACGCCCAACACTGATCCAAATAATCAAAAAAGTGAACAAGAATTGAAAGATGAAGAAATGGATTTATTTACCAAATACTACTCAGAATGGAAAGGAGGTAGAAAAAACACAAATGAATTATATAGGACCATTCCCCGGTTTAATTATAGACTGCCAGCTGAAAATAAAGTTTTACTACAGAAATTAAGAGAGGAATCCAGAGCTGTTTTTCTACAAAGGAAAAGCAGAGAATTCTTAGATAATGAAGAATTACAGACACCACCTATGATTGGAGAGGAAGCAATGATCAATTATGAAAAAATTTTGAAGGTTGGTGAAAAGGCTGGACCAAAGTGCAAGCAATTTTTCGCTGCAAAAGTCTTTGCTAAACTCCTTCATACAGATTCATATGGAAGAATTTCCATCATGCAGTTTTTTAACTATGTCATGTGAAAAGTTTGGTTTCAGCAAACAAGAATAGGACTCATTTATATGATGTTGCTGGTCAAGGATACCTTCCGGAATCTGATTTAGAAAACTACATATTGGAACTTATTCCTACTTTGCCACAATTAGATGGACTGGAAAAATCCTTTTACTCCTTTTATGTTTGTGCAGCAGTTAGGAAATTTTTCTTCTTTTTGGACCCTTTAAGAACAGGTAAAATTAAAATTCAAGATATTTTAGCATGCAGCTTTCTGGATGACTTGCTGGAGCTAAGGGATGAGGAACTATCCAAAGACAGTCGAGAAACAAATTGGTTTTCTGCTCCTTCTGCCCAAAGGGTTTATGGCCAGTATTTGAATCTTAATAACGATCGCAATGGTATGCTCAGTAAAGAAGAACTATCCCGCTATGGAACAGCAAACATGACCAATGTCTTCTTAGATTGTGTTTTCCAGGAATGTCTCACTTAGGATGGAGAAATGGACTTACTTGGATTTTGTTCTTGCATTAGAAAACAGGAAGGAACCTGCAGCTTTGCAGTATATTTTCAAACTGCTTGATATTGAGAATAAGGGATATCTCAATGTCTTTTCCCTTAATTATTTCTTTAGGGCCATACAAGAACAATTGAAAATCCATGGACAAGATCCTGTTTCATTTCAAGACCTCAAGGATGAAATCTTTGACATGGCAAAACCAAAGGATCCTTTGAAAATCCCTCTTCAGGATTTAATCAATAGTATAAATGGAGATACAGACACTAATTGATCTGAATGGCTTCTGGACTTGCGAAAACAAAGAAGCCCTTGTTGCAAATGACAGTGAAAATTCTGCAGACATTGATGATACATGATCTCTAAAAAGCTAGACTGTCTTAAGATGCTTGAATACTGCATGTGAAACCTTTGAAGCAGAATTCTTTTAGAAATGGTTTAAATAAAATAATATGTCTAAAGACACACACACACACACACACACAATCCAGCTGGACTATCGCCTAAGATTATTAGCTGTGGTAAAAATAATACTTAAGTAGAAATCAGGACAAATTGGTTCTAGCTTTGATGTATCCATGAGTTGTTTGATACTCAACTACTCCCCTCGCCCAAATTCAGTTTCTTTATATGTAACTCAAACCACCCAGATTGGTAGTTCCCTAAATTTTTTTTCTAAATCAAAGACTCTAGAAACTTCAATTAGCATGCTTTCTGAGCACTCCTTGAATTGTTAATGAGAATTTCTTCTTAATACTTGTATATCCTCGAAGAGCAGAATCAGCATCAAAAGTTTCTGATATGTTTGTGTGTATAATATATACATGTGTATATACATCATACATAAATATTACATACTGTCTATATGAATGTATGTATGTCTTACATGCATATTTAAATAAATATACATATGAAATTACCTATACATAGTCATGTGCTTCATCTTATCAATTTTAAGATGCACATTTTTCCACATTTTTATCTGAAATTTGAAAGTTCAACAAGTACGATCGCAATCACTGATATTAGGAGGTAATCATACTGTAAATGTCATTGCTTGCACATGTATATATTTGGTCACAGCTATTCACATAACTAGCAATTCAACTGAATTATAGACATTGTTTTCTCAAATAAAGCCTCAGTCCTAAGATGAGAATTCACAAGCATGGCAAACCCTATCAAACAAACATGAAAGGAGAATCATTTTCCCAAAATGAGACAGAGATCCCCACAGTGCTCAGAGGAATAGAAGAAGGAATAGCTAAGCTATTTAACATAGATGGCCAGGAACCTTGTATACTACTTGAGGATGTTCATGTTGTGTTTTGTGAACATTTATTCAAACAACTGGAGAATAAACCTGACTGAGAAATATCATAATGTTGTTGTTAATCCTGATGGACAACTGTGATCCCTTGAAATTTCAGCCAATTTTAAATTCACTTAAAGAAGGGATATGTGTTCCTGCTATTACATAGAAAACCTTCCACTGATAACTTGTGGTAAAAGTCAAGGAAAGTTCTGTATTACAATATGTCAAATAAGAATAAATGATTTATGAGGAATACCTGGGAAACACTAGTAGATTATGCTTCTTAGAACTGGTGCTTCATCGATATTCTTGATGAAACAGGAAAATACTGTGGAAAACAAAACAAAAAACCATCACCAATGACTCTGGATTAGAAAGTGATTCAACATATGTAAGTTTTAGAAAAATGTTTTTAAAATTATTTCGCTTAGATGTACATGTATAGATGTACAATGGTATATGACTGAATATTTTATGTTCAAATCAGTATGAATAACTTTTTATGAGTATAAAGTTCTAATTCATAGGAAATTAGAATTGTGTCATAATTTCAATCCTGATTTTCTTTCCTTAAGGTGCATCAAGGAGAGAAAATTTTATAATCCATGGTATCTTAGGATGTCTTTTTTTTTTTTCTTTTTTTTGGTACTGGAGATTGAACTCAGGGCACTAGACCACTGGGTGACATCCCCAGTCCTTTTTTATATTTTATTAGACATAGGGTCTCACTGAGTTGCTAAGTGCCTCACTATTGCTGAGGCTGGCTTTGAACTTGCAATCCTCCTGCCTCAGCCTCCCCAGTGCTGCAATTACAGGCGTGCGCCACCATGCCTGGCTCAGTGGTATCTTATGTGGATTACAGTGTGTTTTCTTCATATATGAAGGATACGCTGATACACAGCAACTTTTCTTGATCCATTTGCTCATTGACCTATGCTTTGAAAGATTTTTCTTAAAAAGCAAACTTGGTATGTTATGCATTATAATTTTGTTTCTGTATTATATCTACTGCTACATAACAAATGATCCCCAAATTTAGTGACTTCCAACAGCACTTTGTCATCTCTCACATCCCTATGCGTCGACCAGGGCGAACTGTACTCTGTTCACTCAGGATTTTTACATGGCGTCTGTCTGTCAAACGGCAGCCATGACTTAAATTACCTGAAGAATCCACTGCACTGGATATCCAGAATGGATCTCTCACATAGATGGACGTTAATGCTGGTTGTCCACTGGCAGCTCAGTGAGGCCTGCTGACCAGAGTACCTATATGTGGTAGCCTCTCCATATGGCTCAGGCTTCCCTCGCCAAGGGCCATGTTCTGAGAAAAGAGTAAGAGTGAACATCCCGACAAGTCAAGATGGAATTTAGCATCTCATGATCTAGCCCTCAGAGTCCAAGAATATTGTTTCATCTATATTCCATTACTCAAAACTGTCAGGAAGGCCTTCACAAATTCACAAGGGAAGGAATTAGACTCCATCTCTCAATGGGATAGATAGCAAGGAATTCACAACCACTTCCCCACCTTAGTCAAAAATAATTCATATTCCTCTCACACATAAAACACACTCACCCTCTTCTAAGACCCCTCTCTTTCTCTTAAACATCTAGTTATGGAATCAACTCAAAGTCTAAGATTGTGTCATCTAAGGTATGTGCAACTGTTTGAACTCCTTAGGCAAGGTTTTCAGATACAGGAACTCAAGTATGAGTCTTCTTTTTTTTTTAATATTTATTTTTTAGTTTTAGGTGGACACAATATTTTATTTTTATGTGGTGCTGAGGATCGAACCCAGTGCCTCATGCATGCTATGTGAGCACTCTACCACTGAGCCACAACCCCAGCCCTCAAGTATGAGTCTTTTGCTATGAAAAACTCTGTGAACTAGAGAGAGAAATAATCTCCCCTTCCTCCACCCACACCCAACGAACATACAAAGATAGGACAACAAAAATAAATACTCCACTTAAAAAAGATCATCAGGAAGAGAACTGATAGACACTGGTCCAAGCCACGTTGAAATCCAGCAGAGCACAAATGTTGCCAGTGCTTCACTGAGGATCCAGTCTCGCCTCCTGCACGTGTCTCCTCATTGCCATTGCTTTTGGCTGCATCCTCTACACTCTGTCTTTCACTCTTTGTCCTCTTCCCTCTCTCACAGAATCTACAGCTATACTCAAACTGGAATAATTGTCTCAGATTGCTCCCTCCTATAAGAGCCAGGTGGTTCTGAGGGCTCTTCTTTTTAAAATGCTTCTATTTTGCCTAGTGCAGTGGTGCACGCCTGTAATCCCAGTGGCCTGGGAGGCTGAGGCAGGAGGATCACTAGTTCAAAGCCAGCCTCAGCAAAATCGAGGTACCAAGCAACTCGGTGAGACTCTGTCTCTAAATAAAATACAAAACAGGGTTGTGAATACGGCTCAGTGCTTGAGTGCCCCTGAGTTCAATTCCTGGGGCAGGGGGAGGAATATTTCTGTTTTAGTTTTAATTGTTGGTGATTTTTAACAGCATAATTCTTATGAAATACTTTAAAGTAATTATGAATCTTAATGAGTTACATTCCACAAATAGGTTCAAGACAAGTCTCTCTCTGGATTATGTTGATTCTTAAGAGTTTTGTGGAATAACATCCTTAAGATTCTTAAAAACCTCTTTGTCTAGTTTTAAATGCTTGTGGTTCACATTCAATATTTTAAGAAAATCTCTTCTTTCTATCATAAAGGGTTTAGGAGACTGGTACTTTGTATTCTTAGAAGCCCAAACAGGCACAATTTAAATCTTTCAGAGGTATCAATAGTATTTTATTCATAGCCTTGTGATTTTATCCTGAGACTGTGCTTTAAAAAGGGTCCAAGACCCTTTTTAAATTGAAATTCTTTACCAGAAGGGACTAAGAAACTATTTTATTTTGAACCCAGCTTGTTTGTATATCCTGTAAATTCTGCTAAAAATTTGAACAGCTCCTTCTTTAGAATATCTTTCTCTCCACACTTTTAATCATTGACAGCTACTGAAAGCATCTGTCATTCTATACATGTTTTAGGTAACTGCAATGACTGCCACCCACTTCTGCATAACTTCTGTTGATGTTACCTGATGCCACATAATAGTATTTTGTTGGATTGTATACTGCTTCCTTTTAGGTGTTTAAACTTTGAGGATAGTTGATGGAGCACATGATAATAACATTTTGGGAAACACTATGACATACCTAGATTAGGAGATAGAAAAATAGATGTTTCATTGTCCCTTATTCAACTGTCTTTTGTTCAGAAATATCATAGCTGGGCTTGTATTTGTATAGGAGGAATATTTTTCCTCTTGATTTTCTTTCTGTTCCCTAAAATGTATCAGAGGATTTCTCTTTAAACATGCTTTACAAAAAGAAATAACATGTTCCTTCCTCCATGGTGAATAATTTATAGAAATTCTCTCAGTGACATTTGATCAACAGAAATGGAGTTTTTAAGAAAATGTTTTCTAACATGATAGGTAAATAACAGTCTGACAGACCAAATAAGCTTCAGCTTTGAGATGATCCATTGATTGAACTCTACTTCTTTTCGTTTGATCATCCATGCCTCAGGAATCAAACAGGGTAGGGAAATGCAAGGTGATCACTCATGTAATTTCTTTCAATTATTTCTATTGACATGAAAGCACTAGAAATTTTACATTGCTATGGGAGTTGAAATTGTTTTATTTTTCAATCAACTTTTTAGTATCAGTCAGACCGTTACAGATACTCTCTATAAATTAGTCCATGATACAGAGAAGATGTATTTAAGTGTATAAGTAGAATCAGAAGGCGCCAACCTCCACAGCAATGACTATGTTCCAAAATAGCAGAAAAGAAATCTAGAAACAGGAAAGCAAATGTACATCCAACTGTGATCTGTGTGTGGTGTTTATTCTTGTTTGTGTAACAGTTTAGATGGAGCTGTCATCAGAATTAACGAGGAATAGCAGATGATTTTAAAGTTTGAGCCATACAAAAAATTTAATGAGTTTTAGGTAAATGAAAGTGTTCTTTTTAAATGTAATATAAGGAAACATTATACTGGGTTATGTACACTACATATCAAACAGTTTGAAGCTTCGGATTAATGTCTAAAGTTAGCACTCTACTTTTATTCATAATGAGAGGATGTGTCATTTTATTGTGAAAAGCAGATATCACTAAATTCCATGAGGGGCATTGCTGCAAAAATTGAGTGCTGAACTCTGGAAAGTTCGGTCATAAGAAGGTAATTGTATTGTGGGTTTGGGAACTCTTGCAGCATGTAGGTGAGCTATAGCCTCAACCCCAGACACTTGATCTACCTAACCTTTCACAGAGACTGCAATTACATTCTCATACCAATCTGCCCTTGACTTACAGATCACCAAATGCACACATTTGGGAAAAATCACTGTGACTCAGGGTTGGACCTGTCAGATTTAGTGGGTCAAGAAATAAAGAGGTGAAATAGGCCATAAGATTTTAGTCCCCACTGAAATGCATGAAGGTCTAGAAGGTCTCAGCTAAGGTCAAAGGGTTGATACACAACTTGTGTATCAGCTAGGGCTTTAGCATTGTGATCATTACACACGTGTGGCTGGGACATAGGAGAAGCAGAAGTGTAGGAATCTGGGATTATAGCAACAGAGCTGTTACAAGTGGAGGCTTAAATGGAAAAGGACAGGGAATAGTGATGAAACCTGGAAGGAAAGAAAAAAAGTACAGAGTTGGCCATTTAGAGAGGCATACACTCACAAGGCTAGAACCAGGAAATAAATTCCCTGATATAACTGTTGCTTTCTTCTAGTTTTTAGACAAGTTCCCTGTATCTGTACTTGTCAGTATTCTCTCCACAATACAACTGCATAGCATGTACATTGTATTAGGTATTAAAAGTAATTTAGAGATGATTTAAAGTATAAATCATGTGCACAGGATAAGTGCAAATACTACACCATTTTCTATAAGGGATTGAGTATCCTGGATTTTGGTATTCCTAGGGGCCTTGGAAAATTCAGCAGATACTGAGGAACAATTGTGTATATTATCAGAAGGCTCTTACTGTCAATGGATTCATTGTTTACTTTTAAGTTGGACAACTTTTTCAATCCTTGAATAGCTGTTTAAATACATCAGGTATAGTCATGCATTAATTTAATTGTTATTGAGCATCTACAAACATTTTTATACTGGAGATAATGAGGTTAAAATACAGTCTGTACGTTCAACTATCCTATGCCCTCTCTAGGAATATGGGAAAGTAAACAAAAAAATTTCAAATTGTTGTACTATGGATGCGGACCATGTGGACATAAGACACAGAAGGAGCTTGTGGTCCAGAGTTGAAGAATGCAGGGGATTCAGAGTCTCATTCCACACGGCCACCAATCTGAAGCATCCACACCCTTTCCCGTCAAGCCCCCATCAATGACTGGGTGCATGGCGATGCATACTAGGATCTTCCCATTTATGTCCAACACTAGAGTTCTCTGTTTGCTCTAGAACTTTTGGGGGGTTGTATGAGATTTGTCAGATCATCCCTGAGACTGTCTTTCTCTCCCTGTTTTTATTTCTATAATTAGCAGATCTGCATTGCAGGCTAATATTTTCATCTGCTCATTCCTGCTTTCTCCTTCCTGATCTTCCACAGGATTTACTTCCTGGTAAAACTCTTATACCCTCAACTTCATTTCAGCACTGCTTCTCAGAATAAGTGAACGGCAAACACCAGGCTTATGAGTAAGGACAACATGCTACTGGAGCAGGAAACACTACCTAGGAGAATCTGATCATACCTGGAAGTGTTAGATTTGGTCACATAGAAAAATGTTAATCTTTCTTTTGTTGTTGTTGTTGTTGTTTGTTTTATTTTAGATGGAAAAGCCTTATTAACATTCATGGAACTAAATAAAATAATACTCTGAATGTTTTGGCAAAGGATTGGCAAAGAGTTCATTAGTAACAGATTATTCCAAAAGTAAAGAGAAAAGCTAGTTAAAGAAAATATAAATATGTTATTTCAGCCAAGTGTATATTTGAAAGTTATGCTGAAAAATAGTGCTCAATAGTGCCTAATACATAGGAAGCACACAGAAAATATTTACTAATTAAGTAAATGAATAAATGAATTGTGTTTCTGGCTTTTCCCAGGATAAGTGAATATTTGGTCATTTTTTACATAGTTTAGTTATGCGTTACTGCTTCATAGTCAGTCAATGCAAAAAAAAAAAAAATTTTTCTTGGATTATCAGAAGTAGGTCACTTTAACTTTATTTTATTATTCCAAAATCCTTCCTGTCCTTGACAATTGCATTTCATTCTGCCTGGTCTTTGTTGGACTCAATTAGGGCTAAAAATCTCTGTATCACTGGCATGCAAAACTATGAAATTCTGCTCAACATCTGGAGTTGGGAAGAAATGAGGCCGCCTCAAGTCTCCTGAGAAGCTGTGGGCACTGGTACAGCTGTGCCCCAGGGAATGACTGAAAGCAAAGTGCACCTGTACAGACAGGCTGTGAGCGTATCCATTCCTGAAGGATGCTCCAGTAATAAGCTAGAAGTTAGGCTGACACTGGGGTTGTGATCTCCCAGGGAGACTGTAACACGGGTGGGAAGTTGGAAAGACATCAAAATGCCACATTGCATGGAACAACCACAACCCTACATTCTGGCAAAAATATAAATCAGTGAGAAATTAACATGTGATGATTATAACAGAAAGGAACCCAATTCTCACACCTTGTCCAATTAGATTGGTTACAGTGAAATAAATAAGAATTTAGTGATTTGGGATATTCGAAAGCAAGAAAATTTAAAAATGTTTTATTGGTGAATGTTAATTATATAGAATAGTGGGTTTGATTGTGATGTATTTGTATTTGCAGGTCATTTGATCTGTTTTGCTCCCCAGTTCCTCATTTTACCTTCCTCCTCACCCCTTGATCTCCTTCCTCTACCCTTCTATTTTCATGAGATTCCACATGAAAGAAAACATGACACCTGCCTTTCTTACTATGGCTTATATTTCTTAACATGATTCTCTCTGGATGCATCCATTTTCCCGCAAATGACATAATTTCATTCTTCCTTATGGATGAATCAAATGACATTGTGTATATATACTGCAATTTTTTTATCCATTCAACTGTTGACAAACATCTAGGCTGGTTTGATAACTTGGATATTGTGAATTGTGCTGCTTTAAACATGGGAATGCATGTATCTCTAACGTATGCTGATTTTAATTCTTTTGGATAAATACCAAAGATTGATATAGTTGGGTCATATGGTAGTTCTATTTTTAGTTTGTTGAAGAGCTGCCATACTGATTATCATAGTGGCTGTACTAATTTGCATTCCCACAAACAGTATGTAAGGGTTCCATTTTTCCTGCATCTTTGCCAACATTTCCTGTTATTTACATTATTGATGATTGCCATTCTGATTGGAGGGAGATGAAATCTCAATGTAGCTTTGATCTGCATTTCCCTGATGGCTAACGATGTTGATTTTTTTTCTTATACTTGTTGACCATTTGTAACTCTTTTTTTTTCAGAAGTGTCTGATTAGTTCATTCATGCATTTACTGAATGGGTTATTTTTTGGTGTTGCGTTTTTTGAGTTCTTTATATATTCTGGATATTAATTTTCCATTGGAAGAGCAGGTGGCAGAGCTTTTCTCCCATTCCATAGGTTCTCTAGTCATGGTGTTCACTGTTTCCTTTGCTGTTCACACTTTCCTTTCCTTTTTTAATGTTGTGTTATACCATTTCTTGATTCTTGGTATTATTTATTGAGCAATAGGAGTCCTATTAAGGAAATGGTGCCTATACCTCTGTTGACCCTATGTTTTCTTCTAGTAGTTGCAAAGTTTTTGGTTTTATTCCTAGATCTTTGATCCATTTTGAGTCAACTTTTGTGCACTGTGAGAAATAAAGACCTAGTTTTAATCTTCCAAATGTAGATATCCAGTTTTCTCAGCAATATTTGTTGAAGAGACTGTCTTTTTCCAAATTGTTTTGTCACTCTCTGTGAAGAATCAGATGACTATACCTGTGTGGGTTTTCCTGTGACCTCTATTCTGTTTCATTGGTTGACATGTGTATTTTTATTCTTACTATTGCTCTGTGGTATCATATGAAGTCAGGTATGGTGATTCCTTCATCTTTGTTCTTTGCTTAGGATAGTTTGCCATTCCAGGTCTTTTGTTCTTCCATATGAATTTCAGAACTTTTTTCTAGTTCTAATAAGAACATCATTGGTATTTTGATGGGAATTGCATCAAACCCATAGCTCACTTTTATAGTATGGCCATTTTAGAAATATCAATTCTACCTATCCATGAACATGGAAGGTCTATTAATGTCCTGCTGTCTTTTTCAATTTCTTTCTTAAGAGTTCTGTAATTTTCTTTGTAGAGGTCTTTTGCCACTTTTCTTAGATTCATTCCTATTTTGATTTTTTGAAGCTATTGTGAATGGAATTGTTTTCCTGATTTCTTTCTCAATGAATTCATAATTGGTGTACAGAAAAGCTATTCATTTTTGTATGTTGATCTTGTGTCTGTTATTTTGTTGAATATAGAAGCTCTATAAGTCTTCTGATAGAGTTTCTAGAATGTTCTAAGTATAGAATCACATTATCTGCAAGTGGATGATTTGATTTCTTCCTCTCCTATTCATATTTTTAATTTCTTTCTCTTGATGAAATTGCTCTAGCTAAAATTTCAAGAATTATATTAAATAGGAAAGGTGAAAGTAAACATCTTTCCCTTGTTTCTAATTTTAGAAAAAATGCTTTCGGTTTGTCACCATTTAGTATGATGTTGTTTTTTAGTTTTGTCATATATGCCCTTTATGATGTTGACCCTTCTATCTCTAGCTTCTTCAGATTTTTTTTTTTTTTTTTTTTTTTTTTTTTTTTTTTTTATCATGAATGGGTACATTTTTTGAAGACTTTCAATGTTTGTCTTGAGATGACCTTGTGATCTCTGTCCTTTGTTGCATTTATGTGGTATACTATGTGTATTGATTTGCATACGTTGAACAAACAATCCCTGGAAAGAAACCAACTTGATCATGGTGTATGATTTTTTTTAATGTTTTCCTCAATTCAGTCAGCTAATATTTTATAGCAGCTGCCAAGTTAGGGTGAAGTTTTGGTCTATGCTTAGCAGCCATATTGATTACACAGCTTTAGGAATCAACTCAAGACACAGGATATGCATTTTGAATGGGTAATGCTGTATCTGCCTCCTTCCAAGTACGATGTCCCAGAGTGATGATGCTCAACTCCCAGGCCCTCTGTATATCCACCAGTGGCCACCACTTCTTCACTGAGTTGCTATTTTTTAAAATTTATTTTATTTGTTCTTTTAAAATATATATGACAATAGAGTGTATTTCGCTGTATTATACATACACGGAGTATAATCTCCTATTCTTGAGGTTGTACATGATGTGGACTTACACTGGTTGTGTATTCATATATGAACATAGGAAAGTTTTGTCCAATTTATTCTACTGTCTTTCCTATTCCCATTCAATCTCCCTTCCCTTCATTCCCCTTTGTTCAATCCAATGAACTTCTATTCTCCCTCCCCACTTATTGTGTGTTAGCATCTGCATATCAGAGAGAACATTCAGCCTTTGGTTTGGGGGGATTGGCTTATTTCATTTAGCATGATAGTCTTCAGTTCCATCCATTTTACTGACAAATGCCATAATTTCTTTCTTTTTTATAACTGAGTAATATTCCACTGTGTATATGTACCACATTTTTTTTATCCATTCATCTGTTGAAGGGCACCCAATTTGGTTCCATAGTTTAGCTATTGTGAATTGAGCTGCTATGAATATTGATGTAGCCACATCGCTGTAGTATGCTGATTTTAAGTCCTTTGGGTATATGCAGATGAGTGGGATAATTGGATCAAATGGTTGTTCCATTCCAAGTTTTCTAAGGAATCTCCATACTGCTTTTCAGAGTGGTTACACCAATTTGCATACCCACCAGCAATGTATGAGTGTACATTTCCCCCCACATTCTTGCCAAAATTTATTATTGCTTATATTCTTGATAATAACCATTCTGACTGGAGAGAAATGGAATCTCATGAGTTTTACTTTGCATTTCTCTAATTGCTAGAGATGTTGCACATTTTTTCATATAGTGTTGACCAATCATATTTCTTCTTCTGTACAGGGTTTGTTCAGTTCCTTTGCCCACTTATTGACTAGGTTATTTGTTTTTTATGGCATTAAGATTTATGAGTTCTTAGCCAGGTGTGGTGACGCATACCTGTAATCCCAGCACTTGGGAGGCTGAGGCAGGAGGATCTCGGGTTCAAAGCCAGCCTCAGCCATGACGAGGCACTTAGCAACTCAATGAGACCCTGTCACTAATAAAATACAAAAAAGTACTGGGGATGTGGCCCAGCGGTCTGGTGCCCCTGAGTTCAATCCCCGGTACCACACACACACAAAAAAAAGACAAAACAAAAAAAGATTTATATATCCTGGAGATTAATGCTCTATCTGAATTGCAGGTGGCAATGAGTTTCTCCCATTCTATAGGCTCATTCAAGAGACATTTTCGAAGCATGAGGGAATTAAAGCATGAAACAGATCTACAGACATCATAGATGTTCTACTATGACTTAGATGCTACTAGCCTATGGGAAAATAACATATGGTAGATCAAATAGACTAAACACATCTATACAATATCTTCTCCAATAACTGTTGGATACAATTACTTTTCAGCTGCTTATGGAACTTTCTCCAAAATAGATCATATTTTATTGCACAAAACAGGTCTTTGAAAATAGAAAAAAGTTGAAATAATGTCTTGCATCTTATCAGAAATAATAGAATAAAATTAGAAATCAACAGAAAAACTACAGAAATATTTATCATTAGTTGAGTAGATATAAAGTTAATATTCTATTATCTACTTACCTGTGCTTTCAATATCTTACACCTAATTATTGTTCCTAGGACCATAAGAAGTAAATCTTTTGCATGGCTGCTGTGGTTATTTAAAGGCATTGATTATATCCATTCACAGAGGGATTTCAGGTATCATATTTTACTTCTTCAACAATATTTTTTTAGGTAATAGCCTGGAGTGCAATACCTGAAATATGTTTTATTATTATTGCAAAATTAATTGACAGTTGGATTTGAATTCCTTCACTATCATAGACTTTTCCTTGGGCACCTCAAATTTATCTTAAGATGTTTTTAAGAGTGGGTTTCAGTATTGAATTAATAACCATAATTCATCTAAGCAATGTACATATATCAGTGTGGCATAGGATTAATAGCTGCCATTTATTGTGCACTTAAAATGTGCTTGGAACTATATAAAGCACATAAGAAAAAATCTCCTATATTATCATCCTAATTTTTGAGATGGGAAATACATACTTACTTTAGAGTTGAAGAAATGGAAGTCAGGTAAAAAAATCACCCAGGATCAGTTAGTTAATGGGGCACTAAGATTTGAAACAAAGTTTTTCTAACCTCAAAGCTCACACCTTTAACCATTATTTCATTACCATATTATATATCCTTGGTAACCATATTAAAGCACTGATACATGCTGAGTTTTTTGTCAATTATATTTCACTTGTGTTCCTTAACACCCTGTTTATTTACCTATGTAATTTGTTTTGTTTTCTTATATTTGAGTATAATTTTAAGAAAAATATGGATTGAAATAGTGTCAGTACACTTAATTGAGAATTTGATTTACAGAGTATTTTTACCTTGTCTCTCTATCAAAAAAACAAAAAAAGAAAAAAAAAGAAAAAAAAAAAGGAATAATAGTTTTCATATCTCAGTCTGCACTAGGGTCAAAACACTTCTTTGTTCACTGATGTATGTCTGGCACTTAGTACAGTGCTTCATTCATAGTAAGTGCTCCAAAAATAATCATGAAATAAAATGCTACAATGAAAAAGATAATTTATGTGAGGACTTAGCATAATACCTTAGAAATATTTTACTATCAATAAATAATATTTATTTTCACTAATTTGGCTTTTGAATATGTAGAGGAAAAACACATGTCTGTTTTCCATAATTCAGAATATTAAGATTTATTTTGATCTTCTCTATAAAAAATGATCTTTGTTTCTAGTTCCTTGTTACCTTAATATGTCTCCTATCTGTTTGTTTCAATTACTTGTAAAAATATGTGAATAGATATAGAAACACATTTTTAGTAGAACAGAAACTCTCCTCTAGGCTAAAAGTAGATTCTGAATTTAGGCTTCTATCTGTATAGCTGTTTATTCTTTTAGACTTCTGGACATTTATAACTGACAAGGGACTGATAAATCACCAATATCTTAAACCAAAAAGCCAAATGACTTTTAGCAAATGATTACCCTTCCCTCACAATATCCCTTTTGACAATCCTCACCAGGTTCTCAGTGTCAAAGAGCATCTGGTGAAGGCTGCAGATTTGTCTCTGGGGACAGTTTTTTTTTTTTTTTTACCTCATTTGCCATTTGCAGTAAAGATTCATCAGTTCCAAATTGAAAGGAATGGGAATTGATTGTGAAGGCAAACATCAGGCTTTCATTCTGAAAAAGAAGCAAACTCAACCTAACTCCAAGAGAAAAATCTGTCCAAATGTTATAAAACACAAAGAAAAATACCCAGATTGTTTCCTTGTTAGACAACTCATTGATAAAATTGAAAATTCCTTTCTTTGGAAAAATTTGAAATGGTATTGGAATCTCATTTTAAAATTCAATGCAGGGGTATGTTTAAATAAGGAAAACTGATTACATAACTTTGTCTTTTGCCTTAAACTCATAGAAATGGCACAAAAGAATGAACATAAAAATAATCTTCTTGGGCCAAAGACAATGATATATGATGCAAAAGCATAGGAACATTTCAAAGAGTTTTCAGGTTAAGAATGGGTAGAAGAGTCATTAATGAAACCACCTAGCAGGGGAAGATAAAGTCTACGTATTTTCTAAAGAATTCCAGTGAGAATAAGTTCTCAGGATCCCTGAAAATATAGGTCAAAAAAAAAAAAAAGGAATTAGGGAAAGATAAACTTGCTTAAAAATTGGTATATTAAAAGCTGAGACATTTGTCTACTCACCTGAATTCCAGGAAACAAGGCAATTGTGACTTTTCTACCCCCAGAAAATAGAAGCAAATTCTTTGTAGAGATGGAACCAGTCGGCCCCTGGATACCAGGAAATCAGGCTTATGCAGAGTATAAAAGTGAGGGGCCAAATTGTAAATTTGTAAATTCATCTGAACTTAGGCTTCTATCTAGACGGCTGTTTATTCATTTAGATTTCTGGACATTTATAACTGAAAGGACTGATAAATCACCAATACTCAGAGAATTTTGCAATGAAGTTACTCTGATCAGTTTGCATGGCAATCTGGTGGCTCCCTGTTAAGCATTCAGTCTCTACTAAAGCCCAGAATCAAGTCAATAGCTTTTTCTCAAAAGAAAATATACTCAGGGAATGGCAGCAACTTGCCCCCAAATCCTAAGGGTCTATATTGTAATTCACTTAGAGGGTTCTAATAGTTTCTAAATACCATTTCTGCCATGGACATGTCAAAAACCATCAAGTGCAAGAGTGGTAGGGACTTCTCTTTTCTGGGGCCCACTCAAAAGCATAACTTTTTGGAAGTCCCTTGGTAAAGTGCCAGAGAGGGACAACAAATAAGAATAATGCAAATGCTATTAGAAGTCACCAGATGCAACATCTCTTCTTTCACGTTAGAAGGGATATTGATCATTATATATGCTAACATACTTCTAGAAATTTTACTGAGGTGGATGCTTCCTGATTGTGTGTGTGTGTGACATACACATTTTCTTTATCTATTCATCCATTAATAGACACCTAGACTGATTCCACAATTTGGTATTGCAAAATGTTCTACTATAAACATAGGTATGCATTGTTGGATTCTGGGCAGGGAAAGGCACGCCTCCCAGGCAGCTCAACTAGCCACACCCCCAGGTGCCTTGAGACTCCAAGCACCCCAGGTCAGCTACACTGCTGGCCACGCCTCAGGTTGACCATGCCGCTGACCACTCCCCAAGTGCCTTACTGAGCCAATTGCAACATATGGGTTTGCCTTCTGACCCCCAGCAGCCTATGGAACTGGGGCTCCCTCTGGGGGAATCCCTCAGACTACTGGTGCACTACTTAAGCGCCCTCCAGACTGAAACCGGCCCTTTCTTTTTCCCCTTTTCCCCTTTTTTCTTCTTCTTTTCCTCCCATCACACGTGCCGATTCTCCCTCCCCCCCACGTGTCCCTTCGGCTGATTAATACCCCCCCCCTTTTCTACACGGCGGTCCTAGTGTGCTTCGTCTATCCTTCATTCTGGTGCCCGTGACTTGGATGGGAAGGTGTGTCTACTCTTCGTCTGTTCATCCTTTCCACTACAGCATCGCTGGACAGTGGTAAGCTGCCCCATGCCAGGAGTTCCAAAACCTGTCTGGTCACTACGTGGTGAAAATTGACCGTTGAGTTTCCGGCAATTTCACTTGTGACCTGTGCAGCGGGGAAAGCACCCCACCTGAGTCTTAAAGGCGACGGTGGACCCCAGGAACTCTATCTGCCCGCTCTAAAAAGTTTTTGGTAGTAGTCAAAATTGTCAGCAGTGGTGATTAAAGTCTTCAACTGGGAGTGGCTAAAGAAGTTTCTTTCAGCACTCCGGACTTGAGCCTTTATTTCCTGTCCGGGACGGGACATGTCTTCCGGAGCCCTGAGAGGGACGCTTCTCATGGGTGTCCCATCTCTGCCTGACCCGGTGACGACTGGACAGGCGGACTTGGATCTCACTCTAATGCATATTTTGAAAGGGATGCTTTTCAAAATATTGTATTAGCCTTTCCCCGTTAACGGGAAATATGGGAACTTCCTTATCAACTCCAGCTGAATCTCCCCTTAACTGCCTCCTGAGAAATCATACGAACCTAGGCTTAAAGCCTCAAATAAAGAAGAAGAAATTAATAAAATTATGTACAAAAATTTGGCCTTCCTATCCACTATCCAACCGGTGGCCAGAGTCAGGGTCCCTAGACGCTCGGGTTTTGCAGGAGCTTTCCAGCTTTTGCAAACGGTTGAAAAGATGGACAGATTTGCCTTATATAGATGCATTTTCCCTTCTCCATTCAAATCCTTCCCTGTGTACTAGGTGCAGTCCTGAAACCGTGTTGCTAGCTTGCAAACCTAGCGACCCGCCCCCACCCTTGATTGATCTTGACTTTGACCCAGGATTAGAAGCCCCACCACCCCCTATTGATGCAGGAACCCCTTAGCCCCCTACTGAGGAAGAAACCCCCAACCTTCTACCAATGCAGAAACTCTTCAAACCTCTACTGATGCGGAGACCTCCCAATACCCTGTCTCCACCGATCTGGTAGACTCCAAAGTCTGGGATACTCAGACTCCCTCCCTTGCTCAGTGTGACCCTGTACAAATACACCTTAAATATTCTCAGCGTTTCCCCAACAGAGCCCAGTATCCACTTCCAGACACTAGCCTTAGGGGTCTCCAACCCATTATTTCAGATCTTTTGCGGAAACGTTTTCTCAAACCCACCCATTCCCCTTATAATACTCCCATATTGGCAGTTTAGAAGTCCGAGGGATCGTATAGGCTAGTCCAAGATCTTTGTCTCATCAATGAGGCTGTTAAACCCATACACCCCGTGGTCCCAAATCCATATACTATTCTCTCCTTAATTCCTTCCTTATCCACCCATTTCTCCGTCATTGACCTGAAAGATGCCTTATTCACAGTCCCTTTGGCTCTGGAATCGCAAAATCTCTTTGCCTTTACTTGGACAGATCCAGATACCCAGTGGTCCCAACAGTTGACCTGGGCAGTCCTCCCTTAGGATTTTCGAGACAGCCCTCATATCTTTGGACAGACATTGGCTGCAGACCTCAAAGACCTTAAATTCTCTGACTCTACTCTCCTGCAATACATAGATGACCTTCTCCTCTGCAGCCCTTCCTTTTTCAGAGCTTGTGAAGACTCTTACACCGTTCTAAATTTTCTTGCCTCTCGTGGGTATCGTGTTTCCCCATCTAAGGTGCAGCTTGCCCAGACCCAGGTAGTATATTTAGGAGTTCAGATTTCCCATCAATCAAAGGATATTACTGTAGACAGAAAGGCCCTCATCAAGGAGCTCCCATGTCCCCAGACAAAGGAAGAGATTCTTTCCTTCCTAGGCCTAGCGGGATATTTCCGTGCCTGGATTCCCAACTTTTCTCTTTATGCAAAGCCCCTGTATGAGGCAGCCAAGGGGATTAAGGAAAAGTTCCTCCCTGAAGGCATTCAGGCTGAGTTTAAGCATCTACAGCAGGCACTGTCACAGGCCCCAGCTATTCATCTCCCAGACTTTCTTCAGCCATTCACCCTTTAGGTCCATGAAATGAAGGGCTTGGCTCTCAGTGTTCTAGGACAATACAAGGGCCCCCCACTGTTGCTCCACTTGCCTATCTCTCTAAACTGCTTGACCCCACCGTTCGCAGATAGGCCCCTTGTTTTAGGGCTCTAGCTGCTGCTTACCTACTTCTACAAGAATCAAAGAAGTTGACCTTTGGTGCCCAGGTCACTGTTGCCTCTCCTCACCATTTAAAAGAATTACTAACCTATAAGAGCCTTCAAACTCTCCCACCCTGTCGCATTCTCTCTCTCCTTGTTTCTTTTCTGCATGACTCCTCAATCACTTTCCAACCCTGCTCCTCTTTACACCCAGCTTCCCTCCTCCCAATCTCCTCAGAGCCCCCAGAGCATGATTGTATAGAGATGCTTGAGGCTTTAATCCCTCACCCCTCCCACATCCAGGAGGGACCACTTCCTGATCCTTCCCTAATTTGGTTCACAGATGGCAGCTCTTTCTTTAAGGATGGGCAATGTTTTGCTGGTTACGCTGTCATCTCCCTATCTGAGGTTATTGAGGCAGCACCCCTTCCCGCTAACACCACAAACCAACGGGCTGAATTAATAGCTGTTATTTGTGCCTTTGAATTAGCTGCTGACCAAAACCTCACCCTTTACACAGACTCAAAATATGTTTACCATATTTTGCTTTCCCATTCAGCAATATGGAAAGAGCGAGGACTCTTGACCACAAGAGGCTCTGCAGTTACTAATTCTAAATTAATATCAAAACTCTTGCAAGCCTCTCTTCTGCCCAAGCTAATAGGGATTTCCCATTGTCCTTCACACCAAAGTGGAGACTCTCCCATAATTCAGGGAAACACGAAGGCTGACAGGGCAGCAAGGGAAGCAGCACTATCTTCTCCTCCTCTTCTGGCTCCAGTCCAACCTACTACCCAGACCCCCACATCCCCTTCCACACAATCAATCCTCTCCTATCTTCATTCTCTTTTCCATCCTAACCCTCAGGCCCTCAAAACTTTCACTACCTCCTTCCTCACCCTGACCTCAGAAGACACACAGTTTCTCCATCAGCTTACCTCCGCGTGCACTGCATGTCAGCACACCAACCCATATACTCCCCTTAAACCAGGAACATTTCCCTCTCACCAAGCTTGAGGTCAGCTTCCAGGAGCAGATTGGCAGATAGATTTCACCAAAATGCCAGCCGTCCAGAAACACAAATATCTCCTGGTTTTGGTAGACACCTTCTCTGGATGGGTGGAGGCCTTCCCTACTTCCAACAAAAGGGCCTCCACAGTAGCCTATATTTTAGTCTCAGAAATCCTTCCCCGCTTTGGATTGCCCACATCCATCCAGTCTGACAACGGGCCTGAATTTGTTTCCCATGTCACCCAAAATATTTCTACTTCCCTTAATATTCCTTGGCATTTTCACATCCCATATCATCCCAAGTCCTCAGGGAAGGTAGAGGGGACTAATAGAACACTTAAAGATATTCTGACCACTTCGACTGGGTCACGTTACTCCCCCTCGCCCTCTTTAGGCTCCGAGTCCTCCCAAAGAAGCCTTCTTTGCTATCCCCTTTTGAAGTTATGTTTGGGCGACCAGCTCTTCCACCTGGAGTTTCCCCAACTCAAGGACCCCCTACCCAAAGATCTTTCTCTTCCTATCTTGTCCTTCATCAGACATCAGCTATGGAAGTGCCAAGATTTCATCCTGCTGACCCAGGTAGACTAACTGCTTCATTCTTATTAACACCCGGTTCTTGGGTATATTTCTCCCCTCCCCAGGACACAGGAACAGTCTCTCTTGCCCCAAAGTGGACAGGCCCTTTCCAGGTTGTGCTGTGCACACCCACGGCTGCTAAGCTTCACGAAACTTCAGGGAATTTGACTTCTTGGATTCATATTTCCAGACTGAAACCAGCTGCTCAACCAACTGAGGATCCACAAAAGGACGACAAACAACTGCCTCAGTATACTTGCTCTCCCCTTCGCACCGATCCCCTGAAAGTCCGCTTCTCTCGTGTCTCTAACACTGACCTAAAATGACCTTTCTGTCCTTTTCATTCTATCTTTGGCTCTCATTCCGCTTGTCCCTGCAAGTTCTGTGTCCTATTGCTCTGCTCCTCCATGCTATTACTTCTTTGAGGTTTGGCAACTAGATAACCACGGGCAAAGGACACGCCTCTTTAATCAATCGTCCTGCCCTGTTGATAATTGTCCGCTCACCTTTGATGTGGTCTCTACATGTGCTCATCAATGCTTTTCGGAAATGTCACTATCACCAAAGTACCTTTGTTTTAAGGAGGACCAGATGGAGGATTGGTGTAATGACCCTAATGGATGGGTCGGATGTCCATCCTGGAGCTGTAAATATCACTGGTCCTATCCTGTTATGGGAGTAACAAATTCCTGGGGAATCACACCAAGCCAACTCCAATCTTGGAGGTACAGTAACAATGTGACTTTCAAGATTACTAACCCTTCTTCCTGGCAGAGTTGTGTTGCTGCAGTAGGGTTTGCTAATCATGGCTGGGCCCATGGTCAAGGTAAAATCGTTATAGAGAAGACTATAAAGGACTCTTCTGCTCTCAGGGCTCTCGAGATACTTAATGCCACCAGACAACAGACTCAAACCCATCTTCAACATTTGAACGAGTCTCTTTCTTTCTCCTGGAACTCCATCCTCTCTTTATCTCTCCCCTTATTAGCAAACTATTCCTCCTTTAATGCTCAACCTGTTTCCTCTGTGTGCCGCTTCACAAGTCCCTGTTGGTCCCAGTCCCAGTTCAAGCCAATGCCACCCTGACCTCCTCGTGCCACGATCGACCATCTCTTTCTCTCTTTCTCCCGACTATTCCTCCTTTCTTTAACGTTACTTCTTGTTGGGCCGCTGCCAAAGACTCTTGCCCGGAACACACCTGGCATCCTATAACGGGTCATTTGACTCTCCCTTCCCCTCTCCTATTTTGGTGCTCCACCCATATGTTCCAATGCATTGACACTAAGACCCCAGGTCCCTGCTATCCTGTTGTTTTAATTCCAAGCTTGACTTTATATACAGAGACTGAGGTTGAACACCTTCTTACCTCCCTACAGTCTCAAGGGGGGCGCTCTAAACAAGCAGCCACTCTGGCAGCCTTAGTGGGTGTTAGCTTAGTCACCGCAATTGCCTCTGCAGGCCTCTTAATTGGAGGATTGGCTCATTCACTTGTAATGGCTCAATCCTTTGGACAGGAGCTCTCTGATCTCACATATAAGCTCACCACCACGGCTGAAGCCTCCGCCTACTCCATCCAGGCCCTCCAGCAACAACTCTCATAATTAGCAGAGGTTGTACTCCAGAATAGACGAGCTTTAGACCTCATCACAGCAGAAAAAGGGGGTACCTGCATTTTCTTGGGTGAAGAATGCTGCTATTATGTCAACCAGTCAGGCAAGGTGGACCACAACGTACATCACTTGAAGGAGGTGGTACGAGATCTAGGGGACAAGAAGATTCAATGGCAGCAGAGGTCCTCATGGGAATTATGGGAAGGGATGGCTCCATGGATCCTCCCTCTCCTAGGCCCACTTATAACTATATGTCTTGTCCTGATGATAGCCCCTTGTCTCATAAGATGCCTTCAAAATCATATGTCTCAGATTTCTAATCAAGTCTTTTTTTAAAAATTTATTTACTTATTCATCATGCACAAGTATAGTATCTTTTTACATACAACTGCTTGTATACAAAGTATATAAGTACCATTCAGATCTTCAATCATGCATTTAGGATAATGATATCCATCTCATTCAACCACCAATTTTTTTTCCTCCCCCCTTCCTCCTTACTCCCTCCCTTCCCCTCCCTTTCTGTTGACCATTCTAGTGTTCCTCTGATCCTATGTACCCCCTTCCAACAACACTGTGAACTAGCCTCCTTATAATCAAGTCTTTAACCAGCTTCTCCTCAGGGATTATCAACTGCTAAAAACCACAGATGACTTTCCAACCAAAGATGACTTCTCTTCATCTCGGGACAGATTTACCAATATCTAAAGGGATCAACTAAAAGACTCCTCGATGGCTACCTCCGAAAGGCCCTTACCTCATTCTCTACTGGCCTCTTTGATGTAAGTCCGCCCAGTGAAATATAGGCAGTTGGACAATAATCCCTCTCACCTTCTTTCTCTTTGTTGTTTTCATAATAGTGTTAAGATACTACCTGTAAACGCGAGGCCTACAATTCCTGCATGCTCTTTGAGAAGAAGATAGCTGGTTGATTCCCTCAGTGACTTTCTGCAGAAGCTTGGTTTGACACCCTCACTGATTTATGGCTTCAAGGAACCTTCATCCAATTCACTCCTGCAGAGATTCATCTTTTGGTGCCTGCCTCCTGGGAACTTTTTACCCTCAAGCCTGACCTACCTGCCCACATCTTCCCCCTCATAACACCCCACGTCGCCCCCTTTCAGCGCCGAAGCAGCCAGATAGAAACACAACGCCCCGCTTCCTAAGAAAACAAAAAGGGGGGAATGTTGGATTCCGGGCAGGGAAAGGCACGCCTCCCAGGCAGCTCAACTAGCCACACCCCCAGGCGCCTTGAGACTCCTAAGCACCCCAGGTCAGCTACACTGCTGGCACCACGCCTCAGGTTGACCATGCCGCTGACCATTCCCCAAGTGCCTTACTGAGCCAATTGCGACATATGGGCTTGCCTTCTGACCCCCAGCGGCCTATGGAACTGGGGCTCCCTCTGGGGGGTCCCTCAGACTACCGGTGTACTACTTAAGCGCCCTCCAGAGTGAAACCGGCCCTTTCTTTTTCCCCTTTTCCCCTTTTTTCTTTTCCTCCCGTCACACATGCTGATTCTCCCTTTCCCCCACATGTCCCTTCGGCTGATTAATAAAATCCCTCCCCTTTTCTACACGGCGATCCCAGTGTACTTCGTCTATCCTTCATGCATATATTGATATAGTTATTCTGACTTTAATTATTGACAATAAAAACTGAGGAACAGTACAGCTGTGTCATATGGTGGTTCTATTCCTAGTCATTGGAGGAACCTCCATATTGATTTCCATAGACACTGTACTAATTTTCCATCCCATCAACGGTGTAAAAGTGTTTTTTTTTTTCTCTACATCTTCTCCAGCATTTGTTATTGTGTTCTTGGTGGTTGCCATTCTAACTGGAGTGAGATGAAATCTCAGTATAGTTTTGATTGGCATTTTCCTAATTGCTAAAGATGTTGAACATTTCTTCACATATTTGTTGGCCATTTGTATTCCTTCTTTTCACAAGTGTCTATTAAGTTCATCAATTTTCCCATTTATTAATTAGGTTATTTTTTGGTGATAACTTTTGGGTTCTTTATATGTTCTTTTTTAATTCATTTTTTATTCTAATTTGTTATATATGACAGCATAATGCATTACAATTCATATTACACATATAGAACACATTTTTTCTTACCTCTGGTTGTATACAAATTATATTCACATCATTCGTGTCTTCACACACATACTAAGGGTAATGATGTTCATCTCATTCCACCATCTTTTTTACCCCCATGCCCCCTCCCTACCCCTTCCACACCTTTGCCTTATCTTATTTTGCTCTCAAAATGTAGGCTCTCTGTTCATCTCACTGATTGTTTCTTTTGCCAAGAAGAAGCTTTTTAGTTTGAATCCATCCCATTTATTTATTCTTGATTTGAATTCTTGTGCTATAGGAGTCTTATTAAGGAAGTTGGGACCTAATCCAACATGATGGAGATTTGGGCCTACTTTTTCTTCTATAAGATGCAGGGTCTCTGGTTTAATTCTTTGATCCACTTTGAGTTGAGTTTTGTGCATGGTTAGAGGGGTTTAATTTCATTTTGTTGTATATGGATTTCCAGTTTTCCCAGCACCTTTTGTTGAAGAGGCTATCGTTTTCTCTTTCTATATAATCTTGAGATTAATTCTTTGTCAGAAGAGTAGCTAACAAAAATTTTCTTTCATTCTGTAGGTTTTCTCTTCACATTCCTAATTATTTCCTTTGCTATGCAGAAGCTTTTTAATTTTACACCATTCCATTTATTGACTGTTGGCATTATTTCCTGAGCCTTGGAGTCCTATCAAGAAAGTTGTTTCCTGTGCCTACATGCTAGAGTGATGACCCAACATTTTCTTCTAGGAGTCGCATAATTTTTGGTCTAATTCCTTGGTTTTTGCTCCATTTTGTGTTTGCTTTTGTGCAGGGTGAGAGATGAATATCTAGTCTCCATCTTCTACATGTGAATAACCAGTTTTCTCAGCACTATTAATTAAAAAGACTATCTTTCCTTCAATATATGTTTGTGGCATTTTTGTCAAGGATCAGATGCCTATAGATGTGTGGGTCTGTCTCTGTGTCTTCTCTTCTGTACCATTCATCCATGTGTCTGTTTTTATGTTGATACCATAAATTTTTTTTTTTAGTATATCTCTATAGTAAATTTGAATTCAGGTTTTGTGGTGCCTCCAGCATTATTTCTGAATTAGAATAGCTTTGGATATTCTGGGTCTTTTATTCTTTCAAATGAATTTTAGAACTATTTTTCCAAGATCTATGTCATTGGTATTTTAAAGGGGATTACATTGAATCTACATTTTGCTTTTAGTAATATGGGCATTTTAACAATATTAATTCTGACTATCCATGAACATGGGAGGCCTTTCTCTTTTCTTGTGTATTCAATTTCTTTTTAAATGTTCTATAGTTTTCATTGTAGAGGTCTTTCAGTTAGATTTATTCCTAGGTATTTTTATTTTTATTTTTTGAGGCTATTGTGAATGATTAATACACCAAGATCAGGTGAAAAAGTAGATGCCATACAAAAACAGAGAATTAATAGACAGAAATTATTTTAAAAAAAACAACACATGGAAAGAATATGAATAAGAAAAATAGCGACAGAAACAAAGAATGCGTTCTAAGAATTTATCAGAATCAGTGAGTTTCAAGGTAGGTCAATATGAACATCCAAAATAAAAACACACCGAAGACTCTTCATTAGAAGCCAGGCAAATGAAAAAAAGAGAACATTCTGTTCCTTTTAACTGGAACACATCTACCCTAATCCACCTCCCCAGCGTTTACTCTTGTATCTCTATTTTTTCCCAATATTGGCATGTTAGTCAGTTCTTCCACAAAAACTGCACTTACAAATACAATCCTGATTCCCACCTGCACCAGTGTAAACATTCTGTGTTCATTTTCTGAGCTATGCTTTCCTCATTTGAACTTATCTCCATTTAGTGTTTTGTAGATTTAGTTCATTGTTTATTGTCACTCTCACCAAATAGAAGCTCCATAAAGATAAGGAATATTGACTGGTTTCTTCATTGCTATAGCCTACCTATAATTACAGTTTAAATTTATTAAAATAACTTGATTACTATTGAATGACATTTTGGAATAAAATGGCTGCTTATTCCATTTTAACAATAATAATCACAGTAGCAATAATTTATTAAAATCTTATTAAATTTCAGGCTAAATGCTAAAACTCTTTACATGTATTTTATTTGTTCATTTGGAAATGAGTCCTCTCAGTGCAAAAGGCCAGATAAATTCCTCATCACATGATATGTGTTGGGAAATAGGTCACCAGACAGAAATCACATGGCTTCCTAGGCTTTCCATTATTTCATGCCACATTCAGAAAGTGTGTTATGGGTTCTAATTTGGTAAAACATCACTACCACCACCATGGAACATTTTATTTCTAGAACTATAAGCTGACCTCATAAGTGCAGGAATATTCCAGGTCAAAGTCTGGGTTTGAGAGGCAATACTTGATAATTTCTTTTCTTTTCTTTCTTTCTTTCTTTTTTTTTTTTTTTTTTTTTTTTTTTTTTGTTATTGTTGTTGTTGTGGTACCGGGGATTGAACTCAGGGGCACTTGATTACTGGGCCACATCCCCAGCCCTTTTTTGTATTTTATTAAGAGACAGGGTCTCACTGAGTTGCTAAGTGCCTCACGATTGCTGAGGCTGGCTTTGAACTCGCAATCCTCCTGCCTCAGCCTCCCAAGTGCTGGGATTACAGGCGTGCGCCACCGTGCCCGGCTGAGAGGCAATACTTTATGGAATTTTTGGAAAAACCCAGCAGCTCTATGGCTAAAAAGAATATCAAGGAACCCTAGACTGCCACACATCTCCCTGCCAGGGAAAAATACCTGGAGAAGCTGAGCTCCAGTGTCATTCTTCCAGCTGAGAAAGGCATATCCATTGCTCACTTCTATGTATAGACTCATTATGGTGTGGTCTTGGGAATGGAAGACAAATTGAAAGGCAGTTGTAACAGGGTCCTCAGAAATTCCCTGGGAAGTTCTGGAACAGCAATGACTGTTGGCCCCTTGGAGATGTCTCAGATTAAGACCAAGTCTATGATTTTGTACTTTTAAAGTGACCAGTAATCATGTATCAGGTGTCCCAGGAATAAGCATAGTCTTGGGCAAAGAAACTCCCTTTGTAGAAGGCAGCTCCTAGATAGGGGCTGATCTGAGAATTATCAGGAACCAAACATGCAGCTGAAGAAATAAATTCCTCATTTATCAAGTGGGCAAATTTGGCCAACGTACTTACAGCATGCACTACAGTCTCTGTTGCTCTTCTTAATCAAAATATGTCACTATGATTTATGATTTTACCAGCCTACAGTTGTTGATTGTATAATCCCTTGGCACAAGAGTTCTTAAACTGCTGAAATACTAGAAGGTAATTATATAGAAAAAGAAATCAATACTTTTCAAAAATCAATACTTGGCTGAGCAATAAACAATGAAATCATTGGGGAACACTTTAATTATACAATGCTCCCAATAAGGCAAACCACAGAAAATTTTAATGAGAATTATAAATATTTGGAACCAAAATGTAATATTACATACTCCAAAGTGCAACACAAATAATAATTTAGTCATTGTTTAAGGTAGAGGTTGAATTATTATATTCTATTAAAGTAATTTGTCATTAGAAAGTGATTAGTAAGGAAATTGCTATTAATCTCTTCAGTTACACAAACTAAATTATTGAAGTGTGATAAATTTGTGCAGGCAAGAACTTAAGCAGAACTCTGCGGGAATTGAACCACTGAATTATATATCAAAATGACTGAATTCTTACAGTGAAAGAGCATTTAAAACTTGTTTATTATTATTATGACTGCTACTAATTCATAGACTAGCAAATTTACACTTGTATACTATTAAATTTAGTCACATTAAGCAGATTCCTTAATTCTTAACTTTTTTTAAATTTCTTTATGTTAATGAAATAATGATAAAACTAATCTTCTACTATTAGACAAAATGAGATCATAAATGTAAAGATATTGAAAACAATAGCAATGGATAAATGTAAGGTGATAGTAGGACTGCTATTTTAGGTGGATAGCCAGTAAGCTTTATAAGTGTCTTGCATAGTTAGAAACAAAATTTCCAGTAATAAAAAACATTTGGATCATTTTTGATTCAGGGAGAATTATTTAATTTCTGAACTATAGTTATTTTTCATATGTAAAATGGAGATGCCTATCTCTTAGAACCATGACAGAGAATACCAATGAAAGCACTTATTATTCAAAATACAGTTCACAGGTATATCAAGATCACTATTATCACTATTTCCTTCACATGGCCACACAATCACCAGCATTATCACCATCCCTGTCATCATCAATAACATGATTTCACATCATCCTCACTCTGAACTCTCAAATTTGTAAGGAATGAAGGAAATCCCTTATTCCACTTAAGCAACCAAATTTTGAATTTCCTTTGGTCCATTTAGACACAAGGATAACACTGGCAGAGAGTTGTAAGCTCATGAAGAAATAACTATCATATAAATGTTTTGAGTGACAGAAATTTAACACAGATCAGAGGTTTATGAACATGGTGAGCCTCATCTGAATTTTTAATATTTAGGAAAAATCTGATATATAGTAATCCTAATTTTAAAATTATTACCAACATAATTTTATAGTTGTAAGCTACCTGGTGCCGAAACCCGGGAGGAAATCTCTCGGAGGCAGAGTATAGAGAAAGACTAGAGCTTCTTTCTTCTCTCTTCTTTCTTCCTTCTTCTGTCTTCTGTCTTCTGTCTTCCTCGGGAGCCTCGGCCTTACTCTGACCAGTCCTCTGGAGCCTCGGCCTAACTCTGGCCAGTCATTACTTCTTCTATCTGGTTTCTCTTCTGTAACCGCTCTGCCTACGTTCTGGCCGCTCTGATTCTTCTGACCGACGACCGAGTGACTGCCCGGCTGACTGAATTCTCCGTTCTCCTAACTCGGACCGCTTTCACCCGGTTATATACCTTCAGGTTTGCGGGTGCCTACAGGTGCGTCACATACATATCAGGTGGAACCCATGGCTTCCAGCTAGCTACAACAGCCCTTCCCAATTAGGGCTCCTTCATATTCCTTCCCTTTAGTTTAAAAAGGTGCTTTTGTTCTATTTTCTCTATTTTATTTTCTCTATTTTCTTTTATTTTCTTGTCCCTACCTAGCTTTTCACCTTTTATTTTTGAAAGGGTGGATATTTGAGCCCTTTTTGAGAAGGTGCTGTGGCTTTAAGGAAGCCTAATGCTGAGGAGCAGCTAACGCACCTAGTTAAGCACAATTGCATAAGCGGCTTTGACTTTTTTTTTTTTTTTTTCTCCTCTTCTTTATTTTTCTTTATGGCTTTCTTGCCAAAGCTCAATGGCTTTTTTTTTTTTCTGCATGGTTTTTACCATGCTATTTAATTCTCTATTTTCTTTTAAGCTCATGGCTTTTTTCTTTATACTAAAGCTCAAGGCTTTTTCTCTATATTTTTTATGGCTTTTGGCCGGCTACTCTGCTTCGGCTTTTGGCCGGCTCGCTTCGGCTTTTCGCTGGCTACTCTGCTTCGGCTTTCTGCTTCAGCTTTTGGCCAGCTACTCTGCTTTGGCTTAATTCTTAACTGGCTTCAACTGAGTCAGAGGCTCTGCTCTCTTGTTTCTACTCTTTTTGCTGGTCTCAACTGAGTCTGAGGCTATGCTTTTTCATTGCTCTTATTTCTTAGCTTTTCTTCTCTGCCTGCCGAGCCCCGGACGGACCACCATTTGTCACGGCCAGCCACGGCGCCGCCACGGGAGGAAAATTCTCGGAGGCAGAGTTAAGCTTTTACTACTTTTACTTCTACTTTCTTAGAGCTTAGAGAGGGAAAGAAAGATTTTTCTTCTTAGCTTAGAGTAGAGTAGCTTAGAGTAAAGAAAGATAGAGCTTAGCTTTTCTTCTTAGCTTAGAGTAGAGTAGAGTAGAGTAAAGAAAGATAGAGCTTAGCTTAGAGAAAGACTAGAGCTTCTTTCTTCTCTCTTCTTTCTTCCTTCTTCTGTCTTCTGTCTTCTGTCTTCCTCGGGAGCCTCGGCCTTACTCTGACCAGTCCTCTGGAGCCTCGGCCTAACTCTGGCCAGTCATTACTTCTTCTATCTGGTTTCTCTTCTGTAACCGCTCTGCCTACGTTCTGGCCGCTCTGATTCTTCTGACCGACCGAGTGACTGCCCGGCTGACTGAATTCTCCGTTCTCCTAACTCGGACCGCTTTCACCCGGTTATATACCTTCAGGTTTGCGGGTGCCTACAGGTGCGTCACATACATATCAGGTGGAACTTATGGCTTCCAGCTAGCTACAAAACAGCCCTTCCTAATTAGGGCTCCTTCATATAGTAAGTAATATTCAGGATAAATGTAGCATAAATTTTGATAAATACATGAGAAGTCAGTGGACCCAGTATATGTAATCCTTAAGCCATCCACAAGAACATCTGTTTAGATGGTTACGTACAGAAAGAGAACAGCGTTGGTTTCAAAGATTTTTCAGTATTGGCTTCAATAAGATTTCTTGGGATTATCAGAGATGTTTCTAAACATTTGAGGTGCCAACAATACTTTTTATGAACAAGCTTTCTATGAACATCTGGAGACTACATCTCAAATGAAAGTCATAATCACATTGGTTCCAGCATTTCTGAAGGTTGCTATGTATTGATCCCTCTTATCAGGCCCTATTGATTCATGCCCTTGAAAATGTCACATTGAATCCACGTTCTTTGTCTGTGTGTAACCAATGGAATATGGCCTAAGTGAAGAAATGTGGTTTCTGAAGGTGTTACTGAAGGCATTGCACTAAGGGCCCTACTCTAACCTGTTGGACTTCTCAGGCTGAAAAGCCTGCCATTAGGTCATTAGGACCCTCATACAGTTCCTTGAAGAGATCAAAATGAAGAGCCGATGGACCTATCCAACATCCAATGTACAGCCATGTGAGTGAGACACCTCAGAGGTGGGTCCACCAGACAAAGCAAAGCCTTCAGATGATGAAGCTCTGTCTGATATCTAGCTGCAAGTACTTGAAAGAGCCCCACAAAATAAGTTTCCACTGTGCCTTCTATGAATGTCTGCTCCACTGAATCCATGATCACAATAAATGATGGTCTTATATGAATAGTTTACAGGGTAATTTCTTGTACAGTGTTAGATAACTTGGACACCATATTTTCTTTAATTCCAAAGGAATTCTATCAGCTGGAAAGTTTAGAAATGTTGTGTATGTGAGATAGAAAAAGAGAGAGAAAAATAGTCAGAAAACAATATGTGTGAAGGATTTTGTTAAGAATCTGAGGTGTCTCTATTCTGAAAAGTAATTAAAAATAACAACAATAAAGAAAAAAACCTTTGGGAGATTAGAGCATCTCTTGAGGTAGAAATAGCTATCCACCAAAATCTTGTTTTCCAATTTCAAAGAATAAGATTTCAGTTAGGAGATGGCTTTAGATTTAGATGTTATATATCCAAAAGTCCCTCTCTCACCCCTATATTGGTGGCTTATTGTCACTGCAATTTCTCTGATTTGCCCCCAGAAGGGAGAGCTACTCACAACAAGGAATAAACGCTTTGGATTTGTGTGAACGAGACAGGAACTTCATTGTGTAAATTTCATTACAAATTTATTATGCAAACTTAGAATGCCAGAGCAAATATATTTGAAATCATAAAAATAAATGGCAGTTTAGTTTATCTCCTGTGTTCTTATTCTCATTCCTGTTTTCACACAGCTTGAGGGTTCCTTGGGGAACATATTCCTTTCATAAGCTCAATGCTTGTTACTTATGGTTACCCACTATGAACACTTTGATGCTAGAATGAGGACATGTTGGTAATTAGAACACAGTGCTTTAAAGTGCAAATAAATAATGTTTTAAAAGCCTGAAGTTATTTATTTATTTATTTATTTAGGGTTTTTTTTATTCAAAGTTGTTGTATTTGTAATAGCAGAATGCATTACAATTCATAATACACATATAGAGCCTCTTTTCACATAACATTGTTTGTATACAAAGTATATTCCTACTATTCAAGTCTTCAATCACGCATTTAGGATAATGATATGATCTTATTATACCACCTTTTCTTTTTTTCCCCCCATCCCTCCTTGCTCCCTCCCTTCTCCTCCCTCCCCTTTGACCATTCTAGTATTCCTCTAATTTTCCTATGTACCCCGAAACCCAACACCACTGTGAATCTGCCTCCTTATATCAGAGAAAACATTTGGTATTTGGATTTTTGAGATTGACTAACTTCACTTAGCATTATATTCTCCAACTTCACCCATTTACCTGCAAATGCCATTATTGTATTTTCTTTATTGCTGAGTAAAATTCCATTGTGTGTATATACCAAACTTTCTTAATCCACTCATCTATTGAGGGACATCTAGATTGGTTCCACAAACTAGCTATTGTGAGTTGTGCAGCTATAAACATTGAAGTGGCTGTGTCACTGTAATATGCTGTTTTTAAGTCCTTACAGAATAGACCCAGGACTAGGATGGCTGGGTCATAGGGTTGTTCCATTCCCAGTTTTCCAAGAAATCTCCACACTGCTTTCCATAATGGTTGCACCATTTTGCAGTCCCACCAGGAATGTATGAGTGTGCCTTTTTCCCCACATCCTCTCCAACATTTATTGTTGTTTGTGTTCTTAATAGTTGCCATTCTGACGGGTGTGAAATGGAATCTTAGGGTAGTTTTGATTTACATCTCTCTAATTGTCAGTGATGTTGAGCATTTTTTCATGTATTTGTTGATTGATTGTATATCTTCTTCTGAGAAGTGTCTGTTCAGTTCCTTGGCCCATTTATTTATTGGAATATTTGGTTTTTTGGCATTGAGTTTTTTGAGTTTTTTATATATTCTAGAAATTAGTGCTCTGTCTGATGTGTATGTATTAAATATTTGTTCCCAGTTGGTTGGCTCTCTATTCACCTCACTGATTATTTCTTTTGCTGAGAAGAAGCTTTTTAGTTTGAATCTATCCCATTCATTAATTCTTGATACTAATTCTTGCGCTACAAAATTCTTATTAAGGAACTTGGGGCCTAATCCGACATGTTGGAAATTGGAGCTTACTTTTTCTTCTATTAGGTGTATTGTGTCTGGTCTAATTCCTAGGTTCTTGATCTACTTTGAATTGAATTTTGTGCATGGTGAGAGATAAGGGTTTAATTTCATTTTGTTGTATATGGATTTCCAGTTTTCCCAGCACCATTTGTTGAAGAGGCTATCCTTTCTCCACTGTACATTTTTGGTGCCTTTGCCTAATATAAGATAGCTGAAATTATATGTATTAGTCTCTGTGTCCTCAATTCTGTACCATTGGTCTACCCGTCTTTTTTGGTGCCAATACCATGCTGTTTTTGTTACTATTGCTCTATAGTATAATTTAAAGTCTGGTATGGTGATGCCACCTGCTTCACTTTTCTTGCTAAGGATTGCTTTAGCTATTCTGGGTCTCTTATTTTTCCAGATGAATTTCATGACTGCTTTTTTTCTGTTTCTTCAAGGAATGTCATTGGGATTTTGATTGGAATTGCATTAAATCTGTATAATGCTTTTGGTAGTATGGACAATTTGACAATATTAATTCTACCTATCCAAGAACAAGGTAGGTCTTTCCATCTTCTGAGGTCTTCTATAATTTCTTTCTTTAGTGTTCTATAATTTTCTTTATAGAGGCCTTTCACCTCTTTCATTAAGTTGATTCCCATGTATTTTATTCTTTTTGATGCTATTGTAAATGGGGTAGTTTTCATCATTTCCCTTTCAGAGGATTTGTCACTGATGTACAAGAATGCCTTTGACTTATGGGTATTGATTTTGTATCCTGCTACTTTGCCAAATTCATTTACTAGTTGCAAAAGTTTTCTGTTAAAATTTTTTGGGTCTTCTAGGTATATTATCATGTTATTGGCAAATAGTGCTAATTTGAGCTCTTCTTATCCTATCTGGATCCTTTTAATTTCTTTTGTCTGTCGAATTGCTTTGGCCAGAGTTTCAAGTACTATGTTAAATAACAGTGGTGAAAAAGGGCATCCCTGTCTTGTTCCAGTTTTTAGAGGGAATGCTTTCAATTTTTCTCCATTTAAGATAATGTTAGCCTGGGGCTTTGCATAATAGCTTTTATAATGTTGAGATATGTTCCTGTTATTCCTAGTTTTTCTAGTGTTTTGAACATAAAGGGGTGTTGTATTTGGTCGAATGCTTTTTCTGCATCTATTGAGATGATCATACGGTTTTTATCTTTAAGTCTATTGATGTGATGTATTACGTTTATTGATTTCTGTATGTTGAACCAACCTTGTATCCCTGGGATAAACCCCACTTGATCGTGGTGCACTATCTTTTTGATATGTTTTTGTATTCGATTTGCCAGAATTTTGTTGAGAATTTTTGCATCTATGTTCATTAAAGATATTGGCCTGAAGTTTTCCTTTTTGGCTGTGTCTTTGCCTGGCATTGGAATTAATGTAATATTGGCCACATAAAAAGAGTCTGGGAGAGCTTCCTCTTTTTCTATTTCTTGAAATAAGTTGAAGAGCAATAGTATTAGTTCTTCTTTGAAGGTCTTATAGAACTCTGCTGTAAAGCCATTAGGCCCTGAGCTTTTCCTTGCTGGTAGTTTTTTGATGGTGTCTTCTATTTCCTCACTTGAAATTGACCTATTTAAATTGTGTATATCCTCCAGATCCAGTTTGGGCAATTCATGTGACTCTAGAAATCTGTCAATGTCTTCAATATTTTCTATTTTATTAGAGTACAAGTTTTCAAAGTAATTTCTAATTATCCTCTGTATATCTGAGATGTTTCTTGTGATATTTCATTTTTCATCATGGATGTTAGTGATTTGAGTTTTTTCTCTCCTTGTTTTCACTAGCATTGCTAAGGGTCTGTCAATTTTGTTTATTTTTTCAATGAACCAACTTTTAGTTTTGTCAATTCTTTGAATTGTTTCTTTAGTCTCAATTTCATTAATTTCAGCTCTAATTTTAATTATTTCCTGTCTTCTACTGCTCTTGGTGTTGGTCTGTTCTTCTTTTTCTAGTGCTTTGAGGTGTGATGTTAAGTCATTTATTTGTTGGGTTTGTTTTCCTTTTGAGGAATGAGCTCAGTTCAATAAAATTTCCTCTAAATACTGCCTTCATAGTGTCCCAGAGATTTCTATATGATGTATCTGTGTTCTCATTTACCTCTCAGAATTTTTTAATCTCCTCCTTGATGTCTTCTTCAACCCCTTGTTCATTCAGTAGCATGTTGTTTAGCTTCCAGTTGTTGGAGTAATTTTTTTATTTCTTGTTTTATTATTTATTTCCAATGTCTTCCCATTATGGTCTGATAGACTGCTGGGTAGTATCTCTGCTTCTTTATATTTGCTGAGAGTTGCCTTGTGGCATAATATATGATCTATTTTGGAGAAGGAGCCATATGCTGCTGAGAAGAAAGTGTATTCGCTTACTGAGGGATGAAATATTCTATATATGCCCGTTATGTCTAAGTTATTAATTATTTTAACGAGGCCTAAAGTTTCTTTATTTAGCTTTTGTTTGGGTGATCTATCCAGTGGTGATAGAGGTGTGTTGAAGTCCCCCTAGGATGACTGTGTTGTGATCTATTTTACTCTTGAACTTGAGAACAGTTTGTTTGATGAATGTAGGTGCTCCATTATTTGGGGCATATAGATTTATAATTGTTATATCTTATTAATAAATGATTCCCTTAATCAGTAAGAAATATCCATCTTTGTTCCTTTTGATTAACTTTGGCTTGAAGTCTACCTTATTTGATATCAGAATGGAAACCCCTGCTGCTTGCTTCCGTGGTCCATGTGAGTGGTAAGATTTTTCCCAGCCTTTCGCCTTTAGTCTATTGATGTCTTTTTCTATGAGGTGGGTTTTTTGGAGATAGCATATTTTTGGGTTGTTTCTTTTAATCCAGTCTGACAATCTGTGTCTTTTGAATGGTGAATTTAAGCCATTAACATTCAAGGTTATTATTGAGATGTGATTCATATTCCCATCCATTTTTATTTGTTTATGGTATTTAACTTGATTTGGTTTCTCCTCTGGTTGGTAATTCCTTTAGTTTAATATCTCCCTTTGTTGATTTTCATTGCTATTTTTCTTTTCTTCTTCATGAAATATTTTGCCCAGGATGTTCAGAAGTGCTGGCTTTCAAGTTGTGAACTCTTTTAACTTTTGTTTGTCATGGAAGGTTTTTATTTCATCTACGAATCTAAAGCTTAATTTTGCTGGGTATAAGATTCTTGGTTGACATCCCTTTTCTTTCAGAGCTTGAAATATGCTATTCCAGGATCTTCTAGATTTTAAGATCTGGATTGAAAAATCTGAACATATTCTAATTGGTTTCTCCCTATATGTAATCTGCTTCCTTTATCTTGTGCCTTTTAATATTCTCTCCTTGTTCAGTATAGTAGGCATTTTCATTATGATGTGCCTTGGTGTGGATCTATTGTGATTCTGTACATTTGGTGTTTGGTAAGCCTCTTGGACTTGGTTTTCCCATTCATTCCTCAGGTTTGGAAATTTTTCTGCTATTATTTCATGTAATAAATTATTCATTTCTTTGGCTTAGAATTCTGCACCTTCTTCTACCCCAATCACTCTTAAATTTGGTATTTTTATGTTGCCCCAAATTTCTTGAATGTTTTGTTCTTGATTTTTTAAACATTTTTACTGTGTTCTCTGCATTTTTTTCCAGATTGTATATTTTGTCTTCATTATCTGATGTCCTTTCTTCCAGGTGGTCTAATCTATTGGTGATGTTTTCAATAGAGCATTTAATTTGGTTTATTGCTTTTTTCATTTCCAGAATTTCTGTTTGGTTTCTCTTTAGAACCTCTATCTCTCTATTGAAGTAGTCTTTTGCTTCTTGTATTTGTTTATGAAGTTCTTTGTCAAAATGATCTTTTACTACCTGTATTTGCTCTCCTTTTTTAATTTGTCCTTGAGCTCCATAATAATCAGTTGCCTGGTTTCGAAGAAGTTTTGAGTAGCTCTTTATCCTGAATTCCCTGGTTCGTGTCATTAGATCTACTGTGCTTGCCAAGGGCCAATCTGTTAAGGAGGTATGTTTTAAAATTTGATTTGTTTAGGAGGAATCTGTTAAGGAGGTATGTTGATTTGTTTAGGACATTTTCTTCCCTTGTTTTTTCATATTGCTTGTGTGTCTTTTCTTTTAGCACTGTGGAACCTTGACTTTTTTGTTTTTACCTTAAGGCCTAATGATGCTCCTGTTGTACAATGCTATCAGCTCCCCTTATATATACCTTACACCTTAAAACCAGACATTTTATATTCAGTTAATCACAATTTGGTCACAATGTGCAGAGTTAGAGAATTTAGATATTGTCTCCAATATGTTCTGAGTGATTGTAATGGGGTTTATACTTTCAGATATTGGGTACAAAGGTGATATGCTTAGGAGGAAGGAGGGAAGGATATTGCTTTCCCCCCCTTCGGAAATGTAAAAATAGAAATCTATAAAAGTAGTTTAATAGCAGAAGAGGAAAGAAAGGAATTGGAGTGTACACTTAACTGTGAAGACCGATGTATATTTCAGCTAAGCTTATGCAAACATTGAGAGAAATTAGAAAATGGCTGGGTAGTAAGAATTAGTGAATGAGAGAAGACAGGGTGAGTCAAAAAAGAGAGAGGAGACTATATCAAACACCCATTTGATGTATTATTCAGTTGCCCCAGTTCTAAAATTCCAAGTTCTTATATACAACTTGTTTTTGTCTCTGTTGAGAATGTAGGAGCAGGGTATAGATAGGAAAGATGAGGGAATAAGAAATGAGAGACAAGAGAGAATGAAAATGAGAAAGAAGAGAAAAAAAGAAAGAAAAACAATACAAAACAATACAAAACAAAACCAACGACAACAACAACAAAAAAATAAAATAAAAAAACCACAAAGTCAAACCCACAAGTCTCAATTAGACAGCTTATTCTCTTCCTCTCTCAGTTTGTTAAATTAGCTGTTCGGCAGATCTGCCCTGGCTGATGTGGAGAATTTGTGGGTGGAGTCAAGTCTGTGTACCTGGTTAGCAAGGAGTGATGCTGGAGATGGGTCTTTGTGTGGCTGCTCCTGAAAATCGATCCATCCAGCTGGAATCTATTCCCCGTGCTCTTCCTCAGTTGAAGGGTCACAGAGGGTCGTCATGCTGGACCCGAGATCCCCTCCGCTGTCTGTTGACGGTACTCCTAGTTGCGGGTTCCTCCTTGCCTGTTTGCTGGTCTCCGCGCCACTTTCTCTCTGGCTTTACTGGTGAGGGTCGTGTCCAGCTGAGTGTGGATTTCAACTGGTGTTGTCTTCGTCCCGTGGTCTCCCATGGTCTCCCAGCTCTAATCCCGCTGGCTGCTTTCGCTGGTTTTGAAGGAGCCCCAATTAGGGAGATGGCTATTGTGGTCAGCTGGATGCCATAAGTTTTACCTGATAATAAGTATGTATGTGACGCACTTGTAAATGTACGTGAGGCACCCATAAAGCTAAAGGTATATAACCCGGTGAAAGCGGTCGGAGTCAGGAGAAGGATGAATTTATTTAGTCAGTCATTTAGTCGTTCGGTCGGAAAAAGAGTTTGGGTCGGAGAAGAAGAAAAGAATCAGAGCGGCCAGAACATAGGCAGAGCGGTTACAGAAGAGAAACCAGATAGAAGAAGTAATTTCTGGTCAGAGTCAGGCCGAGGCTCCCGAGGAAGAAAGAAGAAAGAAGCTCTAAAAGCTAAGCTCTCTCTCTCTCTAAAGAAGAAATCTCTCTCTTTCAAGCTCTCTCTCTTTCTCTCTAAGCTCTAAGAAGATGAAAAAGAAAAAGCTCTATCTTTCTCTCTAAGCTCTAAGAAGAAGAAGAAAAAGCTATCTCTAATCTTTCTCTCTAAGCTCTTTCTAAGAAGAAGAAAAATCTTTCTTTCTCTCTCTAAGCTCTCTCTAAGAAAGTAGAAGTAAAAGTAGTAATAGCTTTACTCTGCCTCCGAGAGTTTTCCTCCCGCGGAGTTTGTGGCTGGCCACGACAGGCAGCTTACATGATTTCACTGCTGAAGGTGGTGGCGTGCGGAGTGTGGCTTTGTTCTGGGGTTGCAGTTGTGGCACGGTCTCCCGTGGTCTCCTCGCACTGGCTTTGTTCCGGGCAGTGCTGCTGAAGCCATGCGGCACTAGCCGCAGCAGTCAGCTTGTCTCGCTCTCTCCCTGATCGCAGTATTCAAAACATCCAGGAGTTGGATATTTTCAGTATATATATGTGTATATATATATATATATATATATATATATATATATATATAAAAGCTATTTATCTGCTTTGTTGGATTCTTTCCACAGAGCTGTCCTGAAGAGCAGCTTCATCTAATCCGCCATCTTGGATCTCTCTGAAGTAATTTAAATATGTAACAAATATCAAATTTTGCTTGAATTCTTGGGATTGTTCTTTTGTGTGTTAATATAAAACGTTTATACTGAAAAGAGAGAACTGAAAACTATATACATTCATTCCTTCATGATTACAAAGGTAAATATTTTCTTTCAGAATTTATACATAAAAACATTAGATATTTTATATGAGGTTTTTTTTTTTAATGTAATAGTGAAAAATCTGCATCTCAGGTTCACAAAACGTAAGTTCCAACCTTGCCTAATGAGAACCTCCCACCCAATAATGTGCACACAGGTTAAAAAAACTGAATAAAGATATATCACAACACCATATATTGAATTGAATATACTCAAACAGGATTTAAGAAAGTCACTTTAACTGAGAAACTTAAAAAATTAAAATTGAGAAAAAGTATAGAGAGAATAAGATTTAACTCAGGAAAAATAATAGATGAAAAGCAAAATTACCTCAATAATAAAACCTGATTGCTGAATTTAAGAATATACTCAAATATGAATTTAAGATGGGGCATTAAAGATAGGTAGGAGAATAAGTAAGAGAACAACTGTGACATAAAAATACAAATTAAATGTGTTGAAGACAAAGAGGCAATAAATTCATATAATTGTATTCCCAAAAGAACAAAACAAAGGAACAGAACCAATATTAAAAATAAGAAGCTAAGTCATACTTCTAGAAATAAAAGGAGACCTGTGTCTACATTTTGAATGGGAATATCTGATTCCTGGGAAAATGAAATGTTGGGTCGCCTAAAATTAATCTACAATGAAATGTAGATTGTATATATAATGAAATGTATCCCCAAACAGAAGTATATATGATATTTTTAAGCAATTTATTAAACTCACGCTAATTGTTATTAGCATGAAGGGGAAAAAATTCCTGGTCAACTAATTGAACTCCAAAAAAGAAGAGAAAAGATCAGGAATGGGCCCTGACAAATATCAATTTATGTTACAAAGTCACAGTAATAGAAAACTATGATAGTTTAGAAAACCACAGACAACTGTTCCAAGGAAACATCATCATAAATTCCACAAAACATAAATATAACATTGAAAAGTATAACACCTTAATTAGTACATAATAATAAATAATTTAAAACCTATTAAAGTTAAATAACTTTTTTAAAAAACCCTCCCAAAATACAAAACCATACAGAAGAAATGATTCTGTTAGTCTATTTTCTCATGCTATAACAGAATATCACAAACTAGGCAATTTATATGCAATAAAGTTTATTTGACTCATGGTTCTAGAGTCCAAGAGCATGGCACCAGTATCTGGAGAAGGCCTTCATGCTCCACTATGACATGGTGGAAGGGCAAGCAAGCATGTGAGAGACAGAGAAAATCCAGCTGAATTTATCCTTTTTTTTTAAATCAGAAATCCACTCCTGTGATAACTAACCCACTCCCAAGATATTTTGAGAGCCCTTGTGACCTAATCACCTCCTTAAGGTCCCAATTTTTCATACTATCACAATGGCAATTAAAATTCAACAAGAATTTTGAAGAGAATATTCTAATATCAAAGTAGTGATGAAGGTTAAAAGTGATAACACAATAGCACTTGCTCTTTAATGAATGATATAACAGACAAAATTTAAAACAAATGACAGATTAATAAAGATATTCACAACATGTGAAACAATTGCGGCCTAATACTCAAGACATAGGAGAAAGTTCTATCATTCAACAAGAAAAACAGATAAATGATATTAATAGATAATTCACAAAAATGGAAACTCAAAAGGCTAAAAAGCATATGATTATATATTTTCACTTATTAGCAATGAGATAAATGCAAATTTTTTAAAAAATGGGATATTAATTTGTACTGTTAACTTGGAAAGTTAAGTAGAAAGTTTTATATTGCCAAGTATTGACAAATCATAGTGATTTTAAATGTATATATAGTCTCTATGATCTAACGTTCCATTCCTAAATATACATCCTTAAAAAATTATCACAACTGTTCAAAGGCATAATGATGAGGTTTATTTGTAGTAATGAAACGATGAAGCCAATCTTGTTAACTATCACTTGGTGAATGGAGATAAGTAAATTTTAGTGGATTCATATTGAGTAATACTGGGTAGGACTTGTCAGTGACAAACTAAGTATTTAACATATATAGATCTTCAAGTGTATTCCTGAGTAACAAGTAAAAGAAAGAATGAGTTCTATAGCACATTTATCTTTATATCAATTAAAAGTGCACTTATGAGTTGGGCCTGGTGGCACATGCCTCTAATCCCAGTACCTCGGGAGACTGAGGCTGAGGATCACAAGTTTGAGGACAACTTGGGCTACTTAGCAAGACCCTATCCTAATGCAAATTTTATAATAATATACAAAAAAAGTAGAAATCTCGCAGATTGAATGTATTACAATGGCTAATTACAGAAAGTTAAAAAGAAATGGGGAATGGAGAATAAGAACACAAACACAAATTCTTCCATGTACTCATACATATTTACATATATGCACACATAAACACAAACGATCATGTGGAAAATATACATGCATACACAGAAAAAGAGAGAGACCCGCATGGACTAATTACAGTGTGCTATGAACTGAGAAGATGAACACAATATTCCACATCTGAGTGCAAAAATTAAATGGTAAGCAAAATCAAAAATTTTATAGTAATATGTCAAGCATGGTGCTATAATATAATAATAATAATATAATATAATAATAATATAAGTCAGCCATTTTAGAGCCTGAGGCAAGAAGATCACAAGTTTGAGCACAGCCTGGGCAACTTAGGGAGATCCTGTCTAAATGTATTAAAAAAGAAAAAAAAAGATGCTGGGTAAAGCTTAGTGGTAAGGTGCTTACCTAGAATGCATGCACAAGGCCCTCGATTTCAACCCGAGTACAACAACAAAATGATAATGATAATAATAAAAAAACTTACATAATAATCTAGAAAAAGGACAAGAACAATGAAATGTTTTATATTCACTCTACATTCAGATAAAATTTACTTTTGATCATTGTTTGAAATTATCAATATAAATTACTGACATCTGCCTTGACAAGTTTATTTACCAAACCATCTTGCAGTTTCTTGGCAGCTGAGAGCCAACATAGTAGATTATTTATTTTAAGATAAAGATATTCTGGAAATCAAGGCATTGATAACTATTTATATCATAGACAAATTTTCACAAGACTTACACTTAAATATTTGGCATCCCATTAACATAATAATTATGTAATATTTTGCCCAATTTTATATAATCATAGGGCTGCATCAAAATATCTGTGATTTTTGTGGTAATTGTAGTCATTTATCAATGCAATATTCAGACATTTATCAATTCATTTTACCATGTGAGAAAAATATCATTGACTTCAGAAAAACATCATCTATATAATATAATACATATTATATTATATAGTATTTACTATAATTTATTATAATAGTATTTACTTTGGGGTAAATAACATTTCCTTTAATAATTACATAGTGGGAATAGGTCACATGATAAGAGAAATTATAAGATTCACTTCTTGTTTAAAAGAAAGAAAGAAAGAAAGAAAGAAAGAAAGAAAGAAAGAAAGAAAGAAAGAAAAAAGAAAGAAAGAAAGAAAGAAAGATGCATGTACTCCTTGGGAGTCCTGCCCCTTGCTTTTCATTTGACTTGCTAACTCTTGTCTCTATCTCAATCCCAAGGCCATATCCTTAGTGACTCCATTGATCACCAAATCCAAAAGACCCAATCTTGATTTGGTTTTCTTGATACTGTTGTAGCAATTGTAAGACATTTTCTTTCTCTCCCTGTATCTCTCTCTCTCTCTCTCTCTCTCTCTCTCTCTCTCTCTCTCTCTCTCTCTTTCTCCCTCTTCCTTATTTTCTACAAAAATTTAAGTCCAAGGATCCATAACTTATTTATTTTATTTTTGCTATATATTTCCAGCTTCTCAAATACTTATTCTGGCACATATTCAAAAAACATCTGTGGAGTGAGTGATGGAATCCTGAAGAAATTACTAAATTAAAATCACACAATTTTAAAAATTCACCTCTTTGGGACTATAGTTAATAAACATGTACTCTTTAAAGTTCTTTTTAATTAAAGTAATACATGCACTTGATTAAAACCAGAACATTTTATTACAAAACAAAATAGTCTTCTGCCTTACTCCTCTCCTTACCTCTTCTGAATCCAAACAGTAACTTTTTTGTATGTTTTCCTTTCTCATTTTCCCCATAGTTTTCATATTATACAGTGTTGTGCTTGCACTGCTAGCTTTTGGTCAAAGAGAACTCAAAGCCTATTCTTTTGCTATCTATTATTTTGATATTGATAACAACAAGTCAAATTCTATTCAGATTCTTGTTTATTTACTTTGGTAATTTTTCCTTTTCTTCTGGGAGAATTTTTCTGCACTATTTCTTTCATAATTTTTACCCTCTGCATCTCTCTGATCTCTCTGTACCACTGAAGTACAGGTCCTCCTAATTTTCTACAATGCTATTGAGTGACTTTGTAAATGTACCTTTAATTTCTAATCCTCTTAATGTTTAGTTTTCCCATCTTCATGGAATTATGGTTTTAATAATCTAGTAAGTTCTTGAATATTTCTTAGGATATATTGTAGTAATTTCCTTTTAATTTCTCTTCTGTTACCTAAATTAAATCTTTCCTTGGTGCTTTTTTTTCTGTTTATTTATCTTTGCCTTTCTCATTCTTATTCTTTGCTTTCTGTAACTATCTGCAGATCTTTGGTTGTATTTTTATATTTATTAAAATGCTTTTCCAAACTTCATTTATTTTATTGGAGATCACTTTATTGTTAATGGATGGAGAGGCAGATGTGTCCAGAAGCAGAGCTCTCTGGTCTATAATGCTAGTTGCCAGTTATGTTTTAAAATTATTTTAGGAGTTACTTATTGAAACAGATGGTCATTCTTCTTTGTCATTTTTCCTGATTAAGTAATCATTGAAAATTATTATTTGATTGTTTTCTTTCCTAACAAACAATACAAAATCATTTCTGAAATTATGTGTTGACATCGAACATCAGAGATAACTATACTGTTCTATGCTCACTAAAAATTATGTTCCTCTTGAAGAGTTTATCAAAACTAAATATCAAAGCTAAGATTCAGGTTCACATTGGTAGAGACAAAAATCTGTTGTGCGTGTTATATACATAAACATTTCATAACAACAAAAATATCATCACATTATGCCTCAGAAAATTAGGATCAGTGTTAATTTACAGCAGTGGATTAAAGTATATATTTCCCATAACACATTCATATTGTGCACATCAAACTTTTAATCTTTAATTTATTTGGCAAAAAATTAGTATTATCTCAGTCCCATTTTATATGCTCCTAAGCAATTTTTATTCATTCAACAAATATTTGGTTTCTTTAGCTGTTCTGCTTTGTTTATGGACTCTTGTTGATTTGTAAGAGCTTTTTGCATATTATGAAATTTCTTATTGTGTTGCAAATATTTTTCCTGTTTTATAATTTATCTTTTGCCTTCATGACATTTTTAACTATGGAGAACTTTACATTACTTTCAGTGAAACTAATCAAACTAATTCTTGGATATTTATTATGCTGAGATTGATCTTTCTCTTTTACCCAGGTCCGATGTGACATTTATAATAAGAGTTCGTCCTTACCTCTATCAAGATTTTACTATATTTCACAGTTATTCATTATAGTTTATATTTTTAGATAAGAGCAATTTACTTATTTCATTAAATTAAAATTTTGGGGTCTTTTATTCCATTTTATTCATTTGTTTATTCTTAGTGCAATATGAAAGAGGAAACTAAAAAAATGCTGAGAATACTATAAAATAATAGCAAAGATGCTACAATTTTACTTTTTCACTATCTCTTTCCCCAGCCAATAAAAGGGGGATAAATGTTCATTTAGTATTTTGATTGTGATCATGTCAAATGTGTCTTCTAATCTAGGAGAAAATCAATATTTTCATGATATTTCTTCCTCCCTAGGAACAAGGCATTTCTTCACATTTATTATGTCTCTCAATTGAACTATAGAAATTAGACTTTTTAAAAAATTTTTTGCAATCTTAGGGATCAAACTCAAGGTCTCACACATGCTAGGCAAGGACTCTACCACTGAGCTAAATCCCCAGCCCTCAGTTAAATTACAGAATATTTATCTTCCATTTTCATGTATTTAAGTGCCTTCAACAACACTGATACTTCTTAAATTTGCATCCCAGCCATTTATTCTTCTGAATTCTACACTCATATATCCAACTATTTACAACATCTCTACATAGGTAACAAATACACAATTTGAGCATTTAAAATTTCTCAAACAAAATGAGCCATGTGATAATCACCTCACCCAAAGCTGTTAACTTTCTCTAGCTCCCCAAACTCTATGATAGCCATCTGTGAACTCCAATGTTTGGGACCTAAGTCTTGGATTCATGGTTGATTCTTCTCTCTCTCTAACCTAACATCAATTCAATTAGAATATCATGTAGGTTCAGATATCCAGAATCCTAACCTTTTTCATTATGTCACTGTTTGCATTCTTGACCAAATTACTTTGATGTTTTCCACCTGGACTATTGGCAGAGAGATTCCACACTGGTCTTGCAGCTGCATCCTTGCCACTCTGTGGTCTGTTAGCCACACAGAAGCCAGCATAAGCTTTGTAAGGTTCAACAAAATTATGCTGCTCCTCTTCTCAACATTCTGAAGACTAATTTCACTATAGATAAAATTCAAAATAGAGATAATTCCTTAAAGCCTCTGCACTTGGTACTTCCTCTGCCTGGAACAATCATTCACCACTACCTGCATAAAGTGCTCTCTACTCAAATACCTCCTCTTTGGGGACATCTTCCGTGGTGAACTACATAAAATCCCCTGCCATCCATTGCTAACATCTTTACTCATTTTTTTCCCTAGTATTCACATTCCTGCATCTATCAATAGTCATTTTTTGTTTATTTCCCAACTCTTCTGACCAAATACTATAAGTATCATGACAGAAGGAACTCTGTTTACTGCTATATCTCCAGAACCTATGGCAATATCCATGGATTCTCAATAACTGTGTATTGATTAAACATATACCAATATATCTTATTAAAATTACTCTTATAAATATATTCTTTGATATGTTTCAGGGTATTTTTGTTATAAAAAAGGATAACTTCTTTTTCTTCTTTTTTCCTAATTTATACTTAGATTGTAGATTAGATTACACATCAGAAAACTACTTTCATACTACTTGTGTAGCCAATCAAATGACTGAATTTCTGTTTCTAACATTTTAGTTGTGTCTCTTAGGCATCCTGCTATATAATCACATTACCTGTCTCTTGCTGTTTAGCTTCACATTTCCATCTTTCTTTCCCAATGCAAATTTGTTCTCCTAAACTATTTCTGTAAGCAATTGTATTTTACTAATTTATCTAGTTAAATCAAAATAACCATCAAATATAAATGGCTAACAATTTGACTATATTTACAGTAATTGTAATGAAATAGTTAAGCAGATTATACCTGTAAAATGCCTAGGCTGAACATGAACATTAATAAATTATGTAGCAGCAAGATCCACAAAATTTTGTATTGAAAACCCTAATTATAACTTCCTTTTATTATGCGCATTTGAGTGGATACTGGTAAGTTAGAAACATTTCCAAACTAAGAAACTGGAATTACTGATGGTTATTTATACTTTTGAACCTTCATAACATGGTTCTTATGAGTACATGTTATTTATTCTGAGAGTAGATTCATAATCTGGATCACCGTCTCTTACTACAAACCTCATCTCAGCTTGGGAATAGGATTATAGGAACTAATTACAATACAGATAGACAGATAGATAGATTATAGATAGACACATATATGTATACAAGCATATATAAATAATATGCATACATACATGTGAATATTATATATACATATTTCTATTCACATATTGTATTAAGATTTCTAAACTTCATTCTAATGCATTTCCTTCTATGTTTCTTTACCATTGCCTAACAAGAATACAAATTCTAAAGGTTCTTTCTTATGAGATTTCTGCCTAACCCTCCAAGCAGTACCCTTAAGCCTAACCACATTTAAATACCTGAGTGCCAGGTATTGTAGGTATTTGCAATTTTTCTTATGCTGCTTATACTGCTTAGAGTAGAGAGTCCATTCCCTTCCAGTTGTTTCATCCTGTTAGAGATAGAACAAATCATCATCATCATCATCACCACCACCACCACTATCATCAACATCATCATCATCATCATATCAACACTTAAGTCTCAACTTAAGGGCACCTGGAGAATAGTTCTGTGGTAAAACAAGTATCTAGCATGCACAAGGCCCTGGGTTTAATCCCCAACATAAAAACAAAAAGAAAGAAAGAAAGAAAAAAGCATTAAGTAGTAAATGACAGACTAACATTTTCTAATGGATCATAATTATATATTGCTTTTTTTTAATATGCAGCACATGGGAAAATGTCTAACATACATATATGTTTAATGATTTAATTAACTAATTGCAGGAGCCCTGTTTGGGGAGATGGCTAAGATTGGGGTTGACTACGGGCTTTGGACATGTTTGGGCATTGGCGCCTTCCGTAGTCTCACGGGACTTGGCCCGGGATCTTACGGGACTTGGCCCGGGATCTTGCGAGACTTGGCTGGAGATCTCGAGGGACTTGAGCGAGATTGCGGAGGAGGTCTGCACCATTTTTGGAGGTTAGAGAAGCGTGGAAGGCGTGTCGGGGTGTAGTTAGAGCCAGAGAGAAAAGTTATCAGAATAAAGAGCTGTTTGTTTCCAGTTCGTCTCTAAACTTCTTCCCGCAGCTTCTTTGCTCCAAGCGGCCATCGCTTCAGGCGACTACAGGTGGTGGCCCGGACGGGGAATTGGCACGGCAGGTAAGAACTGAGGAACCTCGCAGGAGTCTCTAGTCAGAGTGGTTAAAATGGGTTCGAAAATAACTAAGACCCAAGTGTACAAGGCTCTTGATGGATTCTTTGATATAGCTGAGTCAGTTATTAGTGAGGAGAATTTGGAAAAAAGTGAAAGTGATCATGAAAGCTTGGCCTCGGCTGAGTCAGTTAGGAACCAGTAAGGATAGTATCAGTGCGGGCTCAAAAATGACAAAGATCCAAGCTGCTAAAGCTATTCAAGATTTATTAGAGATAGTTCAAGGATACATGCTCTCAATTGAATCTGGGACTCAGGATGTTACTGAGTCAGGACCAATGAGAGTAGTAGTAGTGAGGAGGAATTAAGTAAAAGTGATTCTGAGAAAATGAACAAAAGGAAATTAAGGAAGACCAAGATAAGGGACCATCAAGTGGAGGAACCTATGTCCTCCACTCCCCCATGGGTGGAATCTATTACAGAAAATATGAAGGGTATCACTAGGCGTTTGCATACCCTAGAAATAGAAATAAAAAGTCTTTCTGAGCGCTTATGCACTCTCGAGGGTAACTCACAGATACGTTGGGAACTGCCAGTATTTGAATATGAAAATGGAGAGAGGGGCTACCAGTCAGTAGATTTCAAAACAATAAAAAATCTCAAAGAGGCAGTAATGACATATGGACCCCAAGCTCCTTTCACGTTGAGTATACTGGAGTCCCTTAAACCTTTAGCTTAACCCCCTCAGACTGGAAACGTCTATGTAAAGCAACATTAAGTGGGGGACAATACTTGGTTTGGCGATCGCAATTTCAAGAACTTTGTATAGAAACAGCTAAAAGAAACGCAGATGCAGGGTTTGGAGACCATAATATAGAAATGCTCACAGGAGAAGGGCAATTCGCAGACGTACAGGCTCAAAAATATTATACCCCAGGAGTATATGCTCAGATAAATGCAGCTGCCTTAAAGGCATGGAAAACTGTACAAGGACCTGGGGATCTACAAGGTAGCTTGTCCAAAGTAATTCAAGGACCTAATGAACCATATGCTGAATTTGCTGATGGACTTTTGAGAACTGCAGGTAGAGTTTTTAGAGACGTTGATCAAGTTATGCCATTAGTTGTTCAATTAGCATATGAAAAAACACTAATAAATACTACCAGGAAGCCATCAGGCCATGGAGAAATAAAAAGGATATTTCCATATATATACAACTATGTAAAGATATAAATGATGCCTTTGTCACAGGGCATATGATTGCAGCAGCTGTTAGAGATGCTGCCCCTCAGAATTTCACGAGGACTCAACCTAGACACTATAATCAATCAGGATATTCCAGGAAAAATTATCATAATCAATCAGGCTATTCTAGGCAAAATCCCAAAAGAGAAATAAGACCAAATTCATACCATGCTCCAGGTTGCTGCCCCAGGTGTAAAAAGGGAAATCATTGGGCCAATAAATGCTATTCAAAATTTGACATCCATGGAAATTCTTTGTTCAGGAATTCAAAAAACGGGGCACGGGGCCCAATGCCCCGGGGCCCACAAATGTACAAGGCACTGGAGGAGGAGTATCCTCAAGCATCCATTCAGATGCTTCCCCGACACAACCCCTATTACCCATCCACTCCCTCACCAGAGGATCAGGAAGAAATGCAGGATTAGACCTCTGTTCCACTGCCCAAATAGTGTTATCACCTGAAATGGGGGTTCAAATGATTCCCACGGGAGTCAGGGGACCTCTTCCCACAGGAACTGTAGGACTTATTATCGGGCGAAGTCCTCAAAGCTTAGTAGGTTTGCAAGTGACCCCAGGTGTAATAAACTCAGACTACAAAGGGGAAATAAAAATAATGCTTAGCTCACCCCAAAGTATAAGTTCTGTTAATCAAGGAGATAAAATTGCTCAGCTGCTTCTCCTTCCAAATTTACATAATTCATTTAAAATGAGTATGGCTCAAAAAGGGAACAATAGAAGATTTTGTTCCACTGATTCGAGACCCATGGCTTGCTGGGTTCGAGACTGTACTAGGAGGCCTATGTGTAATATAAGAATCCAAGGAATAGAAATGGAGGGACTTATAGATACTGGAGCTGATTCTTCCATCATTAATTTACGACAATGGCCCAAACACTGGCCTCTGCAAAAAGCTTCAACCAGTTTAAGAGGCTTGGGATATAATAACCTCCCAGAAAAAAGTGCAGTAATTTTAAAATGGGAGGATGATGAAGGACATAAAGGAACATTTCAGCCTTATGTTTCACCTAACCTACCAGTTACTTTTTGGGGAAGAGATATTTTACAACAAATGGGAGTACACCTTGCAACCAAACCTGCAGGTGTCAAATGTGAAAATATACAGGGTAATCTTAACCCTAAAAGAAATCATTATCATATAGGAAAAAGACATTTTTCTTCGGGGCCACTGAGAAAATAATTTTGAAAATACCATGGCTTTCTGATAAGTCAGTGTGGGTCCCTCAGTGGCCCCTATCTAAAGAGAAATTACAAGCAGCCCACCTACTAGTTCAGGAACAATTAGAAGCAGGACATATAGAACCTTCCACCTCTCCCTGGAATTCCCCCATATTTGTGATCAAGAAAAAAAATCAGGAAAATGGCGATTATTACATGATCTTAGACAAATTAGTAAAACCATGCAAGTCATGGGCCCTACTCAACCTGGACTTCCGAATCCTGTAGCTATTCCAAAAAGTTTCCATGTTATTAGTCTTGATATAAAGGATTGCTTCTTTTCTATTCCCTACATCCTCTGGATGCCCCCAGGTTTGCTTTTTCAGTTCCTTCTATTAACAATAATGGCCCCTGATCAGAGATATCAATGGAAGGTTTTGCCGCAGGGAATGGCTAATAGCCCCACCATATGCCAAATATATGTGGACAAGGCTATCCAACCCATTAAAAATAAATATCCAAACCTCATGTGTCTACATTACATGGATGATATTTTACTGGCCCACCCTAATCAAAAAATCTTATTTAATATATTCAGTGACGTGGTAGAAAATTTTAAAAAATACGGATTATATATAGCAGAAGAAAAAGTTCAAACCAGATCTCCCATATTATACTTAGGATTTAAAATCATGGACACTTTTGTTAGACCCCCCCCAAAATTTTAATAAATAAAGAACATTTAACCACCCTCAATGATTTCCAAAAACTACTGGGAGACATTAATTGGCTTCGCCCTACACTAAACCTCACTGCTGGCCAATTAAAACCTTTATTTGATATCCTTCGAGGGGACCCTGATCCATCCTCACCGCGAACACTGACTCCAGATGCTAGGAAAGCTTTAAAGTTAGTAGAAAAAGCCATTGAAGGAGCTCATTGTGATAGATTTGATTTAACTCAATCACTGATATTGATTATTATTTCTTCACAATATACACCCACAGGAGTATTTTGGCAAACAAGGGCCTTTATTATGGATACATTTGACTGTCTCTCCTAAAAGCATAATTGAGTCTTATACCTCCATGGTGGCTAAACTTATTCTTCAAGGACTTAAAACTTCTACTAAAATATTTGGCATTCACCCTGCTACTATTATTACTCCCTATTCATCGTCACAGATTGAATATTTATGCTTCAACGATAATGACTGGGCTATAGCTAGATGCTCTACCTCTGCAAATTTTGATAATCACCTTCCTAAGTCTCCTATATTATCTTTTTGTATTAATCATCCTATTATATTTCCACAGGTAATAAAAAATCAACCTATTCCTAAGGCATTTAATGTATTTACAGATGGGTCCTCAAATGGTACTGCTGCAGTAGTCACTACAAAAGAAAAATATGACTTACATAACTGCACACAAATCAGCTCAACTAGTGGAATTGGAAGCTGTGGTAAGAGCTCTGGAAAATTTTAGAGACCAGCCCATAAACATTTTTTCAGATAGCCACTATATTGTACAAGCCGTCCCAAAATTAGAGTTAGCAGGACCAATAGCAGCTCATACTCCAGCTTTTAAATTGTTTTATCAAATACAAAAACTTTTGTGGGCAAGAAAAGAACCTCTATTCGTAGGCCATATTAGAGCACATACTAATTTGCCTGGCCCCCTCCATGAAGGTAATCAAAAGGCTGATGAACTTACAAAAACAATATTTATATTTTCAGCGCTACAACAAGCTACTTTATTTCATTCCCAGTTTCACTTCAACAGCACCACCTTGCAACGTAGGTTTAAAATCACAAAAGAGCAAGCCAGAACAATTGTAAAAGATTGTAAATCTTGTATGACACATTTGCCCAATCCTCATTATGGCGTTCACCCTAGAGGATTAATGCCCAATCATTTGTGGCAGATGGATGTTACTCATGAGCCAAGTTTTGGAAAATTGCGATTTATTCATGTGACCATAGATACATGCTCAGGCATGATTTTTGCTTCCTTACATTCTGGAGAAAAAGTTAAAGATGTTACATCTCATTGTTTGCAAGCTTTTGCTGCATTGGGCATCCCCAAAATGCTTAAAACAGATAATGCCCCCGCATATACGTCCTCATCTTTCAAACAGTTTTGCGCAAAATTCAACATATCCCATAAAACAGGCATCCCATACAATCCTCAGGGTCAGGGCATTATTGAAAGTGCAAACCGCACACTGAAAATTATGTAATTAAAACAAAAAGAAGGAAATTGGAAAAGTCCTAAGGACAGATTGGCAGTTGCCCTGTTTACCTTAAATTTTTTAACTTTAGACTCTAATGGTTATTCTGCTGGAGACAGACATTGGAATCCACACCAACAACATAAACCCTTGGTTTACTGGAAGGATGTTCTCTCAGGTACATGGAAGGGTCCAGATCCAGTATTAATTTGGGGGAGAGGATCTGTTTGTGTTTTTCCAAAACACGAATCCTCTCCAATATGGATACCATCTAGATTAATAAAGCAGGTACCACATCAAAATGATCAAGATGTAGTTGTTGAGGAATCAAGATTAATAAAAAAGGTACAAAATCAAGAAGACCAAGATGAAGGTATGGAATGATTCCCTCAAAAGTGTCCTTCAAAATGTTTCACAACTCAAGAGTCATTCCTCCCGGCCGGGACGAGGAGATCTCTCTTTAGTGTGCACACAATTGTATTTTTTTTTCTTTTTATACATGTCTTTATGTCTGTACATTTGTCTACATTTCATGTTAATGTGACGTCACAAATATATGTTTGTATGTTTGTGCATCTGTCCAGTGTGACGTCACAAATAACAAAGCGCTTATGAAAAAGAATATATATATATGGATCCAAATAACTTTAATTCATTTTAGGTTAAGAGTATTCAATTTAGGTAAATAATTTTATAAATGAAGGTACTTTCAATTTTGATTTATAGGTGTCCCTGGGACTTCTCTTTAGCAAACAATATGACTAGTGCTATATAACCTAATATTTTGGTGTTTTGACATAAGATTTTTTATTTGTTATTAACTTCATTTGTTTAATAGCTGATTAATTTCAATTATCTCAACAGGTAAAAAATTGCTGTGTATACAGAGACTTGAGGGTTCCAACTAACAAATTATTTCTCCAAAGTGCCTTTAGCTTTTCTTTAATCTATCTTTAATACAGTAAATACCCTGAGTCTTTCTTTCTTTTGTTCTCAATATGATATTTTGCCAACTTATGTTTGTGTGAGCTCAAACAACAATGTGTGTGAGCAGAAATCAACTTTAATTTTCCAATCTAATAATTCTGTTTTTTAGTTTGACAACTCAACTCTTCACTCAGTGCTGAAATAACACTGCCTTTCCTTTAATAATTGATGCTTGAGTTTCTAGGTTGCAGGCCCTGAAGATTTGCCGGTGGCATTGTCTAGACATAAAAAAGACGGCTGCTGCTACAACTGCAGGGATCGCGGTCACCACAAGCATCCCTGCTGCTCAAGCATCAAACAACCTCACCAACAGTGTGGCCTCTGCTCTACATACATGGGCCCTCCTACATCAACGTGTTATAACAAATGGACATTTTGATCTTTCATTGTTTGGGACTTTACCGGACAATGCCTTGCAGACATTTGTCCAGAGAATTCAGTGTGTTACTTGATGAAACTTAGGGCAGCTAATTTGTTTAAACAATTTGATATGCTATACAATTTGGCTTGTCACCAAAAGGCTTGTTGCCTTAAAGCCGCACCATCTCCTCACAATTGGACGACTGTTAGTCATCACACACAGTTGATCTTAAAGGGCTCCATTGGATGGCTGGTTAGCCAATGACGGGTAAGATCCCCAGAGGGGGACAACCTAAGACAGGCACAGTCACATGGGACAGTCTCATGTGGCCGACATATCAACCTAAGACAGGAGTCAAGGGCACAGCCTTGATTATCCAATGACGGGTAAGAATGTTGGTTGCACATAGACGTCCTAGAGTATTACCTCTTTTAAAACAAAAGGGGGGAAATGCAGGAGCCCTGTTTGGGGAGATGGCTAAGATTGTGGTTGACTACGGGCTTTGGACATGTTTGGGCATTGGCGCCTTCCGTAGTCTCACGGGACTTGGCCCGGGATCTTGCGAGACTTGGCCGGAGATCTTGAGGGACTTGAGCGAGATTGCGGAGGAGGTCTGCACCATTTTTGGAGGTTAGAGAAGCATGGAAGGCATGTCGGGGTGTAGTTAGAGCCAGAGAGAAAAGTTATCAGAATAAAGAGCTGTTTGTTTCCAGTTCGTCTCTAAACTTCTTCCCGTGGCTTCTTTGCTCCAAGCGGCCATCGCTTCAGGCGACGAATCCATATCTTACAAAAATATGAAGGGTATCACTAGGGCGCTTGCCCCCCATGGGTGGAATCTATTACAGAAAATATGAAGGGTATCACTAGGCGTTTGCATACCCTAGAAATAGAAATAAAAAGTCTTTCTGAGCGCTTATGCGCTCTCGAGGGTAACTCACAGATACGTTGGGAACTGCCAGTATTTGAATATGAAAATGGAGAGAGGGGCTACCAGTCAGTAGATTTCAAAACAATAAAAAATCTCAAAGAGGCAGTAATGACATATGGACCCCAAGCTCCTTTCACGTTGAGTATACTGGAGTCCCCTTAACACCTTTAGCTTAACCCCCTCAGACTGGAAACGTCTATGTAAAGCAACATTAAGTGGGGGACAATACTTGGTTTGGCGATCGCAATTTCAAGAACTTTGTATAGAAACAGCTAAAAAGAAACGCAGATGCAGGGTTTGGAGACCATAATATAGAAATGCTCACAGGAGAAGGGCAATTCGCAGACGTACAGGCTCAAAAATATTATACCCCAGGAGTATATGCTCAGATAAATGCAGCTGCCTTAAAGGCATGGAAAACTGTACAAGGACCTGGGGATCTACAAGGTAGCTTGTCCAAAGTAATTCAAGGACCTAATGAACCATATGCTGAATTTGCTGATGGACTTTTGAGAACTGCAGGTAGAGTTTTTTAGAGACGTTGATCAAGTTATGCCATTAGTTGTTCAATTAGCATATGAAAACACTAATAAATACTACCAGGAAGCCATCAGGCCATGGAGAAATAAAAAGGATATTTCCATATATATACAACTATGTAAAGATATAAATGATGCCTTTGTCACAGGGCATATGATTGCAGCAGCTGTTAGAGATGCTGCCCCTCAGAATTTCACGAGGACTCAACCTAGACACTATAATCAATCAGGATATTCCAGGAAAAATTATCATAATCAATCAGGCTATTCTAGGCAAAATCCCAAAAGAGAAATAAGACCAAATTCATACCATGCTCCAGGTTGCTGCCCCAGGTGTAAAAAGGGAAATCATTGGGCCAATAAATGCTATTCAAAATTTGACATCCATGGAAATTCTTTGTTCAGGAATTCAAAAAACGGGGCACGGGGCCCAATGCCCCGGGGCCCACAAATGTACAAGGCACTGGAGGAGGAGTATCCTCAAGCATCCATTCAGATGCTTCCCCGACACAACCCCTATTACCCATCCACTCCCTCACCAGAGGATCAGGAAGAAATGCAGGATTAGACCTCTGTTCCACTGCCCAAATAGTGTTATCACCTGAAATGGGGGTTCAAATGATTCCCACGGGAGTCAGGGGACCTCTTCCCACAGGAACTGTAGGACTTATTATCGGGTGAAGTCCTCAAAGCTTAGTAGGTTTGCAAGTGACCCCAGGTGTAATAAACTCAGACTACAAAGGGGAAATAAAAATAATGCTTAGCTCACCCCAAAGTATAAGTTCTGTTAATCAAGGAGATAAAATTGCTCAGCTGCTTCTCCTTCCAAATTTACATAATTCATTTAAAATGAGTATGGCTCAAAAAGGGAACAATAGAAGATTTTGTTCCACTGATTCGAGACCCATGGCTTGCTGGGTTCGAGACTGTACTAGGAGGCCTATGTGTAAAATAAGAATCCAAGGAATAGAAATGGAGGGACTTATAGATACTGGAGCTGATTCTTCCATCATTAATTTACGACAATGGCCCAAACACTGGCCTCTGCAAAAAGCTTCAACCAGTTTAAGAGGCTTGGGATATAATAACCTCCCAGAAAAAAGTGCAGTAATTTTAAAATGGGAGGATGATGAAGGACATAAAGGAACATTTCAGCCTTATGTTTCACCTAACCTACCAGTTACTTTTTGGGGAAGAGATATTTTACAACAAATGGGAGTACACCTTGCAACCAAACCTGCAGGTGTCAAATGTGAAAATATACAGGGTAATCTTAACCCTAAAAGAAATCATTATCATATAGGAAAAAGACATTTTTCTTCGGGGCCACTGAGAAAATAATTTTGAAAATACCATGGCTTTCTGATAAGTCAGTGTGGGTCCCTCAGTGGCCCCTATCTAAAGAGAAATTACAAGCAGCCCACCTACTAGTTCAGGAACAATTAGAAGCAGGACATATAGAACCTTCCACCTCTCCCTGGAATTCCCCCATATTTGTGATCAAGAAAAAATCAGGAAAATGGCGATTATTACATGATCTTAGACAAATTAGTAAAACCATGCAAGTCATGGGCCCTACTCAACCTGGACTTCCGAATCCTGTAGCTATTCCAAAAAGTTTCCATGTTATTAGTCTTGATATAAAGGATTGCTTCTTTTCTATTCCCCTACATCCTCTGGATGCCCCCAGGTTTGCTTTTTCAGTTCCTTCTATTAACAATAATGGCCCTGATCAGAGATATCAATGGAAGGTTTTGCCGCAGGGAATGGCTAATAGCCCCACCATATGCCAAATATATGTGGACAAGGCTATCCAACCCATTAAAAATAAATATCCAAACCTCATGTGTCTACATTACATGGATGATATTTTACTGGCCCACCCTAATCAAAAAATCTTATTTAATATATTCAGTGACGTGGTAGAAAATTTTAAAAAAATACGGATTATATATATAGCAGAAGAAAAAGTTCAAACCAGATCTCCCATATTATACTTAGGATTTAAAATCATGGACACTTTTGTTAGACCCCCCCCAAAATTTTAATAAATAAAGAACATTTAACCACCCTCAATGATTTCCAAAAACTACTGGGAGACATTAATTGGCTTCGCCCTACACTAAACCTCACTGCTGGCCAATTAAAACCTTTATTTGATATCCTTCGAGGGGACCCTGATCCATCCTCACCGCGAACACTGACTCCAGATGCTAGGAAAGCTTTAAAGTTAGTAGAAAAAGCCATTGAAGGAGCTCATTGTGATAGATTTGATTTAACTCAATCACTGATATTGATTATTATTTCTTCACAATATACACCCACAGGAGTATTTTGGCAACAAGGGCCTTTATTATGGATACATTTGACTGTCTCTCCTAAAAGCATAATTGAGTCTTATACCTCCATGGTGGCTAAACTTATTCTTCAAGGACTTAAAACTTCTACTAAAATATTTGGCATTCACCCTGCTACTATTATTACTCCCTATTCATCGTCACAGATTGAATATTTATGCTTCAACGATAATGACTGGGCTATAGCTAGATGCTCTACCTCTGCAAATTTTGATAATCACCTTCCTAAGTCTCCTATATTATCTTTTTGTATTAATCATCCTATTATATTTCCACAGGTAATAAAAAATCAACCTATTCCTAAGGCATTTAATGTATTTACAGATGGGTCCTCAAATGGTACTGCTGCAGTAGTCACTACAAAAGAAAATATGACTTACATAACTGCACACAAATCAGCTCAACTAGTGGAATTGGAAGCTGTGGTAAGAGCTCTGGAAAATTTTAGAGACCAGCCCATAAACATTTTTTCAGATAGCCACTATATTGTACAAGCCGTCCCAAAATTAGAGTTAGCAGGACCAATAGCAGCTCATACTCCAGCTTTTAAATTGTTTTATCAAATACAAAAACTTTTGTGGGCAAGAAAAGAACCTCTATTCGTAGGCCATATTAGAGCACATACTAATTTGCCTGGCCCCCTCCATGAAGGTAATCAAAAGGCTGATGAACTTACAAAAACAATATTTATATTTTCAGCGCTACAACAAGCTACTTTATTTCATTCCCAGTTTCACTTCAACAGCACCACCTTGCAACGTAGGTTTAAAATCACAAAAGAGCAAGCCAGAACAATTGTAAAAGATTGTAAATCTTGTATGACACATTTGCCCAATCCTCATTATGGCGTTCACCCTAGAGGATTAATGCCCAATCATTTGTGGCAGATGGATGTTACTCATGAGCCAAGTTTTGGAAAATTGCGATTTATTCATGTGACCATAGATACATGCTCAGGCATGATTTTTGCTTCCTTACATTCTGGAGAAAAAGTTAAAGATGTTACATCTCATTGTTTGCAAGCTTTTGCTGCATTGGGCATCCCCAAAATGCTTAAAACAGATAATGCCCCCGCATATACGTCCTCATCTTTCAAACAGTTTTGCGCAAAATTCAACATATCCCATAAAACAGGCATCCCATACAATCCTCAGGGTCAGGGCATTATTGAAAGTGCAAACCGCACACTGAAAATTATGTAATTAAAACAAAAAGAAGGAAATTGGAAAAGTCCTAAGGACAGATTGGCAGTTGCCCTGTTTACCTTAAATTTTTTAACTTTAGACTCTAATGGTTATTCTGCTGGAGACAGACATTGGAATCCACACCAACAACATAAACCCTTGGTTTACTGGAAGGATGTTCTCTCAGGTACATGGAAGGGTCCAGATCCAGTATTAATTTGGGGGAGAGGATCTGTTTGTGTTTTTCCAAAACACGAATCCTCTCCAATATGGATACCATCTAGATTAATAAAGCAGGTACCACATCAAAATGATCAAGATGTAGTTGTTGAGGAATCAAGATTAATAAAAAAGGTACAAAATCAAGAAGACCAAGATGAAGGTATGGAATGATTCCCTCAAAAGTGTCCTTCAAAATGTTTCACAACTCAAGAGTCATTCCTCCCGGCCGGGACGAGGAGATCTCTCTTTAGTGTGCACACAATTGTATTTTTTTTTTCTTTTTATACATGTCTTTATGTCTGTACATTTGTCTACATTTCATGTTAATGTGACGTCACAAATATATGTTTGTATGTTTGTGCATCTGTCCAGTGTGACGTCACAAATAACAAAGCGCTTATGAAAAAGAATATATATATATGGATCCAAATAACTTTAATTCATTTTAGGTTAAGAGTATTCAATTTAGGTAAATAATTTTATAAATGAAGGTACTTTCAATTTTGATTTATAGGTGTCCCTGGGACTTCTCTTTAGCAAACAATATGACTAGTGCTATATAACCTAATATTTTGGTGTTTTGACATAAGATTTTTTATTTGTTATTAACTTCATTTGTTTAATAGCTGATTAATTTCAATTATCTCAACAGGTAAAAAATTGCTGTGTATACAGAGACTTGAGGGTTCCAACTAACAAATTATTTCTCCAAAGTGCCTTTAGCTTTTCTTTAATCTATCTTTAATACAGTAAATACCCTGAGTCTTTCTTTCTTTTGTTCTCAATATGATATTTTGCCAACTTATGTTTGTGTGAGCTCAAACAACAATGTGTGTGAGCAGAAATCAACTTTAATTTTCCAATCTAATAATTCTGTTTTTTAGTTTGACAACTCAACTCTTCACTCAGTGCTGAAATAACACTGCCTTTCCTTTAATAATTGATGCTTGAGTTTCTAGGTTGCAGGCCCTGAAGATTTGCCGGTGGCATTGTCTAGACATAAAAAAGACGGCTGCTGCTACAACTGCAGGGATCGCGGTCACCACAAGCATCCCTGCTGCTCAAGCATCAAACAACCTCACAACAGTGTGGCCTCTGCTCTACATACATGGGCCCTCCTACATCAACGTGTTATAACAAATGGACATTTTGATCTTTCATTGTTTGGGACTTTACCGGACAATGCCTTGCAGACATTTGTCCAGAGAATTCAGTGTGTTACTTGATGAAACTTAGGGCAGCTAATTTGTTTAAACAATTTGATATGCTATACAATTTGGCTTGTCACCAAAAGGCTTGTTGCCTTAAAGCCGCACCATCTCCTCACAATTGGACGACTGTTAGTCATCACACACAGTTGATCTTAAAGGGCTCCATTGGATGGCTGGTTAGCCAATGACGGGTAAGATCCCCAGAGGGGGACAACCTAAGACAGGCACAGTCGCATGGGACAGTCTCATGTGGCCGACATATCAACCTAAGACAGGAGTCAAGGGCACAGCCTTGATTATCCAATGACGGGTAAGAATGTTGGTTGCACATAGACGTCCTAGAGTATTACCTCTTTTAAAACAAAAGGGGGGAAATGCAGGAGCCCTGTTTGGGGAGATGGCTAAGATTGTGGTTGACTACGGGCTTTGGACATGTTTGGGCATTGGCGCCTTCCGTAGTCTCACGGGACTTGGCCCGGGATCTTGCGAGACTTGGCCGGAGATCTTGAGGGACTTGAGCGAGATTGCGGAGGAGGTCTGCACCATTTTTGGAGGTTAGAGAAGCATGGAAGGCATGTCGGGGTGTAGTTAGAGCCAGAGAGAAAAGTTATCAGAATAAAGAGCTGTTTGTTTCCAGTTCGTCTCTAAACTTCTTCCCGTGGCTTCTTTGCTCCAAGCGGCCATCGCTTCAGGCGACAACTAATTGATTACTTTGACCCATAGACCACCAAAAAACTAGAAGATATACTTGCAGGTACTCAAATTTCTACCAGGGTTAAGTAAAGAAAATAAGAGTAAAATGAGAATATCTCTGTGTTCTGGGGGGGAAAAGGGGGGGGGTCTTAGTTACATAGTTGTTTGTGGATGTGTTGGATAAAATTATGTTCAGGAGTCCAATTTGATTGTATAATTAACCCATTTTCCTATTTCATCAGGTATTTCAAGTTTTTTATACTTAAAATCAGGAAATATAGAGTGATAAAAGTATGCATGTATACTCACATAAATGTAATTGTGAAATGAAAAAATAGAGGGTAATTGCTAGTGATTCTATTAAAGCAAAGAGAGGGTAAATAAGAAAACTATGGAATTTGGGTGCTCTCAGAAAGTTAGGTGACATATGAGAATTATTAAGCAACTAATTCTCTTTATTAATTCATATGATGAATCAGATGTGGCCATTGTGTTCTGCTATATCATAAATGCCAAGAGGGAAAATAAATAATCATATTTATTATTATAGTGAATAAAATTCTGTTTGTTTATTACTCTGTGCCATTAAAGGAGAATGGGAGGACTAGATGAGAATAATTAAAATGATTCAATCTCCCTGCTTCCAAAAACTGTGAATTTTCACTTTTTTGCAATTTTCTCTTTTTTGAGTTTGATAACTTCATCTTTTTTTTGACTTCAAAAACATACTAAAATAATCTCTCTAGCACCAGGTATGCATTTGGAGAGGAGAAATGAAAGATTTTCAAGTTTGGGTAGAATGAATGTTAAAATTTTTCTGCTAAAACATGTTTTCAGGTAGCTGTTTACCTAAACTGACTTTTTTTTTTTTTTTAAATTCTGGCTTGTCTCTCTGTCTTTATTAAACAAAATTGTTTCTTTCTTCTTTTCCTCTCCCAGGTTCCCAGCACAATTAGAATTGTGCTGATTAGCTCCATGGGCAGAAACAGCCACGGGTTGTGCTGCAGAAAGGTTGGTTTTTGAATTTCTTTGAAATATTCTGTTAAATCAGTTAACAAGGAAGGCCAATTGGACTCAGACTGGGTTTTTTGCCTTTATTATTTTCCTTCCAGCCTCAAGATAGTTCTTGTTGATAGAACTCTGTATTTGACATGGTCTAATAGAGAGAGGAGCAATCATTAGTAAGTATCAGTGCTGTTTAGTGTTTGATGATAACATTCATTGAGGAAATGGCCATTATGTCCTCTAACTTTTTAATAAACACATTTTGTGAAATGAAGTGGTATGAAAAATACCAAGCAAAACACACATAATAAAGAACAACGTTTATCACTGAAAACATTATAAAGCATTCAGTGGCAATTTAACCTAATTACTTCACTACACTTTTAAAATAATCTACCCCTTGATCCTAAGTAACTATATTTATGGCACTTCCTTGTAGTCTACAAAAGCAGCAACACTGTTTGGTACATCAGCAGTAAACCTCCTGACCCTTTTATGAGGCCATTCCCTGACCACATTTACTGCTTACAATAGCATGTTGCATACAGTCCCTTTGATCAAGGTGTTTAACTCACCTTCTTTCCCTTATATTATTTAAAGTCCTCACTGCCTAAAAATAAACTTCTAATTTGGGCTAAATGGAATAACAGAGTGCGAATCTGTCCTCTTTGATGAAAACAAACCAGCAGATGCCTGGGAAGACAGAGACAGACAGAGGCAGAGAGAGGGAGCAGAAAGAGAAGTACAAACCATTTGTTTTAAAGGTACTGAATATCAGTCAACAAAAGGTGGTCCCTGGGGGACAGGAAACAAATGGAGCAAGCCCTGTGATTGCTATGGGGTACTGCCTTGAGAGGATCTGCACCAACCCTGGCAGAGTGAGAACTTAGGCAAAGCCCAGTAGATTCCCCAAGTAGGGAGATGAAAGGAAAAGTCTAGGTAGACCAAGAAAACATGGTGTGCAACCCACAGTAGTTAAGAGGAGAGACCTGCACAAAGAGACAAATCTGCAAGTCTACAGAATACTGACTGGATGATGCATGTGTGGATACAAACTGAGTTTCAGAAAATAACCATCTAAGATGATTAGAGGGTGTAATGCCAGTACTCACATGAGGCCTAGCACAATACCTCTCTCCTCCAGCCAGATAGGAAAACCTTATAATTCATGAGATATTGGGTCAATGATTCAGAAAGATGTTGTCTCAGCAGGAGTAAAAAGTTATCCCTAAATGCTCCCTTCATCAGCTTAATAAATCTTTTAAAACAAGATTTAAGCTGCTTTCTACATTACTAAGCTGAATTTGAAAACACAATTAAGAATATTTAGATTAATACAAAGATGTGCACCACCCCAAAAGATAAAATTCACAATGTCAGGCATCAAATCAGAGACGACCAAGTGTACAATGATCTTAAGGAAAAGAAAGATCAACCAAACAAAACTGAGCCAGGAGACAGTAATACTAGAATTAGTAAACAAGGACACTGAGCAGATATTGTACCTGTTAAGATATTAAAAAGGTAAATACCAACATGAAAAATATACCAAATACACCAAGATATACATCAAATTTATAGAAATTAAAACTACAAAGTCTGAGATTAAAAAGTTACACTGAAATGATTAGATACTGCAGAAGAATAGTAAACTTGATGACATCAACTGAAACCATTCAAAATGAAATACAGAGAATAAAAGAATGAAACGAAATTACATCTTACATCAGTGAACCTTGGGACACCTTAAGGTCACCTTGCATCTTACAAAGAAGAGGAGAGAGATGAAGGAACAAAAATATTTTGAAATAAATAACCTAATAATGGCAAGACAGCCCAAAATAAAACCCAGAAAAACAAGCCTCATTGGACTTAAAAGGATTCATTTTATATATCAGGCAGTCTCTGAACACAATAGAACCAAATTAGAAATAAGTAATAGAATTGTTCTTAGAAAAACTCCAACTTTTTTAAAAGTATTCATATACTAAGGTAAGTAAAACATTTTTAAGTCTCCTTTTTTGTTTGATCCAAAATTATTTTATATTGACCTGAATAAAAATAAAAACCATTATATCAAATTTGTTAAATGACACTAAAGTCATACTTTAAAAAAATAGGGTTATTCATTTATACTAGAGAAAAAGAAAGATCTAAAATCAATGATCTCAGTTTTCATCTTAATAGACAAAAAGAGGTAATTTAAACCCATACTACGTGGAAAAGGAATAAAAAATGAAAATAATAAATTTGGTAAATTCTAATCAGAATGGAAATCAATAATAAAGAAATGGAGAGAGAATTAAAGAAATAAAAATAGTTTTGAAAAAAACAATAAGCCTGATGAAACAGAAAGATGTAAATTATCAACATCAGTAATAAAAAAAGATCAAACAATAAACATTTCTATTAAAAGGATGGTAATAAACTTTTATTAAAAAGTTTACATCAGTGAATAAAATGGGTAAATTCCTAGACAGACTCATGGTACCAGAGTTTCTTTCTTTTTTTTAATATTTATTTATTTACTTTAGTTGTACACAATGCAATGCATTTATGTTTATGTGGTGCTGAGGATTGAACCCGGGCCATACACGTGCGAGGCGAGCGCTCTGCTGCTGAGCCACAACCCCAGCCCCCAGAGTTTCTATAAGAAGAAATACATAGCCTGAATAGCCTTCAATCTATTGGGTTTTTGGTTGGTTTTTTTTTTTTTTGTTTTTTTTTTTTTTTGTTTTTTTTTTTGGTACTGGGGATTGAACTCAGGGGCACTCGACCACTGGGCCACATCCCCAGCCCTTTTTTGTATTTTATTAGAGACAGGGTCTCACTGAGTTGCTAAGTGCCTCACCATTGCTGAGGCTGGCTTTGAACTTGCCATCCTCCTGCCTCAGCCTCCCAAGTGCTGGGATTACAGGTGTGCACCACCACCCCGGCGCCTTCAATCTATTAAAGAAATTGAAATTGTAGTTTTTAAAAACCTGTCCACAAAGAAAACTCCAGATCTAATTCACTTCACTGATGAATTTTATCATTAATCATTTAAGAAGAAATAATATTTTTTATTTGTTATAATTAGGTATACATGATGGTAAAATGCATTTTGACACATCATACGCATATGGAGTATAACTTCTCATTTTTCTGGTTGTACATGGTGTAGAATGACACCAGTTTTGTAATCATATATGTACATACGGTAATAATGTCTGATTTATTCTACAGTTCTTCCTACTGTGAACCCCCTCCCTTCCCTTTACTCCCCTCTGCCTAATCCAAAGTAATTGTTCTTCTGTAGCCACCCATCTACATTGTGAATTAACATCCACACATCAGATAAAACATTCAACCTTTGTTTTTTTGGGGATTGGCTTGTTTCACCTAGGATAATATTCTCCAGTTCCATCCATTTACCTGCAAGTGCCATCATTTCATACATCTTAAAGGCTGAGTAATATTCCATTGTGTACATATACTACATTTTCTTTATCAATTCATTTGTTGAAGGACACCTAAAGCCAGCAGTATTCAGTCATGAAGAAATCTACCCTGATGACCTTAACTACCTCTCCAAAGCTAAACATCATTGTCATATTAAGTGTCCACATACTTAGTACCTCACCACAGTGATTCAATTTCAACATATGAACCTTTGAGTGACACATTTAAACCATATCCAAACCATAGAAGGTATCTACCAAAATCCACTGTTATATCATACTTAACAGTATGGTAAAAGACTTACCCTTTCCCCATAAGATCAGTAACAATTCACATGTCACTGAAAATTCTACCCAATGCAATGAGGCAAGAAAATAAACCTGGAAGGATTAGAAAGAGGGAAATCAAATTGTTTTAATGACAGACAATATGATTACCTAGGTAGAAAACCACTAGAATTTATTTGTTTAAGAAACTTACAAGAATTAATGGTTTGCAGCAAGACCATAGGATATAACTTCAATATTAAAAATAAATGTGAACATCAGGAAGATAACAGAATAAGAGGTTCCAGGTTCATGACTCCCCCCAAAAGTTCAACTAGAAACTAACTATATGACTAATATTACCTTTGTAAAATCCCCCCAGATTATAAATGAGTCTGTGCCACCTGTATGGTTTATGTAATAGGATAAAAACACATAGAGATCCAAATACTATGTTTAATTACAATACTCTCTAAAACAAAAACAAAAAAGTGGATTAAAAAAACACATATAAAGGAGAAATCACTCTCGTTCTGAACACATTGCTCTTTCCTCCTCCCCCAAGGTAGATTAGTGCCACAGAGAGGATTCTCCAGAGATCATGGTTGTTACAGAGGTGGCCATCCAGCTTCTCTAACATTCCAAAACACTTCTCAAGAAGCCCCACCTTCTCTCTCACCTCAGAGAAAAGGGGAAAATGGCAGGGCTAGGAGCAGCTAGGTTCAGGTAGAACCAAAGTAAGTAAGTGGCTCCAACAGCAAACAGCAAACAGCATGGCTCTGTGTTTACCAACAGTGGAACCGATCAGAGGTGCCAGCCAACAGCATAACCTACCTCAAACACTGAGATGATCAATTCAGAATTGGAGGGAAGTGCTATCTGGATGGACCCCTAGACATCTTCTAGGATCAATCTCAGACCTGACCCTGGAGCCCCACACAAAAGGAGATGACAGTAGTGATGAATTATGGAAAAAAAGTAGGGGATAGATGTAACGACACCTTCCAAACAAATTAATGAAGTTCTAGTGGGCATTGAAGGAAGATCTCTGAGATGACAGACCAGGAATTCAGAATATTCATTTTAAAGAAGTTCTGTAAACCAGAAAAATATATGTATTAGAAATAAATAAAAGTTAAAAAGAAATATGTGAGCAAAATAAGAAGTTTGACAAAGAAATATCAAAAATAAAAAACAGGAATTTTAGAGTAATGAATACAACAGCTAAAGTGAAAAATGCAATAGAAAGCTTTAACAGCAGGCTACATTAAGCTAAAGAAGTAATCAGTGAGTTTGAAGACAGAACATTTGAAATTATTCAGTTAGAAGAGCAAAAAAGAAGTCTCAGAGAATAAACAAAGCCTTCAGAAAATATAGCACACCAACAAGAGACCTAATTCATGCATGACAAGAATTTAAGAAATAAAATATCAGAAAACATACTGTAAAAAAAAAAAAAAAAAAAAAACATAAAAACTTCCCCAATCTGTGGAAAGAGGCTAACTTCCAGGTCCAGGAAGCACAGAAATTTATAGTCAAATTCAACCCCAAAAGTGAACACTAAAACACATAATAATCAAACTATCAACAACCAAATACAAAGAAAAAATTCTGAGGAAACCAAGGGATTAAAACAAACAAACAAAAACTCACATACAAAGGAGTCTCACTATGACTATCAGCAGATTTCTCAGCAGAAACTCTGAGGGCCAGGCAAGAGTAGGACAAAACTGTCAACCAAGAATTGTTTACCAGCAAAACTGTCTTTATGAAGTGAGAAGGAAATGAAAACTTTTCCAGACAAACCAAACCTAAGGGAGTTTATCACTTCCAGGCCTGCCTTACAGAAACTGGTACAAGGAGTTTAAGTTGAGACAAAAGGCTACTGATTAATAACATAAAGGTGACAATAGCACAAAACCATATGGTACAAGTAATACAGAGCCATGTTCAGGTTCATATGCGGCATGTAATGGTGGCATGTAGAGCAATTTTACCCCTAGTCCAAGTGTTACTCTTAATAACAACTTAGCTAAAATAAATTGTCAAGGATACTTATTGCAAAATTATGTAAATTTTAGCATCAAAACCATTAAATGGGGGAAAGAAGATATAGAATTATTTTATGCAATCAATGTTAAATTGTTATTAATTTGAAATAGATTATTATGAGATATTACATGTAAGCCTCATAGTAACCACAAAGCAAAATCTATAAGCCATATGAAACCAAAATAGAAAGGACTCAAACCATTAAACCACAAAGGAAGACAGCAAGAGAGGAAGAAAGAAAGAAATGGACAGAAAACAGTTAACAAAATTCCTGTAGTAATCCTAGCAATAATTACCTTAAATGTAAATGAAATAGATTCCTTAGTAATAATAATAATAATAATGATAATAATAATAACATTGAATGAATGGATTAAAAAAAAATAAATGAAAGACCCAACTATATGCTACATACAAGAGACTCACATGACACATATTAACTAAAAGTTAAAAATGGAAAAAGATATCCCACATAAATGGAAACCAAAACAAAACAAGAGTAGGTATACTTGTATCAGAAAAGAAGTCTTTAATTCAAAAACTGTAAAAGGAAACATTAAGGATATTATAAAATGATAAAGGGTCAATTCATCAATATGTTACAGCAATTGTAACTATACATATTCCCAACACTAGAGAACTTGAACATTTAAGATGAATATTAAAGGATCTGAAGGGAGAGAGAGACTACACTGCAATAATAGTAGGGGACTTTAATATCCTATTTTGAACAGTGAACACATCATCCAGGCAGAAAATCTGAAACAAACAAACAAACAAACAAACATAAAAACTGGACTTCAACAACAGTTTAGGCCCATTGGAGCTAACAAACATACAGACTAGTGCATCCAACAGTAGCAGAATACATATCCTTCTTGAATACACATGGGCCATTCTCCACCATAGGTCATATTTTAAGCCTAAGCAAATGTAAGAAGTCTGAAGTTATTTCAAACATTTTCTGAATGTAATCAATAGTAACTAGAAATAACTGAAGGAATTTTGGGGGGAAAAACCCACAAATACATTGAAATTAAACAGTATTTTACTGAACAACCAATGGGTCAATGAGGAAACTGAAAGACTAGACACATTTAAAAATACATTTATACAAATCAAATGGAAGCACAATGTACAAAAGTTTATGGGATGCAGTAAAAGTAGTGCTAAGAGGAAAGTTTACAGAAATAAATTCATACAAAAAAGAAGAAAGATCTCAAACAACTTTATGCTGCAAAGAAACAGAAAAAGGAAAACCAGTTAAGCCCAGTGTCAGCATAAGGAAAGCAACAATAAAGATCAGAGCAGAAATAATGGAAGTGAAAACTAGAAAAAAGTATAAAAGATTGGCAAGACTAAGAATTGTTTTTTGAAACTATAAATGAAATTGACAAACCTTGGCAAGAGTAAGAAAAAGACAAATCAGAAATGAAACGAGAGACATTATAATTGATACCACAGAAATACAAAGGATCAGAAGAGACTATTATGAAAAATAATGTGTCCCAAATTGAGTAAACTAAAAGAAATGAGTCAATTTGTAGACACATACAACCTATACAGAATGAATCATGAACAGGTAGAAAATCTGAGAAGACCAATAATGAGTAAAGACATGGAATCAGTTATAAAATATCTTGCATCAAAGAAAAGTCCAGTAGCTGATAGCTTCACCACCAAATATGTAAAGAACTAATACCAATCCTTCAAAGGTTCTTTGAAAAACTCTAATAGGAAATATTTTCAAGCTATTTTATGAGGCCAGCATTACCCAGAAGCCAAAGTCATACAAGGATATGTGAAGAAGGTCCTTCAGGTGCATATGTGCACCTATACAGTGATTTTGGAAAAACACCTTGGCAGTATCTTAAAAAAAAAAACACTTCTATTCAATCCAAGAAGGTATTCACCCATTAGAAGAGAAAGCATATGTCCATAAAAAAAGATGTATACTGCAAATGTTCACAGCATCTTTCTGCAAAGTTACGAATGCACCTATTTGTTGACCTGCTAAGGCAGATGATGATGGATTAACACATCTTCCTATATCCATTCAGTAAATTGCCACTCAGCAATAAAGAGGAAGTGTTGATACATGCAACATGGAAGAATCTTAATCATGCTGAGTAAAAGGCGTGAGAAAAAACAAAGTACCAACTATATAATTGCATAAGATTCTAGGAAAAGTAAACCAAAGCATAACATCAAAAAGCAGATCAGAAAGCTATGAATCAGAATACCTGAGAAAGACAAGAGGATGCAGGAGGTGGAGAGAGAAAAGAAGTGGATTGAAAACTGGCATGAGAAAGCTTTGGGGTCAACATGCCTGTCCATGTCCTGATTGTGGTGTTGGTTTCACGTCTGCACTCAGATGTCATAATTTCTCAAATTGTACACCTCAATTCTGTACGGTTGTCAATCATACATCAATAAATATTTTCTGGAACATTTTAGCATAAATAAGGGAGATAGGTGATTGAATTAAAATGATTAGTGATATAACATATTTCAGAGAATTTGCTTTATCTTCACATTCTCTTATGTTTAAGGAAGTTTAAGTTCCAGCTTTTATAATGTTGCATGTCACTATTACTAAAATATAAATAAAATTTGAAGTATATTAATGAGTATTAAGTAACAAGTCAATAATATTCCATTGTTTGACAATTTTATTTAGATATAATGGACATGATAAATTCCACACATTTAAGATGTACAATTTGATAAACTGTGAATATAATTCTTATAAATTTCTAATATGATGGTCATAATAACTATGGGACATTTCCTGTTATTTCTGTTTCACTAATAAGCAAACTGGGAACAGTGAGCTATGTAACTTCTTTGGGATCACAGCTAGATTGTCTTTTCCGAAGCAATTTAAAATTGTTGTGGTTCTTTGTGTTCTGAATATTTTTGAATTTTCTTCTAGGCAGTTTTACTATTACAGATGAAATTCTGTGTCTAATTTAAATCATTCAGAAAATATTGATATTCTTATTCCATAAAACTGAACATAGTAAGTCTGAACATAGTAAATTCAGACTGAAAGTACTAACATGCCTTCTCAGGCTTCCAATTCCAATGTTGACTCAGTTTTCAGTCTTTGTAGACATATCTTTGGATATGTCCCCTCGTGCAGCCTAGTAATCAGCTGGTATCCCAGTGGATCAGTGGATATCCATTATCCAGTTCTCAATAAATTTGTTATGATAATTAGGACACAATCCACACATATGTGTCTCCAAATTGAAGAGTGAAGTGCAAAAAGAACTTCATACAATTACTTTTCTGAACTTATCCTACTCTGTGATCTCTTCATTACTTTCTTTTTCCTTGGGATATACTTTTCCATCCTTCAGTCAGATAGTTGGGGCTTTAGTTATTCCATTCTACTGCACATTTTCAAGATTTCTTGAAAATAATGAGTGACTAGAGAAAAGAAGGAAGAGCAGGACGTGAGGTTTCTACGCTCTGCTTCTTAGGAGTTGCTGTCTCAGTTCCTGGAGCCAGAAATAGGGGGCTTCTCCTAGAGCTCTGTCTACATCCCTGTGCTTACATCAGGGTTTCAGGCTATGTTTAAATTAGAGACTATCAGAGTAAAATAGAATGATAAACTCATATTTGTTTTGATGGAATCCAAACTCTGATTTTCTGCCCTGATCTGACTGATGATACTGATTTTTTAGACTCCTCAAATAGTTTCTCAACCATTTTAGCCTAGAGAATATAGTTGTTATCAAGGGGCAGGAAGGGAAATAAGCATGCTTACTTTATCTTACTCAAAACTGGAACCTGTTATCCATTTTCCTTTATGGGATTAGCAAAGTTTTCTTTGTTAAGCGAGTAATGAGATTCCCAACCAGTGCTCATAAGCATACAAACTTATGGGCATGTTGATACACTGGACTAGAAATTGGCAAATAATTCTGAAATGAGTTATTATGAAACAAGAATCTTAGAAATGTTCATATCATTGTTATCCAATAGACCAGAAGGGAGGAAAATAATTTTCCTTCTACCCTTCTGAGTTCTCAGTGGGGACTCCTATAACAAAAGACAGATTAACATGAGAGAAATAAATAAAAGTTTATTAGCATGTATATTTCTCAGGGAAAAAGCAATTCTAAAAGAGTTCAAAGAAGTGGCTTAGAACTTTTGTTTATATAGCATCTCCAACAAAGAACAATAACTTAGAGAACTGACAAGACAAATGAAAAGGACATTGAGTCTCTAGGGGCAGCAAATTGTGGGGAGAAAAATTCCTGAGAATCTTACAGAACAGATAAAGGCTAGTCAGTAAATATTGTTATATGGATTCCTCTGCTATCTCCAGGCTGAGTGTCTAAATGGTCTAAAGTCTATCTCCAATTATTAGCTTCCATCCTTCATGGTAGAGAATACAGGAGGGACACCCTTGTAAATGTAGGTAGTGCTTTTGGTACTTGGGGGAGGGGAGAGAACTTTCCTTGTATCTGCTTCTTCTCAAATGCTTCAGCTCAAAATAATCCTTATATCAAAATGGTACATTTTAGCATGCATAACTCTGCTGCTTTTCAACTTATCAAAAGATACCTACATTCCTTTTATCTCTTCTATTATAGTTCACATAAATCCACATATGCTTTGTCTTCTCCTTCTACTATGACATTTATATAAAGCTCACTCAGAAAGGTGTTATTTATCTCCTTTCTGTGTAAAACTAATTAAACTAATATTTGCTTGCTGGTAGCCTTACAATTCTGTCTTCCTGGAAAGGTTATGATTATAAGACATTCTTGGTCACTGGTTCTATTCATCACATCCTGGTGATGAATCATGTAAAGTTTATCTAAAATTACAAACTAGCAATTCTTTCTCCCAGTCTGTGTCTCCATGACGCCATGTCATTCACACAGTTTGAGCAAAAGTTAAATTTTAGCCCTCTAGCCTTGGGAGTAGTTTTTCTTAGTAAGCCAAACATGAATTTTTATTATCATGAACAGATCGTTGGATAGATATCATTTTAAAATAAATGAGTTTTTCTTTTAACCACATTCAAATAAAAGAAATAGATCATGATTCTTAGTTGAAACCATAGGTGTCAATGGAAGAGAGAGTTCTAGTTATGTTTGACTCACAGGATGGCTTTTGACTACTAACATTACAAATATGCTGATATCTATCTGTATTTTAAAATAATCACTGAAAGAGAATAAAACTAAAGAAAAATGAAGAGAAAAAATGTCCAGCCTTATAATAGAGAGAAACAATAGGGAGGTTTTTAGATTATTCATACACTGCTCTTCAGTATAAAATTAAGGAATATTCGAGGAATATTCAAGTACTGATTTTTTTTTTGCTTTGCTTATTTTAGCATAAATATTTATGCTTTCATTTTCTTTCTTCTGTTGGTATTCTTGCTCACTTAAACAATATTTTTTCTTCAAAACAAAGTCATCAGTTACACATTGTCACAGCCAAGAGGAGCCTAAAGAGACAAGATGACAAAATACAAAGTAGTACTGTGGGTGGGATCCTGAAATAGAAAAAGGACATTCAATGAAAACTAAAGAAATCTGAATAAACTAGGGATTTTAATTAAGAGTGATGTCATCAATATTAGTATACTGCTTTTTCAAATTATTTGTAAATTTTAGAAATACTTTTAGAAGGCTATTTTTAATATTAATTTCCTTTTTCTAAAAGTACACATAAAATAGTCTCTGAATTTTTTCTATTTATTATCTCTATCCATTCATGCAAAACTGCACTTTTTTTTTTTTAACCAGGTCTCTCTTACTTCCTTTTTACCACCTCTCTGTTAATTCATGACCTATGTTATAACTTGACCAAGAAAACATAACCTCTCAGTAAGATCTTCAATATCTCAATGTCACATCTAGAAAAATACATATTTTCACTCCATTGCCTTCTGTTGTAACAAAAGATTTGTCTCCACTTATCCTGTTCTCTGATTTTCCACAGAGACAGACAGACAGAAAGAAACAAAAAAAATAGATTTATGCTTCAAGACTCCCTATCTTAAAGAAATATTCTCCCCGACACTATCATCATCTTTTATCTGTTATTCTTTCTTTCCTCCTCATCACAGAAACTTATTAGCTATTTCATTTTCTGCTGTTCTCACTTCTAACCCAATCCTTGCCCTTGACTTTTTATTCTCATCCGGAGAGCACTACTGAGAACATTGTTAGATCTGCACTGACCTTCCTGCCACTAAATCAAACACTTTTCAGTCCATGTCCTCTCAGCATATTGGCAGAATTTATCATTCCTCCTTTATGCCTTTTATTTCTCCAGTACAGATTCTCATGGTTTTTCTTCACCTAAGTAGTAGTAACTTCCTTCTTGGTCACTGTCACGTCTTATAATCTTTCAAATTTGGGATCAAGACTCCACAGGGCATAACCCAAAGCTGGCTACTCTTCTCGGTGTATATTTTTCCCTGAAGCAGTTTATACAATCCCATGTTGTCATTAATTCCCAAACTGATATTTGAGCTCAGGCCTTTTTACATAATTCCTACTGAACTGACTCAAAGGAGTGGGACCTGGCAGGCCCAGTGCTCAGAGGGCCCAGTGCTTGGTTTGGTGCATTGTGTTCACTGTCTTGAAACCCCCAAGGAATTTCGAACAAAGAGCCTCACATTTTCATTTTGAACTTGGTCCCAGAAAATATGTAGTTTGTCCTTTCTTCAGTTGGACATTCTCCCAGGCAAATCAAACTCAAAATATACAGAAAAGATTTTATAGTCTCCCCCAAATCTGGTTCCGTTATTGCATATCTCAGTAAACAGAACATAATTAAGCCTGATATGAGGTTTAAACTAAAGATCCTTTTTTTAATAATTATTTATTTACTTTAGTTGTACACAATGCAATGCATCTATGTTTACGTGGTGCTGAGGATCGAACCCGGGCCTCGAGCGCTCTGCCGCTGAGCCACAACCCCAGCCCCAAAGATCCTTTTTTTTTTTTAATTTATTTTTTGTCGTATTTATTTTTCTTCTTTTTTGACTTGTTATTTGTTCTTTTTAGTTATATATGACAGTAGGATGTATTTTGACATACGTACATTGAGTATAAATTCCCATGCTTGTGGTTGTGCATGAGGTGGAGTTACACTAGTCATAGGAAAGTTAAGTGAGATTCCTTCTACTGTCTTTCCCATTCCTATCCCTCCTCCTTTTCCCTCACTGCCCTCTGCCCTATCTGGTGAACCCCCCTCCCTGCCACCACCACACACACACCTATTATGAGTCAGCATCTGCATATCAGAGAGAACATTGTGCCTTTGGTTAAAACCAGAGATTCTTGAGGTGAGCTACTTTTTTCTCTTACAAATTCAGTAAATTCCAAACACTATTTATCTGAACTCTCAAGAACAAATTAAATCTATCAGCTTTTCTAACTTGCTTCTGGCACATTCAAATTCTCCTACTGGAACTATTAGGAAGATACCCTTTTATGTCTCCCCTCAGCCAAACTTGTACTTCCCTAATCCACTTTCCATTCTTATCTACTCCATAGGAGGAAAGCAATATTTTAAAATACAAAGTCTTGCCTAAAACTTTTACATTTTACCATTTATTATACCATAGAGGTCAAACTCTTTAAGATAATGCAAAGACTTTTCACCAGCCCACCGTCAAGGTGCCCTTCAGGCCATATATCAATTTTTTGACTATCACATGCTTCCTTCAGCCTCAGAACTGATTCTCAAGTGCTTGGAATACCTAGACTTTCCTTCTTTTCTGAATAGTTTGTTTTTCTGATAAACTCTATCATAATATTAACAAGGTAGAAATACATACTGTTGATATATAGGAATTATTTTTTTCAAAAGCAGTCTTCTCTAATCTGTTCACAAAGAATAATTCATTTTAAAATGAAGTTTCTTTTTCCTTGGGCTATCTTTCTTTCCATCTTGCAATCAGATAGTTGGGGTTTTAGTTACTCCATTCTATAGCAAATTTTCAAGATTTTCTGAAAATTATGAAATAGTGGAGAAAAGAAGGAAGAGCAGGACGAGAGGTTTCTACACTCTGTTTCTTAGGAGTTTCTCAGTTCCTGGAGCCAGAATCAGAGGGCTTCCACTGGAGCTCTGACTACTTCTCTGTGCTTATATCAAGGTTGCATTCTATGTTCAAACTAGATAATATTTGAGGAAAATAAAATGATAAGCTCATATCTGTTTTGATGGGATTTCAAACTCTGGTTTTCTGCCCTGATCTGCCTGATGATATTGACTTTTCAGACTCCTCAAATAGTTTCTCAACCATTTTGCCTCAATTGTAGTTGTTGTCAAGGGAAAGGAAGGAAAATTATTTTTAAATACAGTTTCAGATGTTTCTAAGAAAAAATGAGAAAATGAAGATAATTTTAATAGAAATGATGCTATAAAATATTATGGAACTAATCTAAATAAAGAACGTCAGAAGATCCTTGGAAAAGAGAATCCTGCATTTTTTTGGTCATCTTGGTAGCTATGGGTTTGATAAAATGTCTTGAGTTTTCTATATAGCATGGTTCATGAATCTATGGGCATTCAGGTCTTGGTCATGCTATACAAAATGTGTGCGCGCGTGTGTGTGTGCGCGCAACATGTGGCACACACACACACAAACACACACAAAGTCTATATTTCAAGGATGCTAATAAAAATATAAAATTTTCAAAGCAACTCTATCAATTTTAGCTGTAAATAAAAGATGCATTTTATGAAATAATTCTTTTCTAGAAAATAATTGTTTTTTAATTCCCCAAACAAGCATAAATACCAAACCTAGATATAAACATCAACCATTATTTTAATCATAAAATACAGAACATTATCATCTTGTTACCCAGAAAGCAGTGATGAAATCTGAACATGGTAAAGATGTTTTTTGTCCAATAAAGTAGTCATTAAGTGGTGTCTATCAAATAAACTTTTGAAGCAAATAAGAAACTACATTTGCAACAGTTGAAAACCCAATAAGGAAGTATCAGAATATTAGAGAATATTTTATGAGTAAATCACCTTTTCAACTGATCTTTCTCTCTTGGGTGTATGAAATATTATTTCACTGCCTTAGCATTAATTACTTAGGGTCTGCATAGTGAAAAGGGGCATTTCCTTCTATCTCTGCCACCATTCCCTAAAATACCAAAAAACCAAAGAATGGAAATTGTTTTAGTTAATTTGTTGCTGTTGTTGTTGCTGTGCCCAAAAGACTTGACAAGAACAATGCAGAGGAGAGAAAAATTATTTGGGGCTCATAGTTTCAGATGTTTTCATCCACAAATGGCTGGCTCCATTGTTCTTGGCTTGAGGCAAGACAGAACATCATGCTGAAGGGCAAGGAGAGGAAAGCAGCTCAGGACTTGGCATTGAGGAAGCAGAGAGAGAAAAAGAGACCTTCACTGCTCATCAGAGACAAAATATAAATCCCAAAGGAAACCTCCCAGTGACCTACCTCCTCAAGCCAAAACCTACCTACCTACAGTTACCACCCAGTTAATCCATATCAGTGGATCAATTAGGTTACATCTCTCATAATTTAATCATTTTACTTCTGAATGTTCTTGATGGAAGTGGATGAAACTCCAGAGAAAATTATTAAAAATGGATTATTAAAACGTTCAGTGAAGTAAAAGACCTATCTAAAGAATGAATTAAGAAAGCAAATACAGGAGATGCAAGAACATTTCAATAAAGAAATAGAGGTAATGAAAAGAATCCACTCAGAACTCAGGGAAATTAAGACACAATGAATCAAATTAAAAATTCACTTGAAAGTATCACCAACAGATTAGACTGCATAGAAACTATATTTTCAGGATTAAAGACAGAAATTCAGGCACTGAACACAGCATATATGAACTTGAATATCCAGTATGCAAGAAAGGGGAAAAAAAAACCAAATCAGAATATATAAGAACTCTGGGAAAGCATCAAGAGAACAAACCTGAGAGTCACTGAGATAGAAGAAACCATGGATATACCTACAGAGATTAAGAATATTTTCAAAAAAAAAAAAAGAAAAGAAAAAAAAGAATATTTTCCAATACATAGTGACAGAAAAATTAACCCATATTAGAAATAAGATAGACATCCACATGCAGGATGAACACAGGACCCCAAATAGACAAGATCAGAACAGAAACTCTCCAAAACACATACATCATAATAAAAATACCTAATGTAGGAAATAAAGACAGAATATTAAATGCTGCAAGAGAAAAACATCAGGTCTCATTTAGAGGCAGACCCATAAGGTTCACTTCTGACTTCTCAACTCAAGAACCTGGAATCAAGGAGGGCCTGAAATGAGACATTCCAAGATGTAAATGAAAACAATTGCCAGCCAACACAGCAAAACTATCTTTTTAAAATCAATGGTAAAATAAAAACTTTCTAAGACAAGGATAAACTAAAAGAATTCATGAACACTAAGCCAGCACTACAAAAGACTACTTGAAGATATACTGCATACAAAGGAACCACAAAACAAACCCTAAATCTCGAAAATCACTATAAACCAACCAACTAAATAGAAATCAAGACAGAATTAAATATAGCAAATGAACAAAATGGCAAGAAACTACAAACACATGTGCATAATAACACTGAATGAAAATGGTCTTAATTCCTCAATTAAAAGACATAGATAAGCAGAATGGATCAAAAAACAAAATCCAACAGAGAATTCTTAGGTTCTTTGAGGCACAAATTTTAAAAAATGAGATCCATGGACATGAAGGGTAAGATTAATGTACCAGAATTTATTAAAGTAATAAAAGAAAGCAGAGCTCCCACAGTGGGGAGGGGTCTTAAGACAAGGATTGCCACCAGGTGTCTTTTGTCTAGGAAATTATAAGATTAAAGAGGAGTTAGGTGGCCTTGAAGATCTAGAAATTTTAAGGAAAATGGTCTTTGATTCAGGTCACACTAGGGCATCTGGTGTTCCTGCACCCCCTATCCAATCAGGATGTTGATCATTCACCACCTCATCTCAGGGACTGACTCAGAGTCCTGGCACATACCTTTAATCCCTAATAGTCATGTGCTATCTACTCTACTTGTGGTCAATGGCAGAAATGTGGGAGCAAATTGTATTAACTCCTGAAAGGGGGTCTTTGAAATCTGCCTTCCCAAAACATCTCTACCTTTTGTTCCCATAATTGTATGCTATTTGCAAGAAACTCATTTCATAAGCAAAGATACCCCCAAGCTAAAAGTTAAAACAATTATATATTATATATTGCACCATTCAAATAGAGTCCAAAACTGAGCAGGAGTAGCTATTCCAATATCTATGAAGGCAGATTGCAAGCAAAATTTAATCAAAAGACACAAAAGAATGCCACTGTATACTGCTAAAGGGAATAATCCAACAAGAAGATATAAGGATAGTAAATACATATGCCCCAAATATCAATGCACCTAATTACATTAAAATTTTTGATATTAAATTTCAGATAGACCCTAAAACAATAATACTGGGTGATTTCAACACACACCCTTACCACCAATAGGTTATCCAAACAGAAAAATCAATTAAAATATATCTGACTTAAATAATACCATAAGTCAAATGGACCTAAAAGACATCTATAGAATATTCCATCCCAAAACAGTTGAATTTACTTTCCTCTCAGAAGTTTATGGAACCTTTTCAAAGAAAGGCCATATTCTAGGTTACAATGTAAGTCTTAGTAAATACAAGATAAGAAAGAAAGAATGAATGAATCCTATATATCCTATCAGATCATAATGGAATGAAACTAGAAATAAATAGCAAGAAAAAGAAAGCACATAAACATATGAAGATTGGACAATATTCTATTAAATGGAGAATATATCAAAAAATAAATAAAAGTAAAAATCAATTCTTAGAAATGCATGAGAACAGAGATACAACATATAAAATTCTCTGGGACAGTTTTTTATGAGGAAAATTTACAGCACTGAGTACCTACATTAAAAAAATAGAAAGATAAAAAATAAATAAGCTCATACTCTATGTCAAAGCCTTATAAAAAGAAGAACAAACTTGAAGGAGCCCTAATTAGGAAGGGCTGTTGTAGCTAGCTGGAAGCCATGGGTTCCACCTGATATGTATGTGACGCACCTGTAGGCACCCGCAAACCTGAAGGTATATAACCGGGTGAAAGCGGTCCGAGTTAGGAGAACGGAGAATTCAGTCAGCCGGGCAGTCACTCGGTCGGTCAGAAGAATCAGAGCGGCCAGAACGTAGGCAGAGCGGTTACAGAAGAGAAACCAGATAGAAGAAGTAATGACTGGCCAGAGTTAGGCCGAGGCTCCAGAGGACTGGTCAGAGTAAGGCCAAGGCTCCCGAGGAAGACAGAAGACAGAAGACAGAAGAAGGAAGAAAGAAGAGAGAAGAAAGAAGCTCTAGTCTTTCTCTAAGCTAAGCTCTATCTTTCTTTACTCTACTCTAAGCTAAGAAGAAAAGCTAAGCTCTATCTTTCTTTACTCTAAGCTACTCTACTCTAAGCTAAGAAGAAAAATCTTTCTTTCCCTCTCTAAGCTCTAAGAAAGTAGAAGTAAAAGTAGTAAAAGCTTAACTCTGCCTCCGAGAGTTTTTCCTCCCGGTTTATGGTACCAGGCAGCTTACAAATGGTGGTCCGTCCGGGGCTCGGCAGGCAGAGAAGAAAAGCTAAGAAATAAGGAGAGCAACGAAAAAGTATAGCCTCAGACTCAGTTGAGACCAGCAAAAAGAGTAGTAAACAAGAGAGCATAGCCTCTGACTCAGTTGAAGCCAGTTAAGAATTAAGCTGAAGCAGAGTAGCCGGCCAAAAGCCGAAGCCGAGTAGCCAGCCAAAAGCCATAAAAAAATATAGAGAAAAAGCCTTGAGCTTTAGTATAAGAAAAAAGCCATGAGCTTAAAAGAAAATAGAGAATTAAATAGCATGGTAAAAAACCATGCAGAAAAAAAAAAAAAAAAAAAAAGCCATTGAGCTTTGGCAAGAAAGCCATAAAGAAAAATAAAGAAGAGGAGAAAAAAAAAATAAAAAAGTCAAAGCCGCTTATGCAATTGTGCTTAACTAGGTGCGTTAGCTGCTCCTCAGCATTAGGCTTCCTTTGAAGGAGCCCTAATTAGGAAGGGCTGTTGTAGCTAGCTGGAAGCCATGGGTTCCACCTGATATGTATGTGACGCACCTGTAGGCACCCGCAAACCTGAAGGTATATAACCGGGTGAAAGCGGTCCGAGTTAGGAGAACGGAGAATTCAGTCAGCCGGGCAGTCACTCGGTCGGTCAGAAGAATCAGAGCGGCCAGAACGTAGGCAGAGCGGTTACAGAAGAGAAACCAGATAGAAGAAGTAATGACTGGCCAGAGTTAGGCCGAGGCTCCAGAGGACTGGTCAGAGTAAGGCCAAGGCTCCCGAGGAAGACAGAAGACAGAAGACAGAAGAAGGAAGAAAGAAGAGAGAAGAAAGAAGCTCTAGTCTTTCTCTAAGCTAAGCTCTATCTTTCTTTACTCTACTCTAAGCTAAAAGAAAAGCTAAGCTCTATCTTTCTTTACTCTAAGCTACTCTACTCTAAGCTAAGAAGAAAAATCTTTCTTTCCCTCTCTAAGCTCTAAGAAAGTAGAAGTAAAAGTAGTAAAAGCTTAACTCTGCCTCCGAGAGTTTTTCCTCCCGGTTTTGGTACCAGGCAGCTTACAAATGGTGGTCCGTCCGGGGCTCGGCAGGCAGAGAAGAAAAGCTAAGAAATAAGGAGAGCAACGAAAAAGTATAGCCTCAGACTCAGTTGAGACCAGCAAAAAGAGTAGTAAACAAGAGAGCATAGCCTCTGACTCAGTTGAAGCCAGTTAAGAATTAAGCTGAAGCAGAGTAGCCGGCCAAAAGCCGAAGCCGAGTAGCCAGCCAAAAGCCATAAAAAATATAGAGAAAAAGCCTTGAGCTTTAGTATAAAGAAAAAAGCCATGAGCTTAAAAGAAAATAGAGAATTAAATAGCATGGTAAAAACCATGCAGAAAAAAAAAAAAAAAAGCCATTGAGCTTTGGCAAGAAAGCCATAAAGAAAAATAAAGAAGAGGAGAAAAAAAAAATAAAAAAGTCAAAGCCGCTTATGCAATTGTGCTTAACTAGGTGCGTTAGCTGCTCCTCAGCATTAGGCTTCCTTAAAGCCACAGCACCTTCTCAAAAAGGGCTCAAATATCCACCCTTTCAAAAATAAAAGGTGAAAAGCTAGGTAGGGACAAGAAAATAAAAGAAAATAGAGAAAATAAAATAGAGAAAATAGAACAAAAGCACCTTTTTAAACTAAAGGGAAGGAATATGAAGGAGCCCTAATTAGGAAGGGCTGTTGTAGCTAGCTGGAAGCCATGGGTTCCACCTGATATGTATGTGACGCACCTGTAGGCACCCGCAAACCTGAAGGTATATAACCGGGTGAAAGCGGTCCGAGTTAGGAGAACGGAGAATTCAGTCAGCCGGGCAGTCACTCGGTCGGTCAGAAGAATCAGCGGTCAGAACGTAGGCAGAGCGGTTACAGAAGAGAAACCAGATAGAAGAAGTAATGACTGGTCAGAGTTAGGCCGAGACTCCTGAGGAAGACAGAAGACAGAAGAAGGAAGAAAGAAGAGAGAAGAAAGAAGCTCTAATCTTTCTCTAAGCTAAGCTCTAAGCTCTATCTTTCTTTCTCTCTAAGACTCTAAGCTAAGAAGACAAGAAGAAAAGCTCGCTTTAATCTTTCTCTCTAAAAATCTTTCTTTCCCTCTCTAAGCTCTAAGAAAGTAGAAGTAAAAGTAGTAAAAGCTTAACTCTGCCTCCGAGATTTCCTCCCGGTTTTCGGTACCAGGCAGCTTACACAAACTAAGTCCAAAATCAGGAGAAGACAGAAAATTAAGATCAGACCCAAAACTAACAAAATCAAGTATTTAAAAATAAAAATCACAGGGTTAATGCAACAAAGAGTTGGTTCTTCAAAAAGATATATTGATAAGATTGATAAAGCCAAAAGAAATAGAGATGACCCAAATAAACAAATCACAGAAGAAAAAGATATCATTGCAGGCACTTCTGAAATCCAGAGGATCATTAAAAATTTATACTCCAACGAACTGGAAAATCTGGAAGACATTTATAAATTTCTAGACACATACGACCTGCCCAAATTGAACTAGGAAGATATGGAAAACCTGAACAGATAAATATCGGGTAATAAAATTTAAACAGAAGTTAAATGCCTTCCAAAAAGATAAGCCAAGGACCAGGTGGATTCTCAGCTGAGTTCTACCAGACCTTTAAAGAACTAACATCAGTATTTCTCAAATCATTCCATATTATTGAAAAAGAGGGAATACTGCGAAATTCATTCTATGAAGCCATTATAACCTTGATACCAAAACCAAATGGACACATCAAGGAATAAAACTACCGACTAACATCCCTAATGAACACAGATGTAAAAATCAAAAAACAAAATATTGGCAAACCACATTTAAAAACACAACAAGAATTTAGATAGTACACTATGATCAGGTGGGTTTCATTCCATGAAAGCAAGGCTAATTCAACATATGCAAATCAATAATATGTAATTTACCAGTAAATACAATTAAGGACAAGAATCAAATGATCACCTCAATAGATGCAGAAAAGGCCTTTGATAAAATCCAGCACTCATTCATATTAAAAACAATTGAAAAACCAGGGATAGAAGGAACCCAAAGTTAATATCACACTAAACAGAAAAGAAAAAAACCTCAAAATATTTCCTCTAAAATTAGGAACAAGACATAGATATCCATTCTCATCACTTGTGTTCAATATAGTTCTCAAAACTAGCCAAAGCAATCAGGCAAGAGATGGACATTAAAGGAATACAAATAGGAGATGTAGTCAAATTATCTGTTTCCTGAAGACATAATCCTATACCCAAAGACTCCAAAACTCCATCAGAAAACATGTAGAGCTAATAAATAAATTCAGCAAAGTATCATGATACAAGATCAATATTCATATATCAGTTGCTTTCCTATTCTCCAACAGTGATTCTGCTGAGAAATAAATAAGGAAAACTATCTCATTCACAATAACCTCAATATAATATAACATAACATAATATAATACAATACAATACTTGGGAATCAATCTAACCAAAGGAGGCAAAACATCTGTACAATGATAACTACAGAACACTGAAGAAGAAAATTGAAGAAGACCTTAGAAGATGGAAAACCTCCCATGTTCATAGATAGGCAAAATCAATATTGTCAAAATGGTCATACAACCAAAAGCAATATATGGATTCACTACGATCCCCATTAAAATACCAACAACATTACAGAAATGCCAATAACATTTGGCATACTTTATAGATATGCCAAAAATATGTGTTGGAGAAGACAGCCTTTTCAATAAATGGTGCTGGGAAAACTGGAATCCATCTGTAGAAGAATAAAACTAGATCCCTATCTCTCAACTTACACAAAAGTCAAATCAAAGTATATCAAAGATGTAGGAATTAGACCTGAGACTTTGCAACTGCTAGAAAAAAACATAGGATCAACATTCTATCATATTGGTGCAGGCACTGATTTCCTTCACAAGAGCCCTACAGCTCAATAAATAAAACCAGGAATCAGTAAGCAGGAAGGCATCAAATGAAAAAGCTTCTGCATAGTAAAGGAAACAAAAGCATGAAGAGACAGCCTCAGAATGGGAGAAAATTTTGCCAACTATTCCTCTCACAGGAGATTAATAACCATAATATATGAAGAACTCAAAAAGTTTAACACACTCAAAAGAACAAATAACCAATCAATAAATGGGCAGAAGAACTAAACAGATATGTCTCAAAAGGAGGAATACAAGTGGCCAACAAACATCAAAAAATATTCAACTTTTCTTGCAATCAGAGAAATGCAAATCAAAACAACATTGAGATTTCATCTCACTCCAGTCAGAATGGCAATTATTAAGAATACAAATAATAATAAATTCTAGCAAGGATGTGGGGGGAAAGGTACACTCAACCTTTGGTGGGATAGCAAAGTAGTATAATCACTCTAGAAAGCAGTATGGAGATTCCTCCAAAAACTAGGAATAGAACCACCACATTACCTAGCTTGGTATTTATCCAAAAGAACTAAATTCAGCACACTATAATCATGCAGCCAAATCAATGTTTATAGCAACACAATTCTTAATAGCCAAATTATGGAACCGGCCCATATACCCATCAAAAGATGAATGGATTAAGAAAATGTGCTACATATATACAACGGAGTTTTACTTGACTATAAAGAAAAATGGAATTATGGCATTTCCTGTTAAACTAATGCAAATGGAGAACATCATGCTAAGTGAAATAAGCCTGACTCAGAAATTCAAGGGTTGGATATTTTCCTTAATTTACAGAAGCTAGAACAAAATATGGGGAAAATGGGGTGAGCAGATTGGATATCATAAAGATATAGGGAAGATCAATGGAGTGGAAGATAATCAAGAGGGAGGGAGGAAGGACAGGAAAAGAGGAGGAAATATGGAATGAATTGAATAAAATCATGCTATGTACATATACAAATATGCCATGGGTAATTCCTCCTTTATCTGTATGTAGAAAGCACCTATCAAAAATAAATAAATTAGCCTGGTGTGGTGGCACACACCTGTAATCCCAGCAGCTCGGGAAGCTGAGGCAGGAGGATCATGAGTTCAAAGCCAGCCTCAGCAATGGTGAGGTACTAAGCAACTTAGTGAGACCCTGGGAATGTGGCTCAGTGGTTGAGTGTCCCAGAGTTCAATCCCCAGTATAAATAAGTAGATAGATAAATAAGTAAGGGAAGGAATATCAGTAGAGTAGAAGAAACAGAAATGGAGGAGGGAGGAGAAGTAGAGGGAAATGGGGGGGTGGAAATGGGGACTAAAATGAAGTAAATCCAATTCTATGCATGTATGATTTTGTCAAAATGAACCCAACTACCGCGTATAACTATGTATAATGCTCTAATTTAAAAATGTTGTTACAATGCATATAATATTCTAAAAGTAGATGACTAGTACTTGATTATCATTCTATATTTGCATGTTTCATATTGAACAATTATATTCACTTTGAATTTCACATATTAAATTATTCTGGGTCTTGATTCAATCTGCTCTATGTACTCACAGAATTTTTTAAAAATGATTCAAGCATTTTAGAAACAGCAAAGTAATTCTTGTTGAGTGCTTAGGTGTTAAAAAAAACACAACAGGGAAGTAAATGGGCTTATAGTCTAGTGATTCTGTGAAGCATTAGCAGTTCTGTGGGTAGAACTTGAGGCTTGATTTCTTAAACTTCAGAACATCAGTTACAGAGGAACCACCCTGCCATTCAAAAACAGACACTTGTCTCCAACTGTCTCATTAGTCATTTTGATAGTGCTCAGTATCTGGCAGGAGAAGACACCTTCATCTAATTCCAAGGAAAGATGAGGGGACTGCAATATGGACACGTCAGTAAGTATGCCATGGAATGTGTGTTCTATACACAAGGAACACCATTTGTCACATGTTGAAACATTCTTATTAAGAAATTGTTGAACTCTCATAAATATTAATGTCTTCTACAGCAGCTGTCTTTGTACATAGCAGTTTCCTAAACATGTTTGATGTATAAAAACACTGATAAATGAATGGGGTAAAAGAACCTATAGGTTTCAAAAGTGCATGATTCCAGGGTGAACTGCTCATCGTTTCCTCAGCCCATTGAGAAATTTTTAAGTAGTTCTTTCAAATATTTCAGCTAGTTCCATCTTTTTTTCCTGATGTTGTTTATTAAAAATCCTGTCTTCAACTTTTGGACTGAATATAAATATAGAATAAGGAATTTATTCTAACAAGCTCTCAAACACATTTTGCTAGAGCTGTGATTCTTATAACAGCATTAAGATCCAAGAAAATGAAACTCAAGCTCTGTGGCCTTTCAATATTATTTGTTTCCAGAATGATGACTATTTATATTTGAAAGGTTCTGTACTAGAGATAAATCAACATATTCACATAATCTTCCAAAGGGATAACTGAGGTCAAAGGTATGGGGCTTTATAAGTCACAGTGAGAAATATTATCTAGAACTTGAAAACAAAACAAAAAAGAATGATTTAAAAGACTGGGTGTTCTGAGTGCTGGACTTATACTTTATAACAACAGGGGAACTGTCATTACAACTCCATTAGATCAGAAGTTAATCTGTACATATTTTTCTGGTGAAGGTGCAAATAACTTCAGTAAAGAACAAGTAAGCCTCTAAATTATAATTTACTGTAACCCAATTTTATATCAAACTCAGCAATCTTATTTTAATATTTCTTTACTAACTTGCCTGTAATTCTTGGGTTCTCAAAGGCTCTTTGGGCTGGTTTTACATCTTACTGGCTCATTAATGTAATGAGTTCAATATGATCTTTGACATATGTTCATGTTATATGTGTACGGAAATTCAGTTGGAAAGTCTTTGAGAAAGAAGTAAATAATCCATTAGAATAATGGAGAAGAAGAAAAAAAAGATAAGTGAATCAAAACTGGATGTAGCTACTTACAAGCCATAGAAAAACTGAGATCAGAGTCTACAGGTTTCTTATGTAACTAACTGCAGTTAGCTAGTGAACACTGAAGGTGAATTACAGATGGTACTAGATTAAAATGTGTGGAAATAGGAATAAGGAGAAAAACCAAGAAGTCATGCTTTTTCAATGAATGACTTTCTATTTATGAGAAGTTTCATGTTCATTATATCTTTTGTCACAACCAGCAAAGATGATATTATTTTCAGCATACACATAAGTGAACTGAATACTAGGGAGGGTAAGTCTCCATGATGCAGACCCAGGTCCTTTTCAGTTCTTCTGCTCTACCTCTGTGTTTTCAATTGTACCAGCTAACGACACAGAAAGTTGTATACTGCCTGTAACTTTCAGACCTGATGGCTGTGGTCTGGGTCACACCCTTAACAGGAAAAATAAATGAGGTCTGGGTATTTAGATTGTGCTGCTGAGAAAGTTGGCTCAAACAGTTTTGGGTCAATGAGGGCTTAATTAGTCAAAATAAAATGATCTGTGGTAGGAGAAATATTGAAGTCGGATGACTAATATTTAAAGCAATAAACACAGTCATCTCTGACTGTTTCCAGGGATGACTCAATATTTCATATGCTAGTCACTAATGGATTTCCTTGGTTTTCTACTTGGCTTACCTTAAAGTGTTAAAAAGCAAATTGCCAATGATTCTTTACATACAATATTAGCTAGCAGTTATTGAATTTTGCCCTGGGGCAGGGACAGTCTTAACCACTTACATGGGTTATCTCATTTAATGCTCACAAAAGATTTAAGAGTTACATAAAATTCTTCTTCCTACCTTACTCAATGTACAAAAAAGGTTCAGAGAGCTGAGAAACTTGCTTAAAACACTACAGAAAAACCTATCTTTAGGGCAGCCTATTGCTTAGCTAACCTATCAGATTAAATCACATGTTTAGCATTTCAAACATTAGGATGATAACATCTTGGTTGAAAAATATCATTTATAAAACACATACATTAAAAAACCACCATTTTAGGAGCAAAACTAAAATACCATGAAAATAGTTCAGCAAAAATAATATACTTAGAAGGTTGTTTTGGTGGAAATATTTATTCTAAACTCTCAAAACTTTAATCTAAGAGTGTTAGAAACCTCTAGTTAATGAAATTAAAGGATTTTTTATACAAAGGCAAATCATGTGTATAAAAATTCAGTGTAACTTACAAATTGTGTAAGTACTGGTCATTAACAGCATATATAGTCTCTCGGCAAGATTGGACCAATTTTACAGTTCCCATCAAGGACAATGTGTATCCATGGCAACAGGTACTACAAATGCAATGAATTGTTAAAAACTCTCTGGGCTTAGAGATTTCATTCACCCGGGTTAAAAACATAGTCTTCCTCTTATTTCAACAAATATACATAAGCCATCAGTACAAAAAGTGTTCAGTATTTAGTGTTTATTTGGAGTTTGTTTTATAGTTAAAAAGACATAGTAAAAATGTTAAGAATTATTTAGAACAAATTTTTTCCTTTATGTTAATATTTACTTGCTTCTACCTCAAGTTTTATTTAGTTTCAGATATTCATGATTATATTTGATTCTCTTAAATTACTAATGTAATTCAATTTCTGACATCAGCCTGTATTTTTCCTGGTTTCTTGTGAAGATTAAAAATACAGTTTAAGTGCTATTTCCAATTAGCCTTAGTACTCACATTCAGGCCTCAAAATAGAGCTTTTTAAAAAAAATTAATATTCTTGTTTTGAAAATTGCATTTCTCAAAAACTATTATTTATTTACTGAAAAAGTATCATGATGCCAGCAACACATTCTGGTTTCTTCTGCCTGTAAGATGCTGTCCATTTGTGAGCAAATAGGGCCACTTAAGGACACCAGAGCCCTGGAATAGACTGGTTTCCTCCCCCACACCTTGTCAGAGAAAAATCTCATCAGTGGTTCTCTTCTTGAGAATCTTATGATGTCAGGGACCCACTTGCAACACCTCCAGATATTCTCATATTGTGCTAACTGACTGGCTTGTCTATCTCTAACCATTATTTTTCTTTTTAAAGGTCTGGAATAAGGAGGAAGATTGGGGAAAATAAATAAAAAAGCATGACTTTACATCTACGTAATTAATTTTTCAATGCAGATGCAAAAAAAGTATTTTAAAATTTTGTCTGTAAAAAGTTTGCTAAGGGGCTGGGGGCGTGGCTCAGCGGTAGAGCATTCGTTTAGCAAGTGTGCTGCCCGGGTTCGATCCTCAGCACCACATAAAAATAAAACACATTGTGTGCAACTAAAAGGAAATGAATAAATATTTTTTTAAAAAGTTTGCTAAGTAGCTTGCTTCTCCTTTTGTATATATTAATTCCTTTTGCTAGGAAAATACATAAAGTTTTGATTATGGCTTTTTCCTAACCCCCACCCCCACCCCAGGACTGGGGATTGATCCCAAGCCTTTTTTTTTTTAATATCTTTATTTTTTATTTATTTATTTTTGTGTGGTGCTGAACGTCAAACACAGGCCCTCAAGCATGTGAGGCAAGCTCTAACACTGGGCTATGACAGCAGCCCTGATCCCCAGCCTTTTTTATTTCTTTATTGAGATAGGGTCTCACCAAGTTGCCCAGGCTAGCCTCAGACTTTCAGTCCTCTGCCTTAAGTCTCCCAACTCACTGAGATTATAGGCATTGTACCACCATGCCTGGCTGATTAAGGCCTTTTTAATGAAAAATTCAGAGGAAAAAAAATGAAGAAATGGGCAAGGAGAGGCGGGGAAAGAAAACTATCTTAATAACTGTTGAACCATAATAAAACTTTTATGCACTCACCTCATGTCAAACTAATCCGAGTCAGGGCAAGAGAAAAGGTTTCTGCAATTTAGCAGAGGCAGAAAGGCTATGGAAGAGTGATGGTAAGGTCATTTTCTCTGGTTACCTTGTAGCTATCAGAGAATGAGGAATCTAGGGGACTACTACACAGAAAACAATTTTAGTACCCATTGAAGAAGTCCAACAATGAAGGAAAAGTTCTCACAATGACAAAGGCCTTCTCTGCCAATCTGCTCTCCCGCTTTCTATCTGCAATGATTCCTTTTTTCCCATGTGACAAGGGCTATGGATACACTGACTTAAAGTAGAGGTTAATTATGAATTAAAAATATTTGTATCAGTTAATGAACTACAGGTTAATTAGAAATCTTGAGCAAAACTGGAGACTGAAATAAAGCCTGAAGGGGAAATTATCCACAACACAAAGTAAAAATCATCTATCAAAACACAAAGGTGCAAGGTGCAGATAGAATGGGCAGGGACACCTCTAAAGAGAGATGAGAAAGCACCAGAAGCCCCACCCTAAGTGAGGTTTGACAGGTGGGACTGAGTCCAGGTTCTGGTTCACAGTTTTAGTGCAAAACTCTACTCACCCTCCAGCACATACCCTGCAGAGCAGAACAGTGCAGCCACACGATACCAATTATAGGCCCATTCTAGGCCTCTCGTGATTCGCACTTTTCAGCATTCTAAAAGGCCTTAGCACACTCATTTCACTCCTGAACATCTTAATCTGACAAGAACCTTGAAAGTTACACATTAATGTCCACATTTAATGAGAAAAGAAAACTGGGGCTCCAGAGAAGGCCAGTATGAACTGTGACAGATACAAATTCAAGGTAGACGTGATACCTACCCTGTGAAACTTATAAACAATGCTGCTGAGGATTATAAAGCTAGAGAGCCACAGACTCTGTGAGGCTTTCTTACCTTGAAAAATAATTTACTTACAATTAAAAGGGCATTCCATAAATATACTTATCCATTTCATGTCTTTTCTATAAAAATCATGTGTACTCCTAATTTCATTAAAAAAAAAAAAAAAGAAGAAGAAAAGAAAGCTCTCCCTGTCCCCCAACACATAACTTTTTTTCACTATAGCTGGTGATATAGATGTATAAAAACATAATTAAATCAAAAGTTGAAAATTCATGCCATATGCAAGTAAAAGATGAAGTTCAATCTAAATAAGATGTAGTATTTGCATAAATATAATTATACATGCTTTTTTGAGATGATAGTAGCTTTTTAATGAAATATATGTATATATGTATGTGTCACAAATGAATTTTCAGCAAATACTGAGGCATGAGAAGACCTCACTGATATTTAAGAAAAAATTTAACACTAGATAACTGTTTCCATGGTGTTGAAAATGGTAAAATGAAACAGTGATATAAACTATGAAAAAACTGAATGTCAGCAAAAAAAAAAATATATATATATATATACATATATGGTAAGTATACTATATATATAGTCAAGAGGCACCAAAGGCTTAAACTTTATACTAGGCTTTTAAACTTGCCTGTTGTTTTCACCTATAGATTGTGAGCTAATGAGAACCATCAATGAAATGGTTTGCTTTTTTAAATTGTGTGTGTGTGTGTGTTCCTCTCTCACACCCTTCTCTCTAACACAGAGTCTGACATAAAAAGTACATAACAGATATTTAATGAATAATTAATTGATTTATATGAACCAAGTAATTAAGATTTGTCAATCTAAGATGAACATAGGCTCTGTCAGATTTCCAAATAATGCCCAGAGATGAAGGATGGCTACCAGGTAGAAGAGAAATGTCATTAGTCAGTGCTACATTAATAGGGCCAGCTCTCCTTAAAGGATCTGTTGGTTCTGCATCTGTGGAATTTAACCAACTCCAAATTTAAAATATCAGATAAAAATAGTGTATACTGAACATGAACATACCTTTTTGCTCATTATTTCTGAAACAATTCAGTAAAGCAACTCCCTACATAGCATATACATTGCATTAGTATTATAAATACTCTAGAAATGATTTAAAGTGTATGGAAAGTGGTCATAGGTCATAGAGTGAACACATTCCATTTTACATAAGGAACTTGAACATGCTTAGATTTTTATCAATTCCTACAACCAATCCCTTTAGAATATTGAGGAACAACTGTATATTCAAGGCTATCTAGGAAGTATTTGAAACCTACAACATCTTCAATACAGGATAACAGTTACACATGAATACATATATTTACAGAAGGCAATTGGAAGTAGAAATTTCCATATCATCAAGTTGCATTTAAATTACTCAGAACAGTACAATTGCTAGGAAGAAGATCTCAAAGTTGTAAGGAGAAAAATGGATAACAGAATTTTTACCCAAACATGAAAAAAGTAGAATTATATTTTTTCCATGAAGTATTTTTTCTAAAGCTAAAAAGTAGATTCTATTAGAATTGTTACAGCCTCTTGCAAAGTCAGAACTGTTAACTGGGCAAATTCTTAGGGCCTCAAGGCCATTTCTCAATCATGGTGATAATCCTCCATCTTCAGATGGCACTGACTTTCAGCTCAGCCTTTATTTCAGATGGCATGGCTTTTTCACTTCTGTGGAGAACAGAGAAATGTACACAGGGGCACACACAGAGGCCACTGCGTGGCTTGCTCCCCTCTGGTGTTTTCTTAATCCACTAGAAACTGCCTTTTTTCTGGTGATTTCCCTTTCAACAGAAAAAGAAAGAAAAGCAAGTGATGGGGTCAGGAACAAGTTGACTGGTTTTCTCTTTACAATTTTTGAAATTTTGAACCAGTGGCTGGGAAACAAGCAAACAAAAGTCCCCTTAACTGTAAATTTGGCGGACCCCAAGAATCTAAAAGGACTCATACCTTCCTTGGTTTCACAGAGCAGTGGATCTGCCCAATATCACACAGTTGGCAACTACACAGAGAGTTTGAGCTTCTCTTGCATTGAAATGACCACTGCCTTCACCCAATGAAGGTAGTCTCAGATGCTTAGACATAGACATGCCTGGCTAGAATTTTCCCTGAGAAGGAGCAGGAAGACATTAAGTAGAAACTTGCAGTTCTTGCCACCAATCCTATAACAGACAGCAGCCCGCTCCTGTGATAGTCTGACAGTTTAGGGGTTGCCACTGGCAGAAAGAAAGGAATAAATAAGATGAGTTTTTACTTGGACTAATGAAAATAGCCATAGCAATGCTAATTCCTGACAGATGTAGTAGGCAACTTGGAAAATGAGACTTCATATTCATTAACATTTAAGTTCTGTCTTCACAAGGCCAGGTCCTTGGCTCCACACTTCTAAGGGGTTGGGATAGTAAAGGCATCTGGAGAGGTCAATCAGGTGATCTAATGTGTTACTATTACTCATCTGAACCATGGACCAGCGGCATAGTTATTAACAGAGCATATGATGCACATCAGACATGCAAAATCTCAGCACCCCCTTCCAGGTCTTTGAGAATCATAACCTGCATGTTAACAAGAATAAATCCTATGTGATCTGTATGCGCATTAAATTTCAGGATGCACTAATTTCTCATGGCATTCAAAAAATAGGGCAAACTCAGACATGGTTTAAGAAAGTATTGTCCTGAAGAGATATGAAATCCAGCAGGCAGATGCCAGCAACAGAAGAGGTCCCAAAGACAGCAACAATTCTAGAAGACAAGCATCTACCCTGACTTCACCTGCGCATTGTTCAATGGCAGTAGGATGCCTACCTGGTGAAGGCTGGTGGGGTTAGATTTGGGATTTAGAGTAGGAGGAGCCTAAAAATAGCAGATTTCAGGCTTATTCTATCAGTGGGTGGTTTAATTCTTGGGAAAGGAATTGGATTCTCAAGAAGGCTGGAGTTCAAGTCAAGTTTCCATTACTAAGCAGAAACACTAATTAGGACACTAATTAGAGAAAACAGTTTATGCAAAGCTGTTGATTTTGAATTTGAGAATCCTGAAACTGAATTCAAACACCTGGACCACATCTTTGTCTTATCTGACCTATTATGCAAATAGGAAGTAAGCATCTCTTAATTCCACTATTCATCAGAGTATCTCTAAATCTCCTTATGTACTTCCTTCCCTAATTAGGATTGCTTCTCTAACCTTAAGGCAGGGGCCACAGAGACTCTGGGGATTTGTTAAAAAACAAAAAGAAAAAAAGTAGGGGGTGGGAAGGAGAAGCAAGGAGGGTGGGGATAATAACTTTACTAAGTTATTATCAAGTAAGCAGCTGCCACTTGTTTAGAACCATTTCCCTCCATCATTAATATTTATTTTAGTACAAAAGATTACAAAGCTTAAGGTTTTAGAAAACTATTATGAGAATAATTTACCAATAGCTACTAGAAACATATTAAGATGATACTCTTAATAGTCCTTTATGGTTGCTAAACTAGGATACACAATAGAAGCACAAAAGGAGCTTTTAAAAATGTCAAAGCCAGTGTCTCACCCACAGAGGTGAGTATATAATATAACCAATGTTGGCAATAATTGTCTCACAAAATCTTTGGTTCTCTTGGGCACAGTACTTGAGCTCTATTGAAATTAATTTTACTTTCAACAAGCAGACACAATTTATGGCCTTTTAATAGTTTATCTAAATTGATCAAGGATACTTAGCTTTCTTATAATATTAACAACTTGACTAAGATTTTAGGGAGCTTGTTCAAGATTGAAAAGTAATTTGTTTTTCTCTTCCAACTTCAAAACTACTGGTAGCTGGAAAGAATAGTAAAATTAATATACTAGCATCCCAGGAAAGCATAATACATACCTCTTCAGTTTCCCATTCATATTTATTTTATCTAACAGGGAGAAGATAGAGTGTGAAACTCATAATTCTAATAAGATATTGATCCATTGTTCAAAGATTATTAATCTACTATTACCTAATGCTAAAATCTGAATACTTTGGCTTCCATCATGGTCTTTAGAAAACAAAATGAACAAGAAAGAGAAAGAAATAAAAATATGGTAACTGCATGATTTTAAAAATTCTTAAGAAGTATGATGGCCCTCAAAGTCTTTCAGATAATTACAAAATTCAATTCTAAGTTTTGGTAAGAATGTTAATGTTACTGTAAAATTTGGACTCATCTACATTTTTTAAATTATAAAATGATCAGATATTTAGGAAAAAATGCCCTAATGATTAATGTTGGATTCCGGGCAGGGAAGGCACGCCTCCCAGGTAGCTCAACTAGCCACACCCCCAGGCACCTTAAGACTCCCAAGCACCCCAGGTCAGCCACACTGCTGGCCACGCCTCAGGTTGACCATGTCGCTGACCACTCCCCAAGTGCCTTACTGAGCCAATTACAACATATGGGCTTGCCTTCTGACCCCCAGCAGCCTATGGAACTGGGGCTCCCTCTGGGGGGTCCCTTAGACCACCGGTTCACTACTTAAGCACTCTCCAGGCTGAAACCAGCCCTTTTTTCTTTTCCCCTTTTTCCCTTCTTTTCCTCCCATCACACACACAGATTCCCCCACGTGTCCCTTCGGCTGATTAATAAAATCCCCCCCCTCCCCCGTTTTCTACACGGCGGTCCCAGTGTGTGTTTCATCTACCCTTCAATTAAGACAGTTATAACTGGGGGGGGGGGGGGTTAAAACAATTTACTTTATGTAGAACTGAGACATTTTATATGCTAGAGTACACTGAAAGTCTACAAAGGAATGGGGTCATACATAATAGCTGTGGTGGTGATATGGGTGATGAGTCCTGCTTTCTCACATGTTGAAGTATAACATTAGAGAAGCAAGCCAAGGCAAGTTTATAAAGCAGGGTCCATTTAAAAAGGGGTAACACAGACCTCTCCTGGGAGAGAGAAGGGGGCCATAGCTCGTATCCTGGTATCCCAAGAAGTGAGGCATTCCACTTTTTTTTATGTCCTAGACTTCCTTTGCTCTGCTCTCTTCCACTTGTCTCTCTCCTTCCTGTGTAGGTGACTAGGCCCAGGAGATGTTCAGTGGGATGCCAAAAGGTGAGAAGCAGATAGGGGAAGGGCCAGATGGAGCAGCCCAGGACACATTAATTAACAACTTTATAACTCCACTTAGGGAGGGGCAATTCCTGGGACAAGTTACCTTAGCAACAGGTTGGAGCCAGGGCAGGTTATCTTGATATAGTGGAGGAAGGGCTCTGAAGGAATTAACATTTCAATTCCTCCACTGTCTGGATCTGACCCTTGCCTATATGCCTGTCTAATTCTGGCTTCAGTGTTAAACAGCTTATAGGACTATTGTTTGGTTTGCTATAATTCACAGCAATATTAGAAGGAAAAGGAAAAAAGCACTGCTTTTAGCTCCAAAGAAAAATCATTAACTGAAAAACAATACAATTATTATGACTATAGTACAGCTAGTTAAGAAATTAATTTATAATATAAAAACATGAATTACATAAAACCTCCAATAAATACAGACCTGCAGAGCAAAAGAAATTTGCCAGAAATCTAAAAAGGAAACTCCATCCAGAGGCAAAACAGAGATAAATTTTCTGTACTTAGAAAGTAAGCATGAGGCCTATAAACATCAAGGGATCTCTGGAATGTCAACAAATCCTAGCCCTGCCTAAAAAAAGAAACAAATATGAAAGTAGAGTTAAAATTAATAAAAATGAAACTTCTTGACAGCCAGAGCTAAATTGGAGTGTAAACTGACTTGTCCCACTACACTACTGGACTGACAGACAAGGCTTCACTATTTTTGGAGATGATTTACATGATTCTCTACTGTTTTTTTTTTTATTTTTGTACAGACAATATCTATATATGTTAAACATTTCTGAGACATACAAAGATTCAAGAAAATGGCTAAGACAGGAAATGGTCAATAGTAACAGAGGCATAGATGACCCAAATCTTATAATATGTCATAAGGACTTTAAGATACCTATGATGAATATATTATTCCACCTAGTATAATAGGTAGATGATATATATGAACAGATAAGGAATTTTAGCTAAAAAAACAAAAGCTACAAAAGAAGTAGGTAGAAATAAAAAAAAAAAAAAAACGAAAAGAAAAGAAAAATTATCATATCACAAATTTTAAAAAAGTAATATGGTGACTTAATAAGCAGATAGTTTATAGCAGAGGAAATAATTGGTGAACTTGAAAAAAGGTCAGTAGAAATTATCCAAATGAATAAAGAAGAGGAAAAACAGAAAACAATAAAAATGAAGTATTTAAGATCTATGGGTTCATATCAAATGTCCTAATACCCTTAATTGAAACAGAAGAAGGAGTAAGAAAGAGAATGTGAAAGAAGAAATATTTGAAGGGAGAATGCTCAAGAATCTCCTGAACTGAAAAAAAAAGTCATCAAACCACATGTTGAGAAAGCTCAAAAATTCCAAAACAGGAAAACCACTTTTATGCACACCATAGACAAACTGCTGAAAATTAAAAAGCAGCAGATGGGGGGAGTCCGGTGATAAGGACTAGGGCTGAATTGTTGCTAGAAGCAATGTGGGCCAGAAAGCAAGCCGAAAACATCTCCAGAGGGCAGAAAGAAAGAAAGAAGAAAACCAACACTGTTAACAGTCAACTATCAATATTCATCAAAATATTCTTTAAAAAGGTAAAATATCTTTAGACAAAATCTGAGAGAATTCAGGTTACAAAAATTATGAAAACAAGCCGGGCGCGGTGGCGCACGCCTGTAATCCCAGCATTTTGGGAGGCTGAGGCAGGAGGATCACGAGTTCAAAGCCAGCCTCAGCAATGGTGAGGCACTTAGCAACTCAGTGAGACCCTGTCTCTAAATAAAATACAAATAAGGGCTGGGGATGTGACCCAGTGGACGAGTGCCCCTGAGTTCAATCCCCAGTACCAAAAAAAAAAAAAAAAAAATTATGAAAACAAGTTCTTCAAAATAAAGGAAACTGAAAGCAAACAAAAACCCAGATCTATGGGAAGAAAAGAGCACTAAATTTGGCAAATATAGAAGTGTTTTCCACAAATGGTATTGAGAAAAATAAATAATCACATGAAAAAAATGAAGTTATACTTTGCGTAACACCATATACAAAAATTTAACACAAAATGGATCAAATGTAAGGACAAAAACTGTAAAAGAAAAAACAGGCAATTGAACTTCAGGAAAATTAAACTATTTCTACCTTAAAAGATAATATTGAGAAGGTAAAAAGCAATCTACTTTTATATATCTGCAAATAAATAGAGTATGGATATTTTCAGTACATCAAAGTTTAATAAGGAAGAGCAATGAGGAAGAAATCATTGAAACAATGATTTCTGAACTGAAAATTGTTAATCCTAACAATCATTGAAAATTATCTTCCAACATTTCTTCAATTAAAGTGTTTCACTTTTTAAATAATTGATAAATGAGTGACATTTTCTTTCTAAAGAAATGAAACTTATGATATAAAAAAGTCTATTATACAAAAATATTGTTCAATTTCTTAAAAATTAATATTATTTCATCATTCTATTCACAAAATACTGTTTTCTAGTACATTTGTATAAATTATTGGTAAGATTTATGTATGCATTTTAGAAAATGAATCTTCCACTCATAACCCAGCAAAATTGATAGTATCTCATGAATCATAAAATGAATTTTTGGGTTGAAATAAAATGGCAGTCATTTAAGGCCCCCTCTTTGTCTTCATTACTTATGCCTGATTCAAAATGTGATCAAATTAAGCCATGGAGTTCCCATCCTGGCTGAGCTTCAGCTAACTCTAATCCCCTTAAATGAAGGTCTGACCAAATGTCAGATACTATTCTGCATATTAATTAAACTATGAGTGGCTTCCTTAAAGACAGTCTCCAGAATGGATAATTAATGATTCTTTAAGAACAGAATATATTCAGCTTGAACAATAACATGTTTGTCTAGCTGCATCTTTGTACTAGCTGGAAGAGGCCCTTTAAGAAACAACTCAGTTTGAGCGCAAAAGAATGATGTTAATCCTAGCAGAGTTTGTGTGTGTGTGTGTGTGTGTGTGTATGTGTGTGTGTGTGTGTGTGTGTGTGTGTGTGTGTGTTAAGAAGCAGGTGGTGAAGAAACTGACTTGCAAAGAAAACAGGAAAGGTCTAAAGAGATGTTACTTGTTGTCTCGTGAGGTTATTTCTATTACTCCATTTTTTAAAGTACCATTAAAAGAAAGTAATGTTTCATTGAATTTTTTCTATTTTCCTCTAGTAGTCTTGTAAAATCTTTAAATTTACATAATCGACTGATCTCAAACCTTATCCTTACCAAATTAGTTATCAAGCTCATTCTCTTTCCTCCTTCATGTCTCTCCAACTCCTGTGTCATTTTTACTACTACTACTAGAATTATTAAATTCCAACTCAACTACGGTCATACTTTCCTGTCTTGTCCCTAGCTTTTTGAGTAGCTTCATGGTAATTAATCTTGGACAGCTAAAGTCACTTTCATTTATCTTTTCCTTTTCAACGACTTTCACAATTCTCTGTTATTTACAGGCTTAAGTTCAACAGCATTTAAAAATTGGTATCTACATTTACACTCCACTCTCTACTACCCCAATCATGCACTATATCATTCCCTTTAGTGCTCTTGGACATTGTGATTTCTTACTCCCATCACTACCCTAATTTTATTACTTTCATAGATCTACCAGATTTTATCTAGCCTTTAAAGTTTTGGTTATATTTCAGGTCATCAGGGAGATATTCCCTGACCCAGTAATCCAAGGTAATTGGCACTAATTATATTTTCTACTGACACAGAATATCTGGGGTCCCATTTCTTTATAGCATACTTATCTTGGTTCTTTAAGTAGACTGAGAATGCCTTGAGGGCAGGTATTTCTTTTAAGATTCTGCAGAATAATAAAAGTAAACACCATAGACTAACAGATAGCTGTATGTGGTGTTATTATAATTTTTTATATGCTTGGTTGGCTATAAATTTCTTAATATGCACAGTAACAACAGCATTGCAAAAAAAAATGAATGGAAGGAGAGTCTTTTTTCTGACTCAGAAAAGCAGTATCAGTAACTTTGATTTTAAGGAATTGAAAGCAGAGGTCAATGAAAACAGTAGGCATTAGCACACCCTGATGTTATATTCAATATTAAATATGACAACCCTCCCACTCCAGATTTCTTTTTTCTCACCTCTTAAATCCAGAAAAAACATTTTGCAGATGAGTACACAGAAAAAAATCCCTCTTGATGTGGAGGAGGGATTACGAAGATAATTGAAAAAAATCAAAGATAGGTAAATTGGAGATAGGTCAATGTTCCTTTCAAATCTTAGACTGGGGGTCTTTTGAAATGGAAACAACTATGAAAACCTAAATGCTGACAAAGGCATGGAAATCAATATAAATAATGTAAAATAGAGCTCTAATATACTAAGTTTTACAAGGATTTTGTCCCTTGACTCAGCATTGTAACAAGAGTGGGCATTCTCAAGCATTTGTGAACTGAATGAATGAAGAATTACTAGTATGATCAATTTTCTTTGGCTAAAATTATTTTTATTATAAATTTCAATAAAATTTATTGATATTTCAGTGACAGATGTTCTACACAGTATTTTCTAAATTTTCTTTATTTTTATAGCTGAAGAATGACCATGGAAAAGCTTCCATTTTGCACTTGAGTGTTTTCTCGTACTCTGAATCATGGTGATTGCTTACCAGTCATAGCAAGGCAATGAGGAACTTTGTCATCTGTGTGGAACTCTCACATTTTTACCCTTTAACTTATGTGACTAATGCCTCTTTCATTCATTTTTTCCTTCCTAAAACTAAATATTCTCAGTAATCATAGAAGGTGATGGAGGAAAACATAGTCCTTTGTTCAAATCGTCAAATTCTTAATACCACCCTGAGTACACAGAAGGGTGGCATTTGTTATAGAATTATATAACTGAAAGAAAGGGAACAAAGCATTATGGGAATGGGCTCCATTGAATCTTGTGGCAGGTTTCAAAGAAAGCAGCAGCTGAGTTCTCATGGCATAAAAAACCTAGCAGAATCTACTGATAAAATATGGTGATAAGTGTTTTCAATATATTCCAAAATATGGTCATTCAAAAAGCATGTGTTTCAAAGTGCCTGAAGATATTTAAAAGGAAGATATAATGATCCAAAGGACTACACTTTTGTGAATCACCAATAATAGTTATACTTTAAATGCTGTCTTTCACTTAGGATTTTTAAAAATGCAACATGCAGAACACTAGTTTGTAAATTTTGCTAAAATACTTTTTGAAATGACTTCAGAAATTTTTTTTTTAATCAAGAAAAGGGTGATATTTAGGGGAGCTTGATTGATACTCTTTGATGCAACAGACTGCATATTTTAGTACTATTATGAAAAATGAACCAAACAAAGGTAGATTTACAAATGTAAATGCTAGAGCTAATGATTGTGAATATACTATGGAAACAGCATGACTCAGTAACTAAGCAACAGATTAGAAACTGAGGTTTAATATCTAATTCTGATTTTCTTTTTCCTCCAGGGTTCTAGTATTGTTTCTTATAAAGTGAGCTATTTCTTATGTTAACTTATCTAGGTAAAGGGTAAAAATAGTGCAAATAAGCCAAAATAGCAAATATTTTCCCATTATATTTAATTTTGAATTTTTAAGAAATATTTTTCATTTGCATGGCCACATTGTCAGAGTATCACATCACCCAATACATTGTAAAACCACATGAAAGACATGTTGAAACTTTGAAAGCTTTCCTGGCAGCTCTGACCAACCCATCTTTCAAAAAGTGCCACGTACCTGACTTGCTAAGTACCAACACACCTGGAGGGAGCTGCCATTTTGTCTTTTCTGACTCCCGATTCAAATAATTCCAACCTGAAAGAAAATATAATTTCAAACTGAGGGGAAAACAAACTTTAAACTTTCTATCTTTCCTGATTTAGTCAGGATGAAATGTGGATGAAGCCAACAAAAATAATTGGAGAAGAGAATGAATGTGATGGTGTAATTAATGTCAATAACAGTTTCTATAAGCTCTTCCAGACCTTTTTTTTTTTTTTCAGTTTTCCCATTTGAAAAATAAAAAAGAGAACTAATTCAAAAGCCACACCTCGAGCTTAGTGTGAAAACATTAACTCTTTTATTGTTAAAATCTTCATACCTTCATAAAAACTAAAATGCAGCAATGTGGTATCTGCCAGAAAGCTTTCTGGATGCAACAGTGGTGTTTAATAGCTTCTGTAAATGTCACTATTTGCTGACGAGAATTAGACTCATTGAATTATTTGGGGGATCCAGGCATGATTCCCCTAGGTATTTAACAATTTTAACTAGACCTTATAAAACTGATTTAAACAAATTAATATAAGCTAATATTAGTTGGTTATGTATCATCTGCTAACACATAGGGTCAACAACAGTGATATTTTAACTCCAGTTCCTGCCCTTTAATAAATTAGGGAAGTAAAGTAGTATATTACCCCCAAATAACAAAACAGTAATGCTAGAGAGAATGGGTTTGTTTCTTTGTTAAGACTTATGATGAGGCTGGGCACAGAGGTGCACACCTGTTATCCCAGCTGTTTGGGAGGCTGAGGCAGGAGGATTGCCAGCCTTAGCAACTGCAAGGCACTCAGTGAGCAACTCAGTGAGACCCTGTCTCTAAATAAAATACCAAACAGGGCTGGGGATGTGGCTCAGTGGTGGAGTATCTGAAAAAAAAAAAAAAAAAAAAAAAAAGACTTATGATGACAGGACAAATGAGCTGTAGCCACTTCAGTAATGAAGCTCTCAGGGAAATGCAGAGACAGACATTTAAGCAAGTACGTACAATTCAATACTATAACAGAATTATTTTTAAAACTTAGTCGAAACAGGGAAAAAGTAAGTAACTGGATCTTAGGAAATGTGGTAAAGTTCCACGGAGGAGAAGGCAAGCTAACTAACTTATAGAATCAAAAAAGTCAGAACCAAGAAGTTGAAGTTGGTAAAGGAAAGAAAATTCTCGACAAGAGCTGTGGTGGACGGGAAGAGCTTAAGAAAATTCTGTGGAGAAGCTGAAAGCCTCCAGGAAGCTAGCCTCTTACAGGAAAAGAGGGTGGAGAGCTGGGGTAAAGAGACCCAGGAGAGAGACCAAATAAAGAAAGTGTGACTCCCAGCAGAATGAGTTGATCCAGAAACTTTACCCTGACCTGTCCATGCTTCAAGCTGAGTGGCTCTGTAACACACTTGGTAAATCACAACAACTCCCAGATTTACAAAAGGGTGTCCACAGAATAGGAATCTAAAATATCAAATGGTGGGAAAGACAGTCAGGAACAATAAGAAAAATGAATCTGCCAAATGTGTGTACTCTAAAAGCATATTAATCTCAAAGTTACCATTTCTAATGGAGCTTAAATTCCTTTGTCTTATATCTTGACATTTATGCCGCTTTTAAAATTCACCAAGATGCAGCAATCTAGTCACTAATTCTAGGCATTTTATAGCCTTCATTCTTGGTCATCTTCTAGAGCCACTCTGCTTTACCCATCTGACCTCCTGGGTCTCAGGCCAACCACACAGAAGCTGGGGGCAGATTTTAGTGCAGAGCTCCTAATGTGACTCAAGACGAACTACTAGAGTTCAATAAATATTGATTGATGGTAATAGAGACAGTATCCCTCTTCTTAGATATGTTGTCACTGTGCCTGCAGGAAGCCACTGACAGTCGGTGCAGTGCAGGACAGTTTCCATGGCAGCAGAAATTAAACGCCAGCAAACTTGAAACTACACAAAGTCATGGGACAATATTGCTCTGAATCTTGCATCATTCATGACTTTTTATATTGTTTTGGCACAAAGAACAAACCCATATTGTTCAATGTATCTACAATGTGAACCATAAAATTATGTGAAGGCTATGCTATCTTTCATGGGATTACAATCTTTTAAAACAGGTACAAATTCTTGGAGTGGGGGGAGACTGAAGCACAAAGTCCTTTCTCATGTGTCAGCCGCAGTCTGCGGACAGAAGAACATTTTTGGACTTCTGGGCATAAGATCGGAGAAACATATTTATAGCCTATCTCTCAGTACACTTTATTTTTTGTTTGGAAATTTTATTGAGTAGAATTTGATATGTTCTTTAAGCTACATTACTAATGGCTGATATATTATCCTCTAGAAGGAATCTGGCATGCTTGGTTTCTTCCTAAAAAATCCCTCTTTATCATCCTAGATCTGTTTTCAGTTGTGAGTATGGGAGTGCCAACCTCACTGCTGTAATTGATGGTTTGGAATCTGCTTTGAAAGGGGCCATTCCCTTACCCACCTCTCTCATCTGTACACATTTCTGACAGTTCAGCTTGAAAACTACCACCTGACCCAGACATTAGCTGGTGATAAAATACACGGAAAGGAGCAGAGATAGCACTATCATCTGCAGAATTGCTCCAATATAACATACATGTATTAGATAAAATAGTATCCATTCCAAATTGTATTATATTCAATCATTATTTTTCTCAAAGCACAACTAGAAAAGAAGGTTAGAGAGAAAAAGAGAACTAGCACTAATGGAGTGCCTGCTGCTTGCCAAATACTATACTGGCCATGTTTATTATGTTATCACACTTAATAACACAACTCTGGCAATTTTCTATTCCTATTTCCCTTCTGCATTTGAGGCAAAGTGAGATACAGTAACTGGCTTAAGATGTATTTTTTAAAGTATCAGTGGAAATTTGTAGTCTTGAGCCTGTTTCTCTTTGTAAATGAACCACACTATACCAAACAATAACACCTATCTTCCATTGAAAGTTTATCATAGGCCAAGCCTTTGACAAATAAATCACATTTGATCGCTACCACAATACTCTGAGTAAGTATTTCCCACTTTATAGAAAAGAAAAACAAAGCTTTAGACAATAAGTAACAACCAACAGCATAAAAATTTAATGACTGGAACCAAGACAGAAATTCACCTGTGTAAACTCCAAACTCTAAGGGCTTAATATAGTACTTTCCTTCTATATTTATGATTCTTTCCTAGATGTATTTAATCATACTAGGACTTGCCATATTATTAGCTTTGACCCTATGGGGTCTCGGGTTAACTAAATAGGACTAGCTCACAAAATCCGTGATATCTTATTGGCCTCAGCATTTCACACCATGATAGGGCTTTATAACTGATAAAGACTGGAGGACAAACCTTCAATGTACAAAATTGGATTTCATCAGTTTTATAGCAATAAGAGAGGGTACCCTGTAAGAAACTCAGAATACATCTCCCCAAGCAAAGGATTAGATAGGGCTTTTATAGGATTTGGGGGCAGGAAAGCTGATGAAGAGTTTAGATACCCAGAGTAAAGCAGGCCTATGTGTAAATAAGCTCCTATCAGTCCTGATCTGCAAAAGTAGATTCCAGGTTCTATTTACTTGGAAATACCACATTAAGTTAAATGTGAACCATGAAGAGAGATCTGGAAATTACTTATCAGAGACTCTATAAGAGACTGCTTCATAAGACTGCTTCAATTCATCAGAGACTAGGATCATCCAAACAAGAGCAGGCTGTTTGCATTCATAGTAACGTAGCATCCAAAGGCAAAGTAATAATTTTTTTCTGACAGTCTATAGTTTTAAGAAAGTTTCATGGAACAAAATCCTTTAGTCAGTGAACAAATGAAGTTTATTTAGACCATATTCAGGTCTAATCCTGCATTTCCTCCTGTTCCTCCTGGGCGAGGGAGTGGATGGGTAATAGGGATTGTTGTCGGGGAAGCATCTGAGTGGATGCTTGAGGATACTCCTCCTTCCAATGCCTCGTACATTTGTGGGGCCCCGGGGCATTGGGCCCCGTGCCCTGTTTTTTGAATTCCTGAACAAAGGATTTCCATGGATGTCAAATTTTGAATAGCATTTATTGGCCAATGATTTCCTTTCTTACACCTGGGGCAGCAACCTGGAGTACGTATGAATTTGGTCTTATTTCTCTTTGGGGATTTTGCCTAGAATAGCCTGATTGATTATGATAATTTTGCCTAGAATATCCTGATTGATTATAATGTCTATGTTGAACCCTTGTAAAAATTTTGAGGGGGGCAGCATCTCTCACAGCTGCTGCAATCACATTCCCTGTGACAAAGGCATCATTTACATCTTTACATAGTTGTATATATATGGAAAGATCCTTTTTATTTTTTCCCATGGCCTGATGACTTCCTGGCATATTTATTAGGCATTTTTCGTATGCTAATTGAATAACTAATGGCATAACTTGATCAATGTCTCCAAAAACTCTACCTGCAGTTCTCAAAAAGTCTATCAGCAATTTCAGCATATGGTTTCATTAGGTCCTTGAATTACTTTGGACAAGCTACCTTGTAGATCCCAGGTCCTTGTACAGTTTTCCATGCCTTTTAAGGCAGCTGCATTTTATCTGAGCATATACTCCTGGGGTATAATGTTTTTGATCCTGTATGTCTGCGAATTGCCCTTCTCCTGTGAGCATTTCTATATTATGGTCTCCAAACCCTTGCATCTGCATTTCTTTTAGCTGTTTCTATACAAAGTTCCTGAAATTGCGATCGCCAAACCAAGTATTGTCCCCCACTTAAATGTTGCTTTACATAGACGTTTCCAGTCTGCGGGGGTTTAAGCTAAAGGTGTTAAGGGGACTCCAATATACTCAACGTGAAAGGAGCTTGGGGTCCATAAGTCATTACTGCCTCTTTGAGATTTTTTATTGTTTTGAAATCTATTGGTGGTGGCCCCTTCTGTCCATTTTCATATTCAAATACTGGCAGTTTCCCAATGTATCTGTGAGTTACCCCTCGAGAAGCGCATAAGCGCTCAGAAAGACTTTTTATTTCTTTTTCTAGGGTATGCAAACGTCTAGTGATACCCTTCATATTTTCTGTAATCGATTTTTCACCCATGGGGGGAGTAGAGGACACAAGTTCCTCCACTTGATGATCCCTTATCTTGGTCTTCCTTAATTTCCTTTTATTCATTTTCTCAAAATCACCTTTAGTTAATTCCTCCTCACTACTACTACTCTCATTGGTCCTACTCACTGACTCAGTAACATCCTGAGTCCCAGGTTCAATTGAGACCATGTATCCTTGATATATCTCTAATAAATCTTGAATAGCTTTAGCAGCTCGTATCTTTGTAATTTTGGGGACACTTCTAATTCTCTTTCCTTACTGGTCTTAGTTGACTCAGCGGAATCTACGCTTTTATGATTGCCTTCAAACTGTTTGCTAAATCCTCCTCACTAACGACAGACTCATCCATATCCAAAGAATTCATCAAGAGCCTCGTTACACTTGGGTCTTAGTTATTTTCGAACCCATTTTAACTGCTCTGACTAGAGACTCCTGCGCGAGGTTTCTCAGTTCTTACCTGCCGTGCTGAATTCCCCGTACGGGCCACCAACTGTTAGCCGCCCGGAAAGGGATTGCAGCCTGGAACGGCAGCGCCGCGGGAGAGGAGTCCTGGAGACAGGATGGAGACGAAAAAAATTCTTTAATCTTTCTGTCTCTGTCTCTTGTAATTTTCTAACACTACATACACACTCTCACAAGAAACCAACCACGTACTCTTACAAGAAACTACAATGTATCTATAGTTGCATTCCATAGTAAAAAAACGTAGCATCAAAGGCAAAGTTTCTGACAGTCTATAGTTTTAAGAAAGTTTCATGGAACAAAATCCTTTAGTCAGTGAACAAATGAAGTTTTTACACATTTACAGAGAGTAGAGCATGCAACTTCTCGAGACTTGTTCAAACAGTACAATTTTTATCTAGACTTGTGTAAGTCACATTTCTTCTCTAAACTGCATCATCTTCCATCACCATCCTACTTTAATACTTCCCATGGCCTCAATTTCTGAAATTCCAAGGCAATCAAAGAGGAACATTGGAGGTGTGATGTGGAAGAGGGGAGTAGAGAGGAATACTGATTACTGCAGGGATCTTCCATTAAATTGTGAGCTTCCCAGTGCTCATTTCTTATTTAAATAATGAATGTCTTTCATTAATTATATACAATTTTCTTATTTATTTTATTGACCTACAACTGGGCCTTAAGAAAAACACTAGAAGCAGTTGAATATTTTTTTGGAACTCTGGAACTTCCCACAAATTTTCCATATGTGGAAAAAATGTAATGGTTCTTTTAACCTTTTTTTTTAAAAAATATTTTTTATAACCCTAGCCCAGACATGCAAACATTTTTTCAATAAAGTAAGCAGACTAAATTATTTGGAGTGTCAGATTCATGGTTAAGGATATTCCTGTGCCCTTGTTGTTCCTTACTGTCAGGTTTTATTTGTTTTCCTTACTGTGTTATCTCAGTCTTTAAATGTAGCTTCTCTTCATACTGAGCGAAAATATGCTGGCCAATTTGAATCTTTGTCACCATTCAGTATACGCAGGCTAAAATTTATAAATAGGAGGCCTGAAAGGTCTAGCTGGGGAAATACAAAGACTCAAAGAGGGATCACACAGGATGAGCAGCTGGCCCTTCTTCTTCTTGTAGAACTGCAGTTTATAAACTTTCTCTCTCTATGAGGCTTTTGCACCATACTGGGAAATTTCCAAATATAACTCCATTACAGAGCCATCTGAAGAAGCTAAAAAACACCCATGCTGATCCGCAGCATAAAATGGATGACGTTCAGTATTTGTCAAAACATTTCACCTTTGGAGCTGCCGATTCCGTAGTGACAAGAACTAAGACCTGGTTGACAACAAGCACACAAATTATGCTCACTGGAGAAAGTTGAAGGGAAGTTTGAAATAAATCTATACAGATAGAAGACATATTTTTAAAAATATATGTATACTTTTTATATTTAAAATAAATTTGCCTTATGTATTCTAAAAATTTGATACACATACAACTACATACTTATATATATGTATATATATATATATTTAGACACATTTTTTATATAAGTATACACACACACACACATATATATTTATGTATATATATTTTTTTAAACATAGACCACAGATTTTGTCTGTGAAGATTTATTAAGTCCTGTTGCCACCTGAAGCGATGGCCGCTTGGAGCAAAGGAGCCGCGGGAAGAAGTTCAGAGGCAAACTGGAGACAAACAGCTTTTTATTCTGATAACTTTTCTCTCTGGTTCTAACAACGACTAACACGCGCCACACACACCACCAAAATGGCGCTGACCTGATCAGCAAGCTCGGCCAAGTCACTCGAGATCCCGGGCCAAGTCCCGTGAGACTACAGAAGGCAACAATGCCCAAATCCTTATGGCCCATAGTCAACCGCAATTTAAAGCCATCTCCCCAAACAGGGCAAGATGTAATTGTCTGCTGCTCAGGCTTCAGTAAGAGTATGGAGGTGGTTAACTGAGGGAATTCTTTAAAAAATGAACAAAGGGTAATGCAATTAGAAGAATGACCAAGGTATACCTGAAAAAATTTTCCTCCCTATTTGTTCTGGAAATTTCAACTGGGTGGGATTTTGTTTTGAAACTCTGTTCCCATCTGTTCTGGTTAGAGCTCTGCTTAAGTTGTTCTGGTAACAAAACAAAAACAAACAAACAAAATAAATCTCAGAAATCTCACAGACCTATGTAGGAAGGATGAAGAAACAAGTTTGAAAATGGACAAAAGGCAATGGAAACATGCCACTGAAATTCCTGTCGAAACTAGCCCTGAGACACATCTGGATAATGACACTGGATGCTACTACTCCTGCAGGGTCACCAGTGTGTCTGAGACACTGGGTTGCACCACTGCCAACAACAATGTATATCATAAGCTGCTGCTGGCACCTCTGTCTCCACTTAGGATGTTATTGCCACCCCAGCAGTCAGAACTCTGAACTGTCATTTCTTCTGTTTATTACTTTCTCTGGAAAACAAGAATATAAGCAAAAGCAGGCAATGGATTTCAGTGAAGAAGCCAAATGCTGGCCAGGAACAGTGGCACATAACTGTAATCCTAGTGATTTGGGAGGTTGAGGAAGGAAGATCACAAGTTCAAGGTCAACCTGGGAAATTTAGTGAGACCCTCAGCAACTTAGTGTGACTCTATCTCAAAACAAAAACTAAAAAAAAAAAAAAAAAAAAAAAAAAGAGGTGTAGCTCAGTGTTAAAATGTCCCTGCATTCAATTCACAATACAAAGAATTAAATAAATAAATAAGAAGCCAAGTGCTACCTAACCAGAAATTTGGTGAGAAAAAACATCTACCTCTTCTTCATCATCCCAACTAATCTGGCACTTTAATAAATGACAATAGTATTTGAAAGCTGAGGAAGCAAAAAAGACAAATATTTGTCATATTCTATTCCTTTGACTATTCAAATATAAAGGCAACCCTTCCCTCAATGTACATATTAAAAATACCTTCTTTTAATGTAATATATACCTGGTTTGTGCAAATGGAAAGTCCTTGTGTTTTCACTTCAAGGGGGAAAAAGTTGAACCCTTGTCAGTTACTCCATAAAACTCATTGCAACTGGACCTCTGGTGGTAGCCATTCCTCCCCTAGGTATACTGCAGCATCACGTCTATACAAACTCTACAGTCAATGAATTAAATAATAAATTTATCTCTCACCAGTATCTTTCTAATAAAATTACAGGGCGTAGAAAGATGAAATAAGGGGGAAATGCAGCTAATTTCTTTTAAAAATTGTTCCTCATGAAAGGTAATATGTAACATATTACCTATAATATATATGTATATATATGTGTGTGTGTATATACATATATATACATATATATGGAGAGAGAGAGAGACTAGAACCCATATTTATGCAGTTGGTCATTAGAACAGTTTCACTCCTCAATATAGCCATACTCCCTTTCCCTTTAAGCCTAGTTCAGATTTCTGGTGCTCTACACCTGATAAAATGAAACAAAATTTATTTCTTGAGAACTCCAGATATTGGTGGTGACAGTGTCCTTATGTGAAACTTTTTTATTTTAGCTTTTCTCAATCTTAATTGAATGGCACCAGCCTTTTCCATGGATAATAAGGATTGATCCCCAGGCCAATACTATAATTCCTTTGAAGATTTAGGTCCCATCTTCAAAATTTTATCCAAAATAAAATTTCTAAAACCTGATTCTTCAAAATTTCATTTAAAATAGTTGATGGCACTTCAATGCTGCAGATGAATCTAAATTTCTTAACATGACATATGGACAGATTCATATTGTCAAACTAACATTTTATGGCCAAGTCATGTTAAACAAAATTTTTTTCCAAACTATGATCTCCTGGGGGGGGGGGGGGGGGCATACTTTGCTCAAGGTCTTCCTACACTGAAATTCCTATTCCTTCCCTTTAACCCTATATATGTCTATAGATATACTAGTTACAATGTAGATATGTTTACACTAAGTGGTGCTTCAGATTAGTATGTTTGTATACATATATCTTTTTAATCATTATGGCCAGTGCTTACTCAATGCCTCATACATAAATGGGGACCAACAAAGATCTCTAAAATAAGTAAAAAACAAATGCACAAAGAAATAATGAATATGGTAAAAAAGAAATGTAAACTATGAATTTGCTTCAAAAATAGAATTATAAAAACCTAAATTCCAGCAGATTTTTTATCCACACACATAAAGAGCTTAGCAGTCACCACACTCCCATACATACAAAAAAATGCTGATGATTTTCAGTTTTGTTTGTTTGGTATGTTTAAGTCAAAGGACAAAGAACCAAATAGCTATCAAAAACTGAATGAAGGGGGCCGGTGTGGTGGCACATGCCTGAAATCCCAGCACTTGGGAGGCTGAGGCAGGAGGATCAAGAGTTCAAAGACAGCCTCAGCAATGGCAAGGCACTTAGTAACTCAGTGAGACCCTGTCTCTAATAAAATACAAAAAAAAAGGGCTGTGGATATGGGGATGTGGCTCAGTGGACAAGTGCCCCTGAGTTCAATCCCTGGTTAAAAAAAAAAAAAAAAAAAAACCTGAATGAAAAGAAAAAATAAACTTTTAGGTCAGCCACGACTGATTTCAAGACTTAAATCTACAATAATCAAGCAAGTGTGGCATTGGTTAAACTATAGACATACTGATCAGTGAAACAGAATAGAGAGACCAGAAACAGATTCTCACAAGTATAGTCAGTTAACATTTGACAAAGGAGCAAATGCAATAAATGAACAAATTATTGTCTTTTCAGAAAATAATTCTGAAGAGTTAGAACTCCATATGCAAAAATAATAATCTAGACATAGTCCTTATTGTTTTCCACAAAATTAACTCAAGATGAATAATAGAATTAAATGTAAAATGCAAAATGATAAAATTTCTAAAGGTAAACTTAAGTTTTCATAAGCTCAGAGATAGCAGAAAGATCATTTGTATGACCACAGTGGATTTTCTAAAACAATGAAATTATTCTGTATGATACTGTAATTATCAATACATGTAAAAATCCAGAAAACTTCACACCACACAGAATGAACCTAATGATTCAAACTTGACAGAAAATGATTTAATTTAGAAATTTTAGGGATTCCACAGTGAAATATAAGAGACTAAACGGATGGCAGGTGGTGGGAGCTAAATTATTCAATGTTTACACAAGAATTGTGAGATAAGTAAGGAAAGGAATGATCTATGTGGTAATGGATACAGTTGAAGGTATCAGTATGAATTTATGATACCTTAATACAGAGCCACATATAGTTATATGGAAATATTTAGCCAAGCACAGTGATTCACCCTATAATCACAGATATTTTGGGAGGATGAGGCAGGAGGATTTCAAGTTCAAGGCCAGCCTGGGAAACTTAGCAACTCCCAGTCTCAAAATAAAATAAAAAGTGCTGGGGATGTAGTTCAGTGGTAATGGCCCTGGGCTCAATCCTTAGTGCTACAAATGAAAATTAATTAATTTACCTTCTAATTTGGACTGTTCTATGTTATTGAGTTGCAAGAGTTTTCCAAATAGAAAGGCTTTAATCCATCCCTGCTCTCTGTTCTTTGATTAGCAAACAGCAAATGAGAGGGCTGGTTCTTTTCTTTTGGAAGCATCTGAGAGAAAGAGAGACACACAGAGAGAATGCAGAGAATATCAGCAATATCAAGAAATACAGACTTTACTCTTATGCAAATATGCAGACTGAGTGGAAAGTAGACTTGGATTTTGCCTAGGGGAGACTGCCTGAGAGAAGTGGTTTACTGTACTTTCCTATAGAGTTCCATGATGGGGAACCACCTCACCACCTTAAAATGGGCTCTATTCGTCTAGGCTTTCTGCATGGAAGATTAGAAGCACCTGCATTTTTTAAATCTCCAAGACTAAATACCTACTCTTCTATTCAGCAGGTGCCCACCCTGAGTTAATCTGGGTCCAGAAGAGTCTGTAATACTGACCCACTGAAAACTCTGGGGGACAGGAAGACCACTCTGACTGGTCTGTGGTCTGCCAATCTACCCAGCAAAGAGAAGCAGGGGTATTCATATATTAAATTGGCAGTTTGAGTTTTGGAACAAGACCAGCGGTGTGTGGTTTTACATGTGGACTGGGGCCCAGAGTACCATAGCTTGGTGCTCAGGCTGGTGGTGGAAAGCTTGGTGCCTACAATCCCCCACCCTAACACCCCAACATGCATCTCTGCAGGCTCAGCTACCCCTTCTAGGACCAGAGTCACTGGAAGGATCTACCTCACATGGCAGTTTCCCTGAACTTATTTTTTCAACTGGGTCAACAGGCACCCTCCCTGAGACTCAGTCTGGGTCCTTAAGAAAGAGACAATGGCATGGAGCTGTTAAGAGCTTTAGGCAGTGGGACCTGCAGTAGGCTGGTCTTCTAGTCAGTACAGTGGAGGAAGGCAGAGTGGCTTCCTTTGAAATTGGCAGTTTGGGGCACCTAGTCCCACTGTGGAGCTCCCAGGGTTTCCCTGACTACACTGGAGCTGGGTGGGGTGAACGTCTATGTGGATAGGTTTGAAGCATAATTTCTGTGCAAATTTTTAAAGCAGGATGGTGATCAAGATGTGAAAAAATACGTGTATTCTCCCAACACAAGCCAATTGATTGGGTCTCTGCCTCCATGCCCAGAGATATTCAGAGGACATGCCTCCATTGCCACACCCCAATATCAGGCAGAATCCAAATGTGGAAGTTCCTGAAAGAAGTCTTTTCACCTGAAATACTTCAGCAAGGAAAGAATTTTAGTCTTTTAAATGTTAGGGTTTTTTTTTTTTTAATTTGTATTGTTTTCTGGATTGATTTGTTTTGATTTCACCCATTATTATTGCATGCTTTTACATCATTTTATATATTTTTTTAAATTCATGAATTGCATTTATTCTACTTTTTTCTTCTTTCTCATTTTATACTCTCCCTTTCTACTTTGTCTTTATCACTTTTCTTCTTCTGTTTCCCCTTTACCCACTTTTCTTCTTTCTTTTTCCTTTTAATGTTATAACATTTAATATTAAGTTTGCATTCTTAGTTGCCTAACTTTTCTGTCCATCTATTTTTTACTCCCCTCTTTTTTCTTTGGTTAGTGGAGCATGTAGAGAACTTTTCTCAATAGAGTTTTACTATATTTTAGTATAAGATTTGCTTTCAAGCTATTGCTGTCACTGGTGGCTATTCTCTCCTCTCAAAGCAATGCTTATAATTGAACATGGCCATTTGAATATGTTGAGTGGTGCTTTGATGCTGAGATATACCCCTGGTCTACACACATCAAAAAGGGAAAGCAACCCACTAAAAAGACCTTTATGTAACAGGGAAGGGGATATCAATCCAAACAGATCACAAATCTCAATACAGAAACATAGGAAATATGAGAAACAAGGTAATATGACACCTCCCAAATTACTTAACTCCTCAGTAACTGAATCCATAGGTTTAGAAGTAGAGGAAATGCCAGAAAAGAATTCAAAGTGGGGCTAGTTAAAATGATCAATAATATGAAAGAGCATTTTAATAGAGAATCAGATTCTCAAAGAGTCAATTAGAAAACTTAAAAATGAGAACTCAATTAGGCAAATAAATTTAGTGGGAAACTCAGCAATAGACTAGATCAAGCTAAAGAAAGAAAACAACGGCTCAAAGACAAGGTGGATGAACTATAAACATCAGACAGTAATAAAGAAAAAAAGCTATGAACAAAACATACAAGAGCTCTGGTAAAACATTACAAATTTAAGACTCACAGATCTTGAAGAAGGGGAGCAGATACAAGTTAATGGCACATAAACTTATTCACTGAAATACTAACAGGAAATTTTTCTTATCTGGGGAATAGGATGGACATACATCTATTAGAGATATTTTAAACTTCAGTAAGATATAACTAGAAAAGAACCTGTCCATGAAATATTATAGTTAAAAAGGCAAAAATTCAGGATAATAAAAAAAAAAAACATTTTAAAAGCTGCAAGAGAGAAGTGTCAAGTCATTTATCAAGGCAAGCCCATCAGAAGAAGAGCAGATTTCTCATCAGAAACTTTAAAGTCAAGAGGACCTAGGGTCAATGAAACAGAGTTGGTTCTTTGAAAAGATAAACAAGTTTAATAAGCCCTTAGCCAAATTAACCAAAAGAAAGAGAAGACCAAAATTAATAAAATTAGGGACAAAATTTGGTATGTTAAAACAGATACAACAAGCTGGGCGCTGTGGCGCACGCCTGTAATCCCAGCACTTTGGGAGGCTGAGACAGGAGGATCGCGAGTTCAAAGCCAGCCTCAGCAATGGCGAGGCACTTAGCAACTCAGTGAGACCCTGTCTCTAATAAAATACAAAAAAGGGCTGAGGATGTGCTCAGAGGTCGAGAGCTCCTGAGTTCAATCCCCGGTAGCACACACACACACGAAAAAAAAAAAAAAAAAAAAAAGATATAACAGAAATCCAAAGGATCATTAGGGACTACTTTGAAAACTTTTATACCAATATATTAGACAATCTATTTAAAAAATGGATAAATTCATAGAAACACATGACCTACCAAATTTAAGTAAGAGGGTATAAAAAACCAAAACAGGTCAATAGCAGGTAATGAAATTGAAGGAATAATTTTAAAAGACTCCCAATAAAGAAAAGCCCAAGATCAGATGGATTTGCAGCTGAATTTTACCAGGACCTTACATAAGGACTAACATCAATGCTCCTCAAATTATTCCATGAATAGGGAGAAATGCTTCCAAACTCATTCTGTGAAGTGAGTTATCACCCTAATACTGAACCTGGGTAAGCACATCAAGAAAAGAGAATTATATACCAATATCCTTCATGAACATAGGTACAAAAATTCTTAATAAAATACTTGTAAAATGAATGAAACAACATGTTAAAAAATCACACACCATGGTCAAGTAGGTTTCATTCTAAGGACGCAAGGGTGGATCATCATATGCAAACCAATTAATGTATTAAGTCACAAATATAGAAACAAGGACAAAAATCACACGATCAACTCAATAGATATAGTAAAAGCCTTTAACAAAATTCAACAGCCCTCGTGACAAAAACCCTGAATAAACTAGGACTGGAAGAAACTTACCTCAACATCATAAAGGCTATATATGACAAACATAAAGCCAACATCATACTGAATGTAAAAAAATAAAATAAAACTGAAAGAATTTCCTCTAAAATCAAAACCAAGACAAGATGTCCATTTTCAACTGTTCAACACGTACATGAACTTTTATCCAGAGAAGTTCATCAAGAGAAAGAAATAAGAGGGATTCAAATAGGAAAGAAAGACGTCAAACTGTTCTTGTTTGCAAATATGATCCAATACTTATAAGACTCTGAAAGATACACCAAAAGATTTCTAGAGCTAATAGACAAATTCAGAAAAGTAACAGGATACAAAATCAACATACAAATTTCAATAACTTTTCTACATACCCAATAATGTCCCTGAAAAGATAAAAATCAGAAAAACAATTCTATTCACAATAGCTTCAAAAAGTAAAATAAATAAATAAATAAATAAATAAAATAAAATTCCTAGAAATAAACCTAATCAAGGACATGAAAGAATTCTAAAAGGAAAACTATAGAACACACTAAAAAAAATTGAAAAGACCCTAGAAGATGGAAAGATCTCTCATTTTCATGCATTTGGCAGAATTTATATCATTAAAATGACCATGTTACCAAAAGCCACCTACAGATTCAACACAATCTCCACCAAAATACCAATGATATTCTTCTCAGAACTAGAAAAAAATAGTCCTAAAATTCATATAGAAAATAAAGGATCCAGAATAGCCGAAGCAATCCTGAGTAAAAAGAGCTAGGATGGAGACATCACAACACCCCATTTCAAATTATACTACAGAGCCACAGTAAAAAAAAAAAAAAGAAAAGAAAAGAAAAAAAATTATTCACATCAAAATAGACACATAGACCAATAGAACACCACAGACAACACAGAAAAAAATACATACAGCTACAGTGATGTGATTCTCAACAAAGGTACTAAAAAACATGTTAGAGAAAACACTGTCTTTTTTAACACATGATGCCAGATATAAATGAGAAGATTAAAATTAGTTCCCTCTCTCTCTCTCACCCTGCACAAAAGTTAGTTCAAAATGAATCAAAAGCAAGGTATAAAACCAGAAACTTTGAAATTGCTCAAAGAAAAAACAAGGGAAATACTTCAATATATAGGCACTGGAAAATATTTCCTGAATAGGACTCCTATAGATTAAGAAATAGTTGCAAAAAATAGTATAAAGTTAAAAAGCATCTGCACAGAAAAGGAAACAATTAACAGTCTGACAAGAGAAACTGTAGAATGGGGAGAAAATCTTTGCCAGCTACTCTTCCAACTGAGGATTTTTAACCCCAGTATATAAAGAATTCAAAAATCTCAAAACCATAAAACAAATAGCCTATTCAATAAATGGGCAAATAAACTGAACAGACAATTCTCAAGAAAAAAGATATAAATGGCCAATAATTATATGAAAATGTATTCATGTTTAGCCAGTAGGGAAATGTAAACCAAAATTAAACTGAGATTCCATCTCACTGCAGTCAGAATGGCAATCATCAAGAATACAAATAATGATAAATCCTGGTGAAGAGACAGGGGGAAAAAAACTCTTATATACAGTTGCTGGGAATGCATCTTTAATATAGTCGCTAAGGAAATTGTATGGAGGTTCCTTAAAAATCTACAAACAGAATTACCATATGATCCATTCTCAGTATTTATCCAAAATGATTAAAATCAGCATTTTTTTAGAGATATGCATACCCATGTTCATAATGGCACAATTTATATTAGTCAAGTTATGGAATCAACATAGGTGTCCATCAACAGATGAATGGACAATGTGAGATACAGACAGACAGATATCATATGCACACAGTAGAGTATTATTTGGCCATAAAGAAAAAATTGCAAGTATGTTAATTTGCAGTAAAATGGATGCAACTGGAGATCATCCATCTGGCAAAATAAGCCAGAGTCAGAAAGACAAGTATTATATGTTTTCTCTTACATGTGGAAACGAGAAGTTGGGGTAAAGAAGATATGGTGAATGCAGAAGGAAAGCCATTAATTAGAGGATTGAGGGGAACAGGGAGGGTAAAAGAACATATTGGGGAATGAAATTAACATTATGTTATATGCATATATGAATATACCACAGTGAAAAACGCTGTTCCGTATAATTGATATGCATTAATAAAAATTAAAAAATAAATAAAACAGCTGGGGCCCAGTGGCATACTCCTGTAATCCCAGCAAACTCAGCAAGGTGAGACAGGAGGATAACAAGTTCAAGTTCAGTCTCCGCAATATAGTGAGACCCTAAACAACTTAGGGAGAACATATTTCAAATTTTTAAAAAATAAAATAAAGGGCTGAGGATTTAGCTCAGTGCCCTTGTGTTCATATTTTTTTTATTTAGTTTACAATATATCTTTTTTTATTATTTTTTATAAATATCATCAATCCCTAGCACCATATACATACATATATATATATATATATAATATATTATATATATATATTTTTTTTTGTGTACACATATGCATATATAATGTAATATTTTCCTGCTGAAATGGGGTGACGTGGGGTGTTATGGGGGGTATGTGACAAGACAGGTAGGTCAGGGAGGGCGAAAAGGATTCCCAGGAGGTTGGCACCACAAACATGAATTTGCCATGAGGTGATGAGAAGTAACAGGTGATCCCTAAGGAAAGCTGGTTAAAGGTTCAGAACAAGAAAGACAGAAAAGATTATTCTGAGTCAGTATCAGGGACATGAGAGAAGCGAATTTTTAGGGGATTTGTAGGAAGGGAAGAACAAGAATACTGGGGTAGGTGTCTGTCATCCTTTTGTGGATCCTCAGCTAGTTGGGCAGCTGGTTTTAGTCTGGAGATAAGAATCCAAGATGTCAAGTTCCCTGAGGTTTCACAAAGCTTAGCAGCCGTGGGTGTGCACAGCACAACCTGGAAGGGGCTTGTCCACTTTGGGGCAAGGGAGACTGATCCTGTGTCCTGGGGAGGGGAGAAATATACCCACGAACCAGGTGTCAATGGGAATGAAGAGGACAGTCTACCTGGGTCCGGCAGGATGTAATCTTGGCATGCCCATAGCTGATGTCTGATGAAGGACAGAAGGGGAAGAGAGAGGTCTTTGGGCAAGGGTCCTTGAATTGGGGAAATTCCAGGTGGAAGAGTGGGCTGCCCAAACATAACCTCAAAAGGGGATAGGAAGGAAGGTTTCTTTGGGAGGACTTGGAGCCTAAAGAGGGTGAGGGGAAGTAGCTTGACCCAGTCCAAGTAAAGCTCCAGAGAGAGTTTAGTTAGAACATTCTTAAGAGTTCTATTAGTCCTCTCTACCTTCCCTGAGGACTTGGGGTGATATGGGATGTGAAAATGCCAAGGAATGTTAAGGGAAGTAACTGAGATTGTGGGTGTGGTTCAGTGGCCAAGTGCCCCTGAGTTCATTCCCTGGTACCAAAAAAAAAAAAAAAAAAAAAAAAAAAAGTTTTTTTTTTTTTTTTTTTTTTTTTTCTTAAAGATGATAGTATACTGGGTAATTACTATTTTGTTTGTTAAGACTCACTTTCCTTTTTCTCTAACAGCTAAGACTTTTTCTTTTTCTTTTTTTGGTACTCTTGAAAAGCTCCTCTTCCACATGATGGGGCTGTCATTCAATGCTTCATGAAATCAGGTTAGGTCATTTGAGTGTCCCCATACCCCTGTAGTACACACCCTAGGGCAAAGGTCCTCCTTCAGGAATAGCAGAGAGTCCTGGAGAGAAGGAACCTCAGTGCCCGTGCCCCATGATTTATCTCATAATCACAATTTAAGATGAGAAGATGGGGATGTAGATCAATTAACAGCCTTCTTAACATCAATTAGTAATTATGCATAACCTTAGGAGTGTGGTTGTGGCTCAGCCAGTAGAGAACTCACCTAGCACATGCATGACCTGGGTTTGATCCTCAGCATCACATAAGAATAAAGGCATTGTGTACAACTAAAACAAATAAATATTTTTTTTAAATCATTAACTTTTAGTTATCATCCAAATGACCCAAAATCCTTTATTTGCACTGCTTTGTCCAACTGTTCAACTTTTGAGTATCTTAAGTTTCATGACACCTGAACACAGACAAAAAAATAAAGAATTCCCCCCAAAGTCATTCAATATTTTTCAAACTCACTTTTCTATAATTAGGAAGGGGGAAAAAAGAAACTGGTGTGAAGAGAATAAAAATTATTCCCTATTATCACATATAATTCTGAGTAAGCTCAAGAATGCTTATGCCTTAGATTTAAATATGCCTCTGTATTAACCACATTGTCTCACACTTTCCCAAGGAAAACAGATGTCTTCATTTCAGGCCTGTCAGAGATCTGAGCTTGCACAGTGCTGTTACTCCTGCCACAGATGCTGTCACTGCACATGGCAGCAGTAGAGGAGTTACCTAAGCAACACCTGCCCTTGGGTGAGAGCAACAACACTATAAAATCCTTCTCCTGCTTTTACTTGATTTACTCTGCCAACTTACTGTTTTCACTCTCCAGGCTGGGATAATATGTGAAAACGTGGCCTTTGACCACAACTTACACATCCATGTTAGTGGCATGCATGCCAGTCCCCAAATAAGCCAACAATTCAGATTTTTTTCCCAAACCAAATATATTACTATGAAAACAAGGTTGTCTCCAGAAGCTTACCTGGTATTAAAATGTTATGTGACAGACCCTTACTGATTTGCCACCTGTCAGTGAATCATTTGGCAGAGAATTTCCTCTAATGTTATAATTTTCATATAAACCCACAACACCTAGGGTAAAAGCAAAACAGAGATCTTTATTAAAAACTAACATGTGCCATAAATAACTATTCTATTGCATTTAATCTTGCTGAATATCTGATAAAGTGTTTTTCCTATTCAAATGAGATCCAGAGAGATTAAAATTTTAATATATTGACCTTAAAATGGGGACAAACTAGCAAAGGATAACACTGTGCATCAAACTAGTCTTATAGACCAGGGAAATATTTTCTACTGACCAAAAATGACTGTAAGAAGTTTGTTAAATACCTTAATAAAAAGATGCACAAAATAAGTTAAATTTAAAAAAATATGAAGGTTCTATAGACCTACAAAAACTTAAAGGCTCTGAAAGCATATTAGACCTTAGAGCTCACTGACATCACTTCCAACTAATCACAAAAACCTTTTCTACAACGGCTTCACAAGTGCCTGCCCAATCTTAGAACACTCCTAGGGGTAGGTAGAATAACAAGAAAATCCCTGTAATACAAAATAAGTCACTGAATGTTTGAAAATCCCTAAATGTAAGAAAGTTCTGCCGGGCGCGGTGGCACACGCCTGTAATCCCAGCACTTCAGGAGGCTGAGGCAGGAGGATCGCGAGTTCAAAGCCAGCCTCAGCAATGGCAAGGCACTTAGCAAATCAGTGAGACCCTGTCTCCAAATAAAATACAAAAAAGGGCTGGGGATGTGGCCCAGTGGTCGAGTGCCCCTGAGTTCAATCCCCGGTACCACAAAAAAAAAAAAAAAAAAAAAGAAAGTTCTTACCTACAAAGGTTACTATTTATTTTACATAAAAATAATTTGAAATGGCAAGAAAGAGCCAAGAGTGGTGGCACATGCCTGTAATTCCCAGTGGCTTGGGAGGCTGAAGCAGGAGGATTGCCAGCCTCAGCCTCAGCATCTTAGGCCCTAAGCAACTCAGTAAGACCCTGTCTCTAAATAAAATAAGGGCTGGGGATATAGCTCAGTGGTTAAGTGCTCCTGAGTTCAATCCCTGGTACCAAGAAATAAAAATAAAAAACAGCAAGAAAGCTAAACAGCTTTTTCCAAAGCCTGCCACTGGCTGGGATTAAAGCTGCATCTTTAAAAAGTTCCAGGATATGGTTTCAGTCACATGCCTCCCATGCCCATCATGCTACATAATTAGCTGTGGGCTGACAAATATAACACTGTTGGGGATTTCTCAAAAACTGTTTTAGATACCATTTTTTCTGTTTATTTAGGCTAAAATTAAATTTGTTATTTTTCAATATGTCAATCATGCCTCATTCTTGACTCATAATGAGTTTGGACTCAATTTAAATCCCTAATCTTTTAATAAATAGCTAATAAATCAAAGCACTACATTACAGTTAATATTCATACTAAAACCTAGAAGTTAAAAATTATCCTGTTTATATTATACATTACTAGTTCCAGGCGTAACAGCATTCTTTAAAATCATAGTCCTTACATTTTAGTCATTTCTCAAGCATGATCCTTTTTTTTTTTTTTTTTTTGGTACCAGGGATTGAACTCAGGGGTACCTGGCCACTGGGTCACATCCTCAGCCCTTTTTTGTATTTTATTAGAGACAGGGTCTCACTGAGTTGTTAAGTGCCTCGTCATTGCTGAGGCTGGCTTTGAACTTGCGATCCTCCTGCCTCAGCCTCCCAAGTGCTGGGATTATAGGCATGCGCCACCGCGCCCGGCCATGATCCAGTTTTATGTAGTGAATGCTCACAACCTTAGCAATCAGATATTATTCCCTTTTTACAGATAATGAAAATTAGATTCAGCAAGAATAAGGATTCCAGAATTAAAAAGCACTGCATGTTGCAATGAAATTTAAATCCAGTTTCAATAAAATTAAATCTGACTCCATAATCTTAGTTCTTTGAAGTATTTCACATCCTTCTACAGTTTTTTTTATCATTTCACAAATTTTATATATTTGTTTCTACAAACTTTATTCATTACTGATAAAAATGCAAAACATCAAAAAAAGTGTGTGTGGGGGGGAAACAAATAAAGATAACCTACAAGGATTTTTTAAAATGTAGAAGTCAAAATCCTCACAGGATAAAGAATTGAAACAGCTATTATTATTTCATCTGGCTTTATGTGTCAGCTTATCTATCTTACTTGTAAGGAAAAAGACAATAGTCTTGACAAAACACTGTACAGAAAACTCAATTTACTCTGTAGTCAGTTTGAAGACTTCATTTTGAAGCCCTATGAAACCACTTACTTTATCAAAAAAGTAAATGATGCTATTATGATTTTAATAAATTAATGTTTCATCATGATAATTATCATTTCTATTTCAAGTACTTAAAACATGTATAAGCTGCTCTAAAATTCTGTCAGATTTAATATTAAGGTCTTTGATTTATATTTTCAGAATTCAGTTTCCTCCATCCTTTCATACATGAAAAGCACATCAATTCAATTGCCACTGTATGCTGGACAATATGCTTGGTGTTGAAAAACACACACACACACACACACACACACACACATGCAGAGCCATGTTTTACATATGAGTGCAACAGAGACGTGAGCAAGTTGAGTACGGCAATATGGCATATGTCACAATAAAAATTGTGCAAAGTGTTATGGGAACACAAAAGAAATGTATAATCTGGTGAGGGACCATGAAGTTTATATTTGAGAAAAGCCTTAGAAAAACGAGGAGACGCTCTCCAAATGGATATTCTTGGGGGAAGGACATCTCATAGGCAACAACATAAACAAAATAAAAGAAACAAAAATCAGAAGGCCATCACCTAAAAATGAGACGTAATAATAGTCAATGACATATTTTAAAGATCTTGTACATCATCATAGATATCTAATACTTTGTTGTTGATCCTTAGAAGCTAGTGAAAGTTTATTTAATAAGATATCTTCTAGAAAGAAAACATGGGTCCATGTGGAAAACAAAAGGAAAAGGAAGAAGAAACTAGATTTAAGAGAGCAAATTAGAAGGGTATTATACAAGATGAGGAAAGAAACAAGCAAAATTTACTAAGTGCAGATATAAAAATCCAAGAGGAACTCTTGAACCAAGGTGTGTATTGTGGCTACAATGGTTGAGAATATGGCCTCTGGGGTAATTCATTCCCTTACTAGCCTATTGTCTTGCATAAACTATTTTAAAACTTCCCTGTTTCATTATGCTTATCTGAAAATGGAGATGATAGTGATAACACATATTAAGCATTTAGTATAGTCCTCAAGATATCTTAGCAATTGACATTATTAAATCATTATTAAGAAGTTTTGAGGCTCAGATGAAAGAGAATGAATTCATCTACTGGATTGGAGATCTTTTCATAATACTTCCTGGTGTTCTCTTTGATTCTCAAGAAGGTACAGAGTTATGTATCTGTGGTTCTCAAAACCTTCAAAGTATGAGAGATAATCCAGGAAGAGAAGAATGGGTTAAGGTGATCTTGAGACATACACTCTCACGCAGAGACAGCTGCATAGAAGACTTAAAACAGAAGGCTGTGAACAGAAATTGGAAAAAAAAACTCCATGAATCCAACAAATCAAAATGTGGAAGGACAAAGTAAGACCAAAGGTGAAAAAGAAAAAAAATAAAATGAGCCTTGGCAGGCATAGTACTGATAGAATAATGTGGGCAGGGTACAGAACAGGTTGTGGCAAACAATCAAGAGATTGGAGGAACTAGAGCAAGTGGACATCAATGGTACTCTTAGAAGCACAGCTATAAAAAGAGTGGTGGCCTGGATAAGCACTTTTAAAAATAAAAAATGGAAAGGGGACAGTGCAAGAGAGGTTAATGTCTTAAGAAAAAAAAAAGATAATTTCAAGTTGCATAGATGATTGAAAGAATGGTAATTCAGGACACAAGTGTGGAGGACAACTTCCTAAAAAGAAAGATACATGTTTCACTGGAAAAGGGGGGCAGGAAATGATGCAAAGACAAATAATATTCCAACTTGGTGAAGTGTACTGGGGACCTCTATGTTCTCCATAAAGTAGAACACACAGTACCTCCTAAGAGTAAAAAGAGCAGGAGTAGTTTTGGAATCATATAAAAGACTGCTGTCCTTGTGGGAGGAAAAGAGAAAAAGCGAATTCGCAATCTATATAAGATTGCACCAGATTGAGGTAGGAAACCATAAATCTTCACACACATTAACCAAACATATATCTGAACTGTTATGTGGACTTTCTCTGGCTATGACTGACTGCAGGAGTATAACAATATGTACTTTGCATTTTAACCTTGCTTCTCTCTTGAGATACCTAAAAATATGCTTTGCATGTCTTTATTCATTTAAGCAAAAGTCTTAAATAAATGACTCAACAGCCTTCATGCTTGACACCTAGGTTGAAAAAGTCTACCAGAATTTGTTTTCTTACATCTTGGCTCACTGATATGCCTATAAACGCCCCATGAAAGAATGATGCTGGTGCATGGAAATGAAAATGAATTTCAAATTCCTTAAGTGTTACTCTTGCATATAAATGAATTGTTGAAATTTATACTCAAGTAGATTTGCTCTGCCATCTGGGATGGCTTCTGGCATTTGGAGTAACACTCCTGTTCCCAAGTCATGGTGCTTTCAGCCAACTAGAGATAAGGCCATCTGCAAATTAATAATTGCCATCTTCTGTGTTACTTCCAATCAATATTTGCTGTCAGGTCATTAGCTGGTTTAGATATTCCAATTAAAAAACACAGACTTTTGTAAACAATTTTTGCATATTTCTAAAGATTTTTGCCAATACCTAAAAAATAATGCTCCAATAGCATACTGTTTATAACTAGCTTTGCTGGATCTATTCTTTGCTCTGTACTGACATACTGTAAAGAGTCTAAATGTAATAGGGACCCACCTTTTTTTTCTTTCTGAATTTTTTATAATTTTTTAATTCTATCAGGGATGAAGAATTGACTATTTTTTGTCCCCAAGGGAAGAAAAAAATTTGGGGGGGTGTAGTACCAGGGATTAAACTCCAGGGCACTCCACACTGAGCCATATCCCCAGCCCTACTTTTATTATATTTAGAGACAGGGTCTCACTGAGTTGCTTAGCATCTTGCTTTTGCTGAGGCTGGCTTTGAACACATGATCCTCCTGTCTCAGCCTCCTAAGCTGCTGAGATTATAGGTATGCACAACTGCACCTGGTGAAAATTTTTGCTAAGTCAATTTTATAATTTTAGGAATTTTTGTCTTATAGCAGTAAGATTCAGTCTGGAATCTTTCTGAACTTTAAAAAAATAAAATTTCATTGTATTGTTTATAGTAGGAGAGAATTGGCTCACAGGATAAATTTCTAATGAGTGTTTTGCACATGGTAGATGCTGAACACATTTCAAAAGAATGACTAAAAAGTTTCATTACAAAACAATATCCAATTATCAGAGGGTTAAATATTTAATGCATAGGGAAAAGAAAATTATAACTGAGATAAAAAATTATCCACAACTTAATATGCTAGAATATATTTACATCTCATCTGTATTTTTTAGCTTTTAATTAAAAGTTCTATTTCTTTGGGGGGGGCAGGGAGGGTTAGTTTGAATTTTCCAGAGTAAGAAAAACATAAGCATATGTGGTTTATTCAATAAGTAAACAAGACACAGCTTTTAAACTAAGATTTTCTAACTCACCTCTTCTGCACAGTTAGCAATTAAGATTAGTTCATCTTGGCTGTCTTTTTCATAAGGAATATAACGAATGAGAAAAATTCATGTCAAAAAAAAAAAAAAGATGTTTGCCAGGCATGGTGGTGCCCGCCTGTAATCCTAGCAGCTCAGGAGGCTGAGGCAGGAAGATCGCGAGTTCAAAGCCAGACCCAGCAACGGTGAGATACTAAGCAACTTGGTGAGACCCTGTCTCTAAATAAAATACAAAATTGGACTGGGGATGTGGCTTAGTGGCTGAGTGCCCCTAAATTCAATCCCCAGTACTAAAGGGGGTGGGGGTAAAGCCATGCTTTTAATGTTGGGACTAGTGTTCTTAAGGCTAAATGTTATTGTTTAGGTATGTGGTGTCCCCCAAAAGCACATGTGTAAGGCAATGCAAGAAAGTTTAGAGGTAAAATGATTGAGTTATAAAAGGTTTAACCTAATCAGTGCATTAATTCATTGATAGGGATTAAATGAGTGGTAACTACAGGCACATAGCGGGTGGCTGGAGATGGTGGGTCATTAGTGGCATGCTTTGGGGGGTTATATTTTCTCCCTGGTGAATGAGAGATTCTTTGCTTCCCGATTGTCAAGTCCTGAGTTGCTTTCCTCCTCATACCCTTCTGCCCTAATGCTGGGCCTCACCTCTGGCACAGAGCAATGGGGTCGACAATCTATAGACTGAGACCTCTGAAACTGAGAACCAAATAAACTTTTCTTCCTCTAAAATTATTCTTGTCAGATCTTTTGTTCACAGCAGCAAAAAGGCTGACTAAAACACTGACATTCTCCAGTGGAGGTTTTGAATCAGCAGGGCTTAAACCTCCAAACATTGTCACCCATAGACTGTGCTTAATAAATAATAACAGATATGGACTGAATCTCCAGACATAGAATATTTAAGCATTAAATGATTTCTATGTAAAACACAGCATCCAACACCTGCCCAATATATATTCCTGTCAAAATCACATGGAATGTATACTAAAATGTTCCATACACTAAACCAAAAACCAAGTGTTCATAAACTTCAAAGGAGTGGAATAAAACAAATTATTTCAGATGTCAGCATAAGTAAGCTAGAAATTTATAATAGGAAAGGAATTAGAAAGCTCACAAAAGTATGGAAATTGTGTAATATATTCAAAATAAGCCATGAGGCACAGAAGTAATCAAAACAGAAATTTTAAAAAGTTTCAACTGAAAGATAATTAAGAAGATGATATATAATGTAAATATATTTTTTATTATTTGAAAGATAACTAAAATGTGAAAGAAAATCTGAAAAGATAATTTTGACATGTCAAAAAATGGGATGAAATTAATGCTGTTTTCAGAGAAAATTATATCATTAAAGAGAAAAAAACACAATCAGTTAATTTTGAGGAGCTGGAAATGGAAGAGTAAATTACATCCAATAAAGATAAGAAAAAAAAAAATAAGGGAAACAAATTAATAAAATAAAAATCAACAAAAGAGAAATCAATAGAATCAATAGTTGGCTTATAGACAAATCCTTCACAACATTCTAAAAATAATGAGAGAAGATAGAAATAAAATTTAAAAAATTAAAAAGAAAACATCTCAACATTGAAAAGATATTTTTGAAAATTAAACATATATAAACTTTTTTGGTAGAAATTTAAAATCTGATTACATAATACGTTTTTTTTTTAATTAAAAGATTCAAAAATAGCCAATACAATTTTGGAAAATAAGAACATCTTGATGAAACACAAGTCAATATATATGAACATATATGAATTTGCGAAAATTTGTCAGAAAATTTGGAAATTTAGATGAAACACAAAAGTCCTAGTAAAAATATATTTTAACTGACTATAAAAATATCTTACATCTTATATATATACGTGGAGTTACTCAATCTGTATTCAGCCTTTTTGCAAAGAAAACTTTATGCTCAGATGGCTTTACCAATTTATTCTCCAAAACATTTAATGAAGAAAAAATATGATCCAACACAAAAACTCTCAAACAGCAGAAAAAGGGAAAATATCTATCAACTCATACTATGAGACCAAAATCACCTTGATACCAAAATCTGACAAGGACATTTCATAAAAATAAATATACATACAAGACACCTTCATTAATATGGAATAAAAGAATCTCTAAATAAAATATTAGCCTACTGAATACAGTAAAGATAAAAGTGATAATGCATCATGACTAAGATTTGTTTTATATTTGTTTACTCTCTTTCTTCAGGTTCAAAAATTATTTTAACATTCATAAAATCAATGATACTCATGCAATTAATAAGTGATAAAAAAATCTCATGATTATCTCAATATGCATATATAAAACTCAAGAGCAAAATTTAAGAATTTAAGATTCTTTTAAAATCATTTATAAAAAAATAGAATAGCATATCTCTGATAATAATTATTTTCCAAAAATAATTCTTATAAACATGGAATGTTTACTAAAATATAAACATAGAATGTTTACTAAAATATATATTCTTATGAAAGGTTTAAAGGTTTATTAAAAGAATCCCCCAGTGCTGACAGGGGAATATCTGCTACCATGACTTCTGCTTAAAATATTTGAATTAAAAAGTAAATTTAGAAAGAATGCTTGATATTACTTCAGTATATGAAAACAAATTGGATTGTTATTTACCAGCAACAAATGCATGGAAAAGAAACATTAAAATTACATCATTTACAATTGTATCTAAAATGCTCTCAGTAAACGTAGCAAAATAAGTCTATTACCTGTACAGAGGAAAATCCATAAAATCAGAGACAAATCAAAAAAGTTCTAAATTAATGGAAAAATACATTGTTCATGATAAATAAAGATATTAATTTTCCCAAAATAATTCTGTAATTTTAGTGCAGTCAAAATCAATAATCCTAAAAACTTTTTTTGATAGAAATTTAAAATCTGATTACATAATACTTTTTTTTTAATTAAAGGGTTCAAAAATAGCCAATACAATTTTGGAAAATAAGAACATCTTGACGAAATACAAGTCAAAATGACCTTACGCTCAATCTCATCTAAATGCTATCATACCAATTAGATTCTATTTAGGCAAGGTGTGAGATGCAATAGAATAGTTTTATAAAATAATAGAAGATCCTCAAAGGAAACTGAAGATGCTTTGGTGAAAACTGAAATCAGCTGAATTTATGCTATCCAGAGTTATATTTTATGAAATATTTATTACTATTACTATGCTGACAAAGCATACCAAAATGTCAAACATATTCAAACTTTAGTCTTTAACTTATAAAATGATATTTTTAAATACCACTTAAAAGTTTTAGACATAAATTTTTTCTAAATCTAAAGAAACTACATAAACAAAGTGACATTTTGACTAAATTTCCATACATTAGCAAAATAATTTTATAACTATACAGCAGATAATTTAGGCAAAATTTCCTGAATTTATAAACATTATAGTCTGGCCATTACAAATACATAGCTTTAATTTTTTTTCATTTTCTTTTCTTTTAAGTTGTTACATATGACAACAGAATGTATTGCAATTCATATTATGCTTATAGAGCACATTTTTACCTATCTCTGGTTGTATACGAACTATATTCACATTATTCGTGTCTTTATACACGTACTTAGGGTAATGATATCCATCTCATTCTACCATCTTTTTTTTTAAAAATTTACCCTTTTTCCCACTCCATTCCCCTCCCTCCCCATTGGCCTTTCTAGTGTTCCTCTAATCCTCCTATGTTCCCCGCCCAGACTGTTTCTTAACTGATGTTTAACTTAATAGTTTTGAGAAAAACCGGATACATTCTGATTGACCATAGTCCATCTTTGCCTAGCTTAACATATAAAACTCTTCCTAATGTCTTGGGGTGCAGGAATCCTGCTGTCTTGCTGCCACTGAAGTCACACTTCCCTCTGTCAGTCCTTAACAAAGTTCATGTTGTGCGATTCTGCCTCTCTTTCCTTTTTTCTTTGATCTCCCAACACCTTCCACCTTTGGTGATCAGTTCTAATATATCAAGATTGTTTTTTTCTGAAATACTCACAGATGGCTATTTTCAGTGTTTCCAGTTTTCCATTACAAACAATGCTACAATGTAAATTCTTGCATATGCCTCCTGTATGCACCTCTAAGAATTTCTCTAAGGTATGCAACTAAAGTAAAATTGCTGAGTGTGCTGTATGCACAACTTCAACTTTACTAGTAATAGTGAAAGTTGTTGTTCTGTTTTAATAACATTAGCAAATAATATAGCATGTTATTTTTGGTTTTACTCTTAGTATCATACATTGAAAGTTTTTGAAGAATAAGAATTCAAGAAACATTTTACAGATCTATCCCTTGCTTTCAGAAATAGCAAAAATCACATTGCAAGTAATATAAATGTATTTGATAAAATAATTTGTGTTTCTTTGGTTATTATGATATTTGACTGCCTTTTTTGAGTATGATATATAAAACCATGGTTTATTTCCTAATCTAATTATTCCTTTAGGAATCTTATTGACAATACCTGGTGCCACTGCCTTAGCAGATCAAAGTTTCTTCCAACTGATATTAATAAAAAATTGCCTAAGAAACCACAATAACTTAGGAAAGATTTTATAATGTGCTATTTCTAACAACATTCAACCAGTAAATCATAGTTTTACTGCAATGTAGTCAATGAAAGCACTTTAAGAAATAAATATAATGTCATGAGTATGAGTTCCTATATTCTATCACTCATTCCAAATCATCATTATGTAGAGAGAAGACTTATGTAATAGGCAATAATAAATACATTCAGTGGTTTCTGATACTTTCCTGACTTTCAATCCTATTAAAACCATGGTTCTTCACAAATATTTTTTACTAATTTGTCATAAAGGTGTATTTGTCAATATATATGTGAACAGATCATACTTTAACAGTTTTTTTAACAGAATTGATATTTGTAAAAAAAAATGTAAGCATATAAAATGTTGGCCTCTACTCATATTCTTTCCTTACATAAGGCCTCAAAATGTTAGAGATAATTTTTATAGTTTTCAAACTAAAGCTTTCCCCAGAAGGAACATGCTATCCTTCTTCCATTCTTGAGATCATCACTCAGGGGAGACTGCTGTTCACTTGCTCATAATTACTTAGAATCCACTGGTAAAGAAAAAAAATATCCAATGATACTTTTTAAAGCACCACAAGAAAAGATTTTATTCAGGACCATCACAGTAAGTACAGGGGCCACCAAATGGGATATTGCACCAGGGGAGAGAGATTGGACCCAGTGCTAGATATACCACAGGCAAGTGCAAATTTATAGCCAAGGATCAGTGTCTGAGATCAGTAGATGAAGAATTATGAAGGGGAAATATCAGCAGCAAACAGGATTCTGGTTAAATCTACTTAAATGAATTTCTGCTGAACACAGGCCAGAGAGATCAGACATCACCCAGGGGATACAGAGAATGAGGAACTCAATCAGATACCAAAAGTGGAGTTTTCTTTCTATAAACTGACATAACAAGTTTCTTGATGAAATTTTCTTTCTTCAATAAGTGTTCAGATAGGTCTAGGAGAAAGTTCAGGTGTCTGACTAAAGTGTAATTAAGCAAAGAGCATTCTAAGATAGGAAAATACATGTATATGAAAAACTTCTGATTGCAGGGTTAAAATGAGAGGATTCTGAAAGCATTTTGAAATACAAAACAATTGTCTAAAAACAATCTAAGATAATTGTTATAGTTTTTCTCAGGAATGTCCCTCAATGCCTCATGTGTTGAAGACTTGATCCCTACCTAGTGGTACTATTGAGGGGCAGAAACTTTTTGTAGGTGCCTTTCAAGAATAATATTTTGTCCCTGGCCCCTTCCTCCTCCTCTCTTTCTAAACTCTCTCTCTCTCTCTCTCTCTGGAGCAACTTTGCTCCACCACACCCTTCCACCATAATGTTCTATCTCACCACAGACTTAGAAGCAAAGGAGTCAGCTGACAATGGACTAAAATCTCTGAAACTGTGAGCCAAGATTAATCTTTGCTCCTTAAGTGCTTTTTCTCAGGTACCTTATCACAGTGACAAAAAGCTAGCTGACACAACAAGCATAGCATTTGCCTTTTCCTTGGGCCAGAATTTACAATTTAAGAATTAACAATTTCCCACTTTGTTTATTAGATGTTGTACCTTGCAATAATCATTCTATTTGGGCAAGTAACAATCTTGCTCAACATACAGACATACTTTGCTTAAAGTGAGAAACACAAAATTTTATTGACAAGTTTGATTAACAAGGAAACTTTAACAACAAATAAACTTTCCATGTGTGGTGGACAGGAAGTTAACAACTTTCCTTTTCTTGGTTCCGTCATCACCACATTCCCATTAATGTCTCTTCCTCACCTGGCAAAACGGATGGCTGCATTTAATGTCTCTTCCTGTTGTTCCTCCAGCAGTCTCGGAAGGTGAGCTCTTATCTGCCTTGTTTTCTGGCCTCACAGTCTATAAGCCAAGAGCATTAAAGTTGCTTGCTTAAAGATTTTTGTTTAAAGACCAGGATCCCTATAGAACAATTTTTCTCAAAGCTTTAATGTTTCTTTGGCTCTTGCTACCTTTGCTCTTTGGATTATTTTTCTTTCTAATTATCACTGTTTATACCCATAACCTTCACTGACACTATTCTAAACCAGTCCTCTGATTTTAAGCTACATGTCAGTGGTATAATTGCATTGTAATTATACAAAATGACTTTGTCTTTTAGACAAATTACAGTTATCTATTGGGTTATGTCACCATGTGTTGTTAATTTCTTCAAACCATTGAGCCACACGAAAATATCTCAACACCTACTATGTGCCAAATAACATGATAGACATTGTGAAAAATATTAAGTATGAAAATTTCTCTTAAAATCCTCCCTCCTTTTCTTACCCTCTACATAATACACTCTTAGTAATTAGAGCTTCTGTTTCATATAATTATATCACTTTGAAGAAGACTGAATGAGGAAGATTAACATTTTCTAATTGAGCAGTAACTTTTTTAGTCAGCATTATATCTATTTCCCAATCCTTTAAAATATTAATCTGGAAAAATGGTTTCATCCATAATGCATATTCTTTATCAAATGCACATGACTGAAAAAGAATAAGACTGAAGCACAGTAGTATACATTTTCTTTGGAACCAATTCTGGTTTTTCGGTGTTTTGTGTTTTTTTTTTTTTTTTTTTTCCTTTATCATCAGCAGTGACTTTAGAACAAAACCTACTCTGTATTCATACTACCTACAAAGAACAAATAGGATTTTATTGAACTTGATAGTAATTTATGTTTCCAAGCAAACAGCCATTTAAAAATCCCTATAAGCACTATTAAATTATTTTATTACCAACAATAAATGTCTTTTGATTCTAGATGCAATGGATGTAGATAGATACAAGGGAATTGAATTTTACAATTATGCCCTTTAGGGCACAGGCCTAGTAAAGCTCAATGTGTGAGTCATTCTGAAAATCATTTTCATCTACTTCAGAATGTAAATGTTTTTATTAAAATATTCACTAAATGTTTTCACAGTAATTGTAATTTGTTCCTTGGAGTTAAATGTTAATGTTGAAAAAATGTAAATACCACCAATCATTCAGATATGAAAAGTAACCATGTAAAAATTTTTTTAAAAGGTTTGTGACATTCAGTGGGAATTAAGTTTCTTAAGTTTTTGTTGAGAATAAAATTCAAAACCTATAGTGGCTCAGGTTCATAAATAAGAAAAGACTTGTATGATGATAATATTTGCAAGAATCAGCTCTTTCTAATGATCTTCTCTGGCTGGGACAATTCAAGCTGCCTTTCTGCCAGGGGAAAATAAAACTTCATCTGACCCTCCACATGACAGCCGCAGGCACCAATCCAGTCAACTACCTCACATGTGCTAGCATCACTGGAGAGGTATCCCAAGTCCCTAGGACTACACAGCACCCCAGAGAGATACATAGTGGTTTTCCTTCTTGTCTACAGATTATTTCCATTAGTGAATATTAGGGATAAATTAGGTACATGATCAATATACTTCATATATTACCAAATAAATCATAGGGGGGGAAAAAAGAAGAAACGCATGTTAAGCACTCATATAATATAGCCTTGAAGTTCTCAAAGCATGGTCTGCAGACCTTTGAAGGAACTAAGATCCTTTCAGAAGGTTCATGAGATAAAGTTATTGTTATAATAATATTAGGACATTATTAGATTTTTACACGGGATCAATATCTGTATTGATGATTCCAAAACAATAGTGGGTAACATACATCAGGGCACCAAACTATACTAATATTCTTTTCTTTTCTTTATTATTATTATTTTTGTTGTTGTTGCTATGACTCACTCAGAGAGAAAGAAAAATCAGTTTCACTCAAAAATATTCTTGATGAAAGAGTAAAAATTATTAATTTATTAAATGTCTATACCAGAATACATGCATTTTTGATATATTTGATATATGGAAGACATATACAAAGCACTTCTGAAGCATGTCAAAAAGTCCAATTACCATCTGACAGAAAATGATTTGTGCCACTGTTTAAAATGGGGATGGAACAGCCTTTTTTTTTTTTTTAATGGTACAGTATTTTTACTGTTGAAAATAAATTTGAGAGGGTGGGGCATATAGTTCAGTGGTCCAATAGATGCCCCTCAACTTACAATGATGTAGCATCCCATATCATAAGTTTAAAATGCTTTTAGAATGCCTGGTCTATAGAACATCACAGCTTAGCATTACAGTGCACAGTAGAGTTTGACTGTTCACCCTCAAGATCATGTAGCTGATCAGGAGCTGCAGATCACTGCCACTGTTCAACATCAAGACAGGGGACTGTACTACATCACAACAGCCCAGGAAAAGATCAAAATTTAAAACTCAAAGTGCAGTTTCTTCTGAATACACACCATCCTTACACCTTCATAAAGCTGAAAGATCATAAGTTGAACCATAAATCAGAGGTCATCTATGTATGTACTTTTGTGTGTGTGCAGAGAGAGAGTGATTGAGATGGAGAGTAAAAGGAATTGGATCACAGGATCATGGAGGCTGAAAAGTCCCCAAAACTATAGCAGACAAACTAGATTATCAGGTGAGCCAACGGAACAGTTCTAGGCAGTGTTCATAGACCTAAGAACCCAGTACAAGTTGCAGACAGTCAGAGTGCAAAGGCAAGACCTGTGTTGCAGCTGGAAGGCATGCAGAGAGAAGGTGAATTCCCCCTTACTCAGTCTTAGGTTTTACTCAGGCCTTCATTGGATTGGATGAAGCCCACCCTCATTGGGGATGGAGGGAATTTACAGCCTGCTTTATCAAGTCTACTGATTCAAAAGTTAATCTCCACACAAACACCCTAAACACACCCAGGATAATGTTCAACCAAATATCTGGGCATCACAGGCTGTGGTCTAGTCAAGTTGACACATAAAATTATCACAGGTACTTCACATTCAGCAATGTTCTACCACCCTCCTCCCCCAAAAAATTCTTTGAGTTTTCAATGTAGCAAGTACATATGAATTTTAGACAGAATATGTTTTATTAAAATCTTAATTCATACGGACCTTTATATGGCCTTTAAAATCCTTCTCTGCCTCTCTGCCAACTCAAATACACACGAACACACGAACACACACACACACACACACACACACACACACACACAGAAAGAGAGAGGAGAGAGGCATTTGAAAGACCTTCCCTCAGCAATTTTTACAGTTTGAATTAATTTTTGGCTCTTTTTCTCTTCTGTAAAAGGCAAAGTACACTGAATAGATTATGCTAGCTTACCCATAATGGGAAAAAAGAGGGAGAAGGGACAGGAAGGCAATAAGAGAGCTAGAGAAGATTCCCTTAGGTGGGAAGCTGTGGGAAGAAGAGGTGAAGAATCTTAAAGCGGGATCAACCCTGTCACCACCAACTACTAGAAAGCAGTACATATGATGATGTTATGTATGAATACATAATATACACCTAATAAATACAACTATATAAACCAACTATTTTCCAACATTGTATCTTAAGCAACCCAGGGCTGCCTTCTCTAACAGAAGGGAAAGAAATCAGCTGAGCTAACATTAGCTGTGCTTTCTGCCTGGAGGCATTTTCCAGCAGGGAACACAGGAGCTAAGAACCCAAGAAGTGAGTTGTCCCCCTGAGGATGAAAGGGTCAGTCACTGGGGTGGCTGAGGCAGCAGCAGGGTTTGCATGAAAATGTACCAGGGATAAGGCGACTACACAGAAAAAAAGATCCAAAAATCTTCACAGGGAGACCTAAACACCTGCTCTGCTTATACTGGTGAGACCACTTTAGGAATGCCGACACAAAGCTTTAAAGCAAATCCTTTGGAGCATTGAAGAAGTATGACAAATATAAAAATATATTGAGGCTAGCAATAAAAATCAAAATACTAATTCCCAGTAAGTGTTCTTCTTTGATTATTTAGTTGTCTGCTCATAAATTTCCAACATGGAGACTTTTTTGTTATTCTTGCATTATCGAACTCTAACTTAATTACATTGTGTTAAGATAACACGGTCTGCATGAAATTTGACTTATTGAAATATGTTGAAACTTATCCTATTTTATGTTATTAGTTGTAGCTAATTAATGTGTGCTTGAAAAGAATTCATATTCACCAATTATAGTTTTTTGAACTCCATATTTTGCCAGTATATGGTGCAGCTCAATTGTTGTTTGAGTTAAAGAAACCTTCACTAATCTTTTATTCAATTCATTATCACTGAAAATTGTATCCAATGAAGCATTGATGACCAGCAACTTCTACCATCCAATACCTTAAACCATAGCCTAATCTGCACCATCCAAAATAGTAGCCATTAGCCCTCATGTGACTACTTTAGTCTTAATTAAAATTAAAGTTTAATGACAATTAGGTATCATTTTAATCTTCATTTAGTTAGATACTAAATTCAAACTGAATTAAAACAAAATATTCATTTCTGCAGTTATATAAATCTACTTAAAATGCTTGACAGTCACATATTCAAGAACATTTTCATCAGTACAGAATGTCTTACTGGGCAGCACTGGCCTTGAAACTGTAGGTCATCTGCGTGGGGCCCTCTTTGTCCCCACAGGATGTTACATGGATTCTAGAGAGGGCAAGTTCAGAAACCCTGTGCTTACTCACATGAGTCAAAAGCTTGAAGGAATTGAAATGAGGAAGAAAGTCAAAGAAGATGCTTTTATGTGAGGAGATGATTGAGAACTAAATTGTGAAGGGTGAAAACAATGGAAAAGTAGAGACCCTGGCCCCATCAAGCCAGAGCTGTGTGGTTAATCCCTGGTGCAAAGGTGCTTATCAGACAACACGAAGAAGACTGAGAGCAAAAGGAAGCAAGGCTGCAGACTACAGAACCTCCCTTTTACATGTGCAGAGGGTGAGTCGTTCATGACTCAGGCTGGAGGAACTGGAAAATTATTAAACTTTTGGTACATGCATCTCATTTTTTAGAGTTCTTTATTTATCCTCTGAGACAGCTACTTTTAGATTATGGAAATTGACATGATGGTATAAGATAGCAACTAAAATGCAAATATAGAACTGCCATTTAAAAGCCCTTTCATGATAGTTAGGTATATTGAGAAAAATTATGACAGCTATTGCCACGCAATGCATGCCAATGATTTTTGCAGTTTCCACATTGAAAGGATACTGCTTTCAATAATATTTCTCTTGTAATTGCTTTCTCGCTCTCAAATTCTAATTTGGTTAATATAATTTAAAAATATCTCACCAAACAAAAAGGTTTAAAGATTTCTTTTTCTTTCTTTTCTTTTTTTTTTTTTCTTTCTTTTTTTTTTTTTTTTTTTTTTTTTTTTTTTTTTTTTTTTTTTTTGAGAGAGGCCATGATCTAAGGTCCTGGAAGGTCAAAGAAGCATCAATTTTTGCCAAAGCCACCAAGAACCCTGTGCATCTGGAAGCATCTCTGGCCCTACTGAGTAGGAAAGTTTGTCTGGACTTCTCTGGAGAACCACTTTAGATATCTTAGGTTTTCCTTTTTTGTGAACCCCCTTTCATAGGAAAAAAATAAGTATAATACATTCTGATGATGCCTGCTATCCATTACAATTTATCTATTTGGGAAGTTGTGTGAAGGAAAACTGTATAAACCAGCTCATATATAAAGAATATAAACTCAAAGAAATACCAAACTTTTTCATGAACAATGGGATATTGTGATTGATGCATTCTAAGAGGATCTTTCTAGATAAACTGACGTGACCTTACTATTTCCCTTCAGAAGCGCAAATGCTTTTATCTAATGATACACTGTGTGTGAGTCATCATTCTGCTACTTAAAGGGGGGAAAAAAGCTGAAAACATAATTTAGTGTTAAGAACAAAAGGAGCTTCTATGGCAAGTTGTCAAAAACGGATTTTTCCTTCCTTTACCATTTTTTATATATTTACTTCAAGACATCACAACTTACCTAAAGGAAGGAGTTAATAAAGGGGCTTAGGGACAGTGTCACTTCTAGGATGTATGGGGTCCCTGGCAAATATCTGTTTGGGGACCCTTGGCAAAAATAATCTGAGTTGCCCAATATAAACCAGCAACCAACATTCAAGTGACCCAGCATTACATGATCCTGGTGAAAAAATGGAATCCCTGTGTAGCAGAAGAGAGAGATTTGCCTGGCAGCCCTCTGAAACAAGGTCGCTAATGACTCCATAGCTGTGACATTTAGAGATCCTTGGGATATATGATCAACCGCACAGGCCTGGACTTAACCTAGGAAAGAACCATAAGGGGATAAACTGGCTCTAATGCTGCCACCTCTCCCTCCTGAGTCCTAAACTAGTCTCCTCATAAAATAGTACTATCCCCTTAGTAAGTCCTAGGCACTAGACAGGGATTTAAGATAATTTCCAGGAAGGCTCAACAAAGTACTGGGTTTCTCAGGGACAGGGCCATCATAAGAATGCAAACAGGATTCCACTTGCCTGAGGGAGTTACAGCTTACGCAGTATTTGTCTCTCCGTGACTGCTTATTTCACCCAGCATAATGCCCTCAAAATTCATCCATGTCATTGTATACTGCAGAATTTCTTCTTTTTAAAAGATGAATAATATTCCATTTTATGTCTAACTTTTAGACTATTCCCACATCTTGGTTACTTTACATAGTGCTGGTGTGAATGCAGAAATAAAGATAAATAATAAAGATATCTCTTTCATATCCTGACTTCAATCTTGCAGATACTCAGAACTGAGATTGCTGAGTCACATGGTGGTTCTGTTTCAATTTTTTTTTTTTGAGAAAATTTCCCATTGTTTTCTATCGTGTGTGTGTGTGTGTGTGTGTGTGTGTGTGTGTGTGTGTGTGTTGCTGTTGCTGGGGATTGAACCCACCAGGGCCTTGTGCATGCAAGACAAGCACTCTACCAACTGAGCTATATCCTCAGCCTTCACATTGTTTTCTATAGTGGATACTGTATATCATTTTGCATTCCCACCAACAATGTGCAAAGATTGCAATTTCTTCAAATCCTTATCAACATTTGTCCTTTCTGTTATTGGTAATAGCGATCCTAGCAGGTATTAAGTGATAGTTACGTTTTTATTTGCATTTTCCTGATGATTAATGATGTTGAACATTTTTTTCATATACTTGCTGACTATTTGTAAGACTTCTTTGGAGAAATATCTCTCCACTCCTTAGCTCATCTTTTATTTGGGTTACTACATACAAATCCCCTATTTGATACATAGGATGCATAAATTTACTTCCATTCTGTAGGTATTTTTTAACTCTGTTCACTGTTCCCTTTGCTGTGCAGTAGCTTTTCAGTTTGATGTCAATCTCATTTGTCTATTTCTGCTTTTGTTGTCTATGCTTTTGGTATTATATCATCAAATCATTAAAAGACCAAGGTCAGGAAGCCTTTTTCCTGAGTGTTATCTTCTAGGAATTTTATAGCTTCAGTACTTAATCCACTTTGAGTTGACTTTTGTTTATGGTGTAAGATAGGGGTATAATTTCACCCTTTCGCATGTATACATCCAGTTTCCCCCACTCTATTCATTGACAAGATTATCCTTTCCCCTGTATGTATTCTAAACACCCTTTTCAAAAATCAGTTAGCCTTACATGCATAGTTTTATTTGTAAAAACGAGAGATAATTTTGAAAGCAGCAAGAGAAAAGTGACGTGTCATGTATAAAGGAAACTCCATGACAAAACTGCCAACAAATAATTCTATAACTAGAAAAACTGTCCTTCAAAATGTAGAGACAAAGACTTCCCCAAAAAAGAAAAGCTGAAGGAGTTCATCCCCTCTAGAATTGTATTATAAGATACTGTGAAGAGAGTTCTCCAAGTTGAAATGATGCTAAATAGCAACATACTAACCTAAAAAAGTATGAAACATTAATATAAGTAAGTATACATACAAACATGTAATATTGGATTACTATAATGATAGAGATAAATTGCTTTTTTTTTTTTTTTTTTTTTTTTTTTTTTTTTTTAGCAATACTGGGGATTGAACCCAGGGCCTCACAAATACTAGGTTAAGCACGCTGCCACTGAGCTTTATCCCCAGATCTGAAGAATCACTTTTAATTCCAATACATGACCCATGGATGCTTCTGCTAGAAATTCCTTTGGGATTTCGTAAAGGAAATGAAATCAGCATCTTGTTGAGATATCTGAGCTCCTATTTTCACTATGCCATTATTTGCCACAGTCAAGATACAGAAATAATTTAAGTGTCTATCAGTGGATGAATATATATATATATATATAAAACATGGTATATATACACAATGGAATACTATACAGCCTTTTAAAATGCATTTGCTGTAGAGCCTCCACAACTTCCATAATGGCTGTACCACTCTACATGGCCACTAAAAGAATACAAGTGTTGCCTTTTTTCCACTATCTCACCATACTTGCTATCTCCTCTTTTCTTATTAATAGCCAGCCTAAGAAGTGTAAGATGATGTCTCACTGGAGTTTCAATTTGCATTTTCTTAATGGTTAGTGATCTTGAGCACTTTTTCACATATACCTGTTGAGTATTTTTATGACCTCTTAGAAATAGCTATTCAGGTCCTTTGCCTACTTTTAAAACTCAGGTTCAGTGTCTCTCTCCTTTGCATTGTAAGAATTACTTATATATTTTTGATATTAACCCTTATCAGATATTGGATAAATAGTTGCAAATTTTTTGTACCATCTTATAGATGCTCTTTCTATTGTTGTTTTGTTTTGTTTTTGTATGATCCCTTTGCTGTGCAAAATCTTTTTAGTTAAGTGTAGTCCTTCTTCTTTGATGTTACTTTC